>PVIA01000553.1:0-415649 GCA_004024845.1 Tonatia bakeri
GATCGGTGTTTCTCTCTCATATCAATGTTTCTCTCCCTCCCTCTTCTCTTTTTAAAAATAAATAAAATCTTTTTTAAAAAGTGTTTCTAGAATGCTAAAATTCAGTTCATTCAATAAACAGCCTACTCGATTTTGGAGGGGGATGAGAATGGAAACCATATGGCAGTGGGTAAAAGGGTAAATCATTGAAGATATTGGTATAATGATTGTAGACAACTAATAATATTAAGAGAAGCAAAGAATCTCACAAGAGATGGATAGTGATTGGGGGTCATGGACTAGTTTTTTTTAAGACATTAGAGTATGTTTATACACTGGTGGAATACTATAATAGAGAAGAAGAAAATAATTATTCAGGAAAGGGGAGAAATCTGACAGGAAGCTCACTCTCTACCAGAAATCTAACCCTCCTTCCTCCTTACTAAAGATCCTCAGTGTTTTTCAAGTATTCAGGGCATTTGTCCTTTCCCCAGCTCAGAGATTAGCCTAAACCAGTGGTTCTCAAACTTTAGTATGCACCAGAATTACCTCGAGGACTTTTTACCTCAAAGACAGCTAGTCCTGCATGCAGAATTCTGATTCAATAGGTCTGGGGCAGAGCTCAAGAATCTCTCACAAGTTCTCAGATATTGCTACTGCTGTTGCCAAGGACAACCTTTGAGACCCCTGGTCTAAGATCATGGTGGTAATCCTTCCCTTCATAAGTAGTATTAGGGATGGGCATTCAACCTAGTTCTGGCCAATGAAAGGAAGTCTCTTGGGGGAATCTAGGCAAGGTTTCCTTCTCAATGAAAGAGAAAGAACAGCCTCTCTCCTTTCTCTGGATGTCGTCATACAGAATGCAATGGCTGGATCTGTGGCAACTACCTAGGAACCATAATGTGAGCTAGACTATAACAAGTCTCCATGCTGAAGATACGAGGTGAGAAAGAAAGAACCTGGGTCTTGATAATGTTACACTACTGAATTAATTGATCCTAAAATACCTGTTTAGTGAAATCATATAGTTTTCTTATGTTTAACCATTTTGAATTAGATGTTCTTCCTTGTAGCCTAAAGCAACAGGAGTTATTCATGGACTCCTAAGACCTTAAGTAGATGAGTAGGATCAGATGGAGGGGCAGCTCTATACACAAAGAATCAGGATGCTTCCTCCCTGTTAATGTGACAGAAGGTAGAGCAGACAGATTTGGTGATTGGAAAACTAAGTAGCTCCTGTCTATTTCACCAGGACATGGCTGTCAGGGAAGAAGAGGATATAGCCTATTTTTGAAAACGTCTTTTTCAAGAGTAATAAAGATAATTGACTTGGGAAACATAATAAGTTATAACAAACTGCCCATTTGAGGTTTGTGATCTTAAATTTACAGAAAATAAGCAGTCAACCTGGCTGGGTAATTTATCCCAACAGCGATAAACTGCATGGCTGTAGATTGATGTAGCCAGCTGACTCCAACCACGTTTAAGTCTTTCTGAGTAAATGTGAAAGAAACAGAAGAGGTCAAGGAAGTGCTTATGACAATGGACCATAGACTCTAAGCCAGCTTTTCTCCATCCTGGTTATTCTTCCTGGTCTTTGCCAAGTTTTGAATGAGTTTTATCCTGTCACTCCAGCAGAAGCTCCTAGTATGCAGCTCATATTAGTTTTCAGTTGTTACAAACTTAATAGCTTAAAACAAAATCCATTTATCAACTCACACTCTTTAGTCAGATGTCTGGGACAGTGATAAGGCTAATAATATCAAGTTTCTGATAAGCTGTATCCTCATCTGGATCTTGGGGTCTTCTTTCAAGTGATGTAGTTGCAGAATAATTCAGTTCCTTATTGCTATAGAGGCAGAATGACAAGTCTTGGTGATTGTTTACATGTGAGTGGTGACAGAAGGAGAGAGGAATAAGGGATGGCTCCCAGGCTTAGGATCCAAGCTACTAGGTAAACAATAAAGCCTAAACTAATAAAGATGGTGCTGAAAATTTAAGGGGTAGAAATACTGAATTTGGCTTTAGACATGGTAAGTTTGATACCTGAATAACATCCAAGCGGAAACGTAGCACAGACGGGGGAGACAATTCTACAGCTCAGCTTTGTACATCCTCTGATAGAGGCAGAAATGGAAGCCTTGGGAGTAAACTAAATCACCTAGAGAGAGCATGTAGAATAAGAAAAGAGGCTGCAGGACTGAGTCCTGAGAAATGCGACATTTAGAGGTTATATAAAAAGCAAACATGAGACAAAAATTCCCTTATTCAGGAGCATCCAGAGTCAGGCAGGAAGGAAACTAGAGGCTATGGTATCATGGAAGCCAAGGAGGATGTGTTTCTAGGAGAGGGGAGTGGTCAAACAGATCCCAGGGATGACATGTGCAGTTGATTATTTATATAATTGTTCACACCTGGCTCCTGCCTACCACTGCCTCACTTCCTGCCATTTCCCAGAACCTATCCTCTGTGTTCTAACACCAATCTTGCCTACCTTCTCCCGGACCTTGCAATGCTTTCTCAGGCCTCCCCTTTGTCCCGGGCAGTCCTTTCTCTGTCCAGGCCTCCCCAACTCTGAACCCCGACTCCACCCCAGAGTTACCTGGTGAACACTAGCCATCCTTTGACACCCTCCGCTGCTCAGTCATGATCTACTCTTAGGCCTTCTTTGACTACCTCCGTCCCAAATTGAATCAGTGCACTTCTCATTCTATTTGCCTACCTGGTATATATCTTTATTATTGTGCTTATCTTAGTATAATGTGATAACTTATTTAATGTCTGTGTCCTCTAGTTGAATATGAGCTACTTCAGGCATGGACAATTTGGTGTTCTGCTTTGTATAACTATACTTAACCCAGTATTGAACACACAACCAGCTTCAATAAATGTTTTTGGATCTTATTGCTGCCTTTATGCTGCATAGGGAATGTGAGTGTCCTGGGCTGGAATAAAGGACCATGGGAACTGCTGACATGGAGAAGGAAATAAAGACAGTTGAATAACAATACAAGAATAACTGAATCAATAACATGTATTGATTGCTTCATTTGTGCCAGACCACTTACAAGCCCCTTAGAGTGCTCTAGCTCATTCAGACCTCAGCACACCCCACTGAATAGGTGCTATCATCACCCTCCCTTCTCAGATAGGGAAATGGAGGCTAGAGAAGTTAAGACACTTTTCCAAGGCCAAACCCTGGTAAGAGGAGCCAAGACTTAAATGCACGCAAGTCTGTTTGATTCCAGATCCCTGTACTCTCAAGTCCAGCCAGTATTTGAGCTTGGGGGAAGTCTCTTGTACTGAATGCAATCTGTAAAGCACAGTGCTGTGATTCAGAAGTGGTATGTGGGCAGCAGGGTGCTCGTGGCTACCCAAGGCTCCCCGCAAACCCTGCGTGCACTGGCAGCAGAGGCTCTGCTGGGCCAGAAGCCATGAGGGACAAAAGCAAAATGTCTATAAAGGGTCCGTTCTTCAGAGTTGATCTGAAGAGGCCTTGGTGTCCCGGGAGCATGTTGGTGGGGTGCCTGAGAGTGAGCCAAGCACTGCAACATCACACACTAAGTGAAAGGTGAGAACGCCAGAGTGGAGGGAACTAAGTCAAGTTGCCAGGTCTTAGGCAATTATAACCCCAAGGACAAGCCACTGTGCCCAAAATAACCTCCCGAGAGAATTTTAACTGACCATTTTGCAGTCTCTATCCCAGTGCTGACTTTCAGGCCTGTGTAACTAGCATTGAGTAGGCCCTTATTTTATGTTCCACAGAGACAGGGCAGGCCCACGGGAAACAAGGGAGAGCTGTATGACACGGTCCACAGTGCAGCACCAACCTGGGCAGTACAAGCCACAAAGGCAGCTTAAATTCATAGGAATGAGTGGTCAGGGTGTGCTGGCACAGGCAGGGCGGCTTCCTGGAACACAGGAACTGAAGGACGGAAGGCAGAGTAGGAAGAGAACAGCACTTCAGGTAGGAAGAAGGGTATGAGCAAGGGTGAGACAGCAACAATGCGAACAAATTGCTTCTGTGCCTGTGAGAAACCCACCGGTGGAGCAAAGCGTTCTTGTCGGAGAAGAATGAGAGATAAAGTTAGGTGAGGAGGGAAGATCAGATCATAGAGGTGCTGGATTCCATGAATATGAGTCAAGCAACTCCAACGTGCAGAATCCAGGAATTCATCATGTGGGTGAGAAATCATCCCAGACTCTAAACAGGCAATTAAGAATATAAATGTAATTTAGGAAGATTTTTTTCACAGCAGTGTTTGAGATGGGCTGGAGAGGAAGACTAACAGCAAAAAACTGCCCTCCCCCCAAAAAACCCTGAATGATTCTTTGAACATCTACTAAAAGTCTTACTGCAGGCAAACTTCATAAATATGGTCCTTCCCCAACCAGGCTTCACGGTCCAGTGGGGATGACATTCATTAATTCTGTGGTTACCTATTAAGTACCTACTTTGTACCAAGGAATAGCCTGGGCCCTGTGGACACAGAGAAGAACTAAACAAAGTCCAAGCCCTCATGAGGCTCTTTCTCCAAAGGACGTGGAGGACCACACAAAAAGCAAACCAATAAACATATCAATACAAACTCAAGTACTAAGTCCTATTGAGAAAAATAAAGCAGGGCGTTGGGCAGAGCAGAGTGGGATGAATTGGTCAGGGAAGGCCTCTCCCAGAAAACGCCACTGTCTTTCAAGCCCAGACAACAGGTAAAATGGAGGTGCCACTACAACAAATAAGGATACTGAGAAGGTGACGTCGTGTTAAGAGTACAGAGAATGCGGGGCATCTTGTTGTAAGTGTGTCAAGCTTTATGAAAAAAGCAGGGCGACGACACAGAAATGTCTAGACCCTCCAACGCTAATCTACAAGACCAGAGGAAGATAAACGTTAGTATGTACATTTAATAATCACCTATTAATAGTTGAGTAATAAGAAACCTTCTCTCCGAAACAAGTTTACATGAAATGAAAATAACTCAAGGACTGAAAAATACTGGCATTTGGTCATGTCTCCTATGACGATCCCCTCCCTACTTCATGGAATCCCAGGTGGGTAATGACTTCAGTGGGCAGCAAGCAGCAGGTTAACAAAATAATACTACTAACAACTGAGGTTCATACACAGACAACCATCCCAAAGACCTCTGTCCCTTGCTCCTTCAATCTCCAAGGCACATTTGTAGGGACAGCTCTGTCCACTTCTGTACTTCTCCCTTGGACCACACATCACCCTTTTTGATTGTTTCCTTTGCAGATGGTTCTGGGGACATTAATGCTGGGAAGAAAGGGGTTTGGAAAGCAAAATAAATTTTACATTGGCATTCTTTGTCTTCCTAGAAATGCCAAGGATTAATATTGGGGTAGGCTCTAGGGCAGGGTGACTAACTGTTCCAGCCTGCCCAGAATGGTCCCAGTTTCAACACAGTAAGTCATGCCTCTTGAGGAAGTCCCTCAGTCCTGGGCAAAGAGGGACGGGTGGTCACCAAGGCTGGTCGGACCATCAAAGCTATAACCTGTGTCTGACCTGTGTGATGCAACACAAGGCTTTAAATAGCTAAAGTGACATCAGTGCTTTAAAGCATGGGCTTAGTTTCCCAAGCCCTATGTAATCCCCTACCCTAGAGCCTGGGCTCTCCTTCCCCACCCAAGCAGAGGAGCTGTGTCAGAAATTCCTAGGTAGGAAGTGACCCTGAATTCCTCAGCCTCCTATTTCCTTCATGTCCCACTCAGCCCCAGCTACTATCTAAACCAGGAACAGCAACTCTACAGGCAACCCCAATCCATGCCCCTTGCTGCCCTCTCTACTCAGCCTTGGCCAGCAAGCTGGTAGGGCCTGGGGGTCAAAGTCAGATTCAAAAGGAGGGAAAGACAGGAACTCATCTGAGGTGGTGATGTGTTCTACCACTGCAAATCACAAGAGAGGGGAACCCCGGTTAAATTAGAATCTGCTGACCTTAAAAGATTGTGTCTTTGAGTTACAGACACACAGGAAATTCTTTGACATGTTGATTTCAGAGTTTTGTGTTCACAGCTGAGCTGACTCACCTTCAGAGCACAAACCAGGTCAAAGCCCTGGTATTAATGTTCTTCCAAAAGCCACGATGCTTGCAACACTCACAGATCTTGGCGAAGCTCACAAATCATTTCTGCCAGTTATTAGAGACTTCTCCAAAATTATAAGGAAGATTCAAAGAAAATGGCATGACTGATATTAATCTCTGCTTGGTTCCTTGTTACGGAATTTTCCTGCCTGACAAGGCTAAAAGAATAATAAGCAGGGAACACAATCCTCCAGGAATAATCCGTATCTGGCCCCTGGTTGCCTTGACTGCTTGTGTGCAGACAAAAATGTAGAATGTTAGATAAGCCATTTAGGTAACCTCACCCCAGCTGCACAAACCAATCGTATTTCCTGAACTACAAATAGCCAAGGCAAAGAATAGCTGTTGTGGTTGTCTTTTTTAACTGAATTGTCTGGGAAATTGCCTCAGAGACCCAAATAAAGATTATTTTTAAAATTTTCAGATACTTAAATTTTTGATCCCCGAAACAGCTCCTCCCCGTACCCCACCCTCCAGCTCCCATCCCTCCCCACCTGGCTCTGCTTGAAGGATTGGGACAGGCTACTGCAGGATTGCATCACTGACCTTTGCAATTTTCTGGCCAGTCTGATTTCCCCCTTCCCCAGCCCGCTCCCTTTCCATTTTTAAAGCCCTTTGGCCTACCCATTTCTCTTTTTCCCTGACCTGTTAATTCTGGTACATGAAGAACCAAAGCTAAATCAGAACACCCCCCCACACACACACACACACGCACACGCACACACACGGCGATGATGTCTAATCCTAGTCACAGGCCTACTATCTTCACACTTCCAAGAGTGCTTTCTATTCTTTAACTTCTTACCCAAACACTCTACTCTCAGCCTCCTGCCCCTATACCGTTTCAATGATAAGCTGAGCTGGCACAGTTGTACCACCAGATTCAGGGAAGTGGCAAATAATTTTTGAAAATAGCAGGAAATATTTAGAGTTCAGACCAGCAGATTAACTTTTGCCAACAGCCCCTCTTCCATCTTCGCCTCCCCTCGGCCCCCAACTTCACATCTAAAGGGCGAAAGGGTCAATTTGGATTTAATGGCAGTTCCCTGATACACAGAAGTACACAGAAATGCCTGTAGGCACAGAGGCTGATGTCATGTGCACACACGCACACACCCAGGCATAAACCAGCACCTGAACGGTTATCAGCGACCTTAACAATGCAAGCACCTGTGAATAAAACCAGTTAGGCCGGAAAGAGACAGTATAAGGACACTGCCTTATGCAGAACCTGGAAACAAGTTCTGTTCTTTACCCCGACGCCTCCCCCTTGCCTTCCTCCTCTAAGACCTTCACACCTGTGGGAAGATGACAACACTTCCAGTGATTCTTCCATTAGGTATAACCCTAGATGTCCACATTAGGGGCCCTTCTCAGGCTGCCCAGGACGAGATAAGCAGTGCGCCCACCCACACTGCTAAGAGAGAGTCGTGTCACAGATGTACCCGGGTGCCTCCTTGGGCTCAGGTTCTCACCCTTGCGTGTACTCAGAGCGGGACTTCCCACGTCCAGATCTGCCCTCCCGGGACCCTGCTCACACGTCTTCGGCATGCACAGCTCGTGGCTGCTCCAATCCCCAACCCGCCCCACAGCGTCCCTGCCCGGATCCTCCCCCTCTTCCCCCTTCCTCCCCCCCTACCCCGCACCCCGCCTCCCTCTGGCTCTGACCGAGCTGGCCCCAGCCCAGGAGCCCAGGAGCCCAGGAGGCGGGTTTTGGAGAAAAGATATAAGCGGCCGTGGGACGCTGACACGGTGTCAGCTGCGGAGTCTCCAACTGGCAGAGCCGCAGCTGCCCAAGAGGAGGAGAACGCGGAGCCGGCCGGACCGACAAACGCGCTCCCAGCCCCTAGCTCACGCAGCCTCCCAGACGCTCTTAACGCAGTTCAGGTGAGCCTGGCTGACACAGCGCAGCGGGGCCGGGATCCCGTTTCTGGGGGTCGAGGGAGGCGCGCCCAGGCAGCTGGTGCCATTCTTCAGTGCTAACGGTTTCCTTTCTGCTCCGCTCCTCCTGCAGGTCCCTCCCGCCCCCAGGAGCCCAGAGCCGGGATGGAAACGGTGCAGGAGCTGATTCCTCTGGTCAAAGAGATGATGGCCCAGAAGCCCAGCCGGAAGCTGGTGAAGCTGTACGTAGTGGGCGGCGTGCTGGCCCTGTTCAGCGTGGTCCTGAGCCTGATGGAGACGGTGTGCAGCCCCTTTACGGCTGCCAGCCGCCTGCGCGACGAGGATGCGGATGCTGCCCTGGCCGAGCTGCGGGCCACCCAGGAGCGCCGGGCCCTACAGGCACAAGCCCTGCATAAGAACAAACAACGGGATGCCATCCTCTATAGCCGGGCCCTAGCCAACCGGCAGCACGCGTCCTAGAAACTGTGGGAGGCCGGTAGAGGTGAGGAGGAGGGGGTAGAGAGAGAGAGAGAGAGAGAGAGCAAGAAAGGAAAAGGCAGAGCCGGAGATGGAGAATGATTCAAGTGGAAGAGCGCTGGAGTCCTGTGCTGTTTGGACGGACTTCGGAGAAACCACTGACTCCTGGAAGTGAGCTAGCTCACAGACCCACCACAAGGAGTCTGGAATGAGTGTTGCTGCTGTGCAGCGCGGCAGAAGGATGACCTGTCCAAAACTACGTATGTTTGAGCCCAGTGCATCTACCATTCGCACTAGAGCAGAAGGAGGAGAAGTGCTTTTTATACTATTGGCATTATTATTATTGTTTTTACAATGACCATCATTTTTAAATAAAAGATATTTTATACAATCTCTCAGTCTCTTATTCCTGAGGGGCATGGTCCCCGGGGCTGGACGCGTTGGTGAAAGGAGTCTGGCCTGAGTGAACACTGCGGGGGAGAGAGCAGCTTCCTGCAGGTCAGGAAGCACTAGCTGCACTGCTAGGGGCTCTGATGTTCGTACTCCATGCTTATACGGCTGCTGAGGATTTGCTTTTGTTCCATGTTAAGGGTGGGAAGAGAAAAACTTCCGAAAGTCCCACCAGACTCAGCATTTTAGATGAGAAATTAAATCAACTTCTGAGCTACAGTACATGGATAGGAGATAAAAAAAAATTGTCATTTCACACCTGTGCACCAGAGGCTCCTATGGCTGATACCGCCTTCTTCCCAATTGTATTTTAGCAAGAGAAAGAGGGAGAGAAGGAGGGCAAGAGGAGGGAGAACACCAGCCAGCTGGTAGGAAGAGAGTGAAGGCAAGCTTCCAAGAACCCCTAACTGGATGTCTAGTTCTACCCAGCCTTCCTCCTTATGAACTCAGATCACAGTAAGAGAAGCTCTTGGTTAGAAGGAAAAAAGGCTGGTTGGCACAGACCATAGCCCTCTCCCTCCTGGGTCAGAGTTTACTTGTGGTAATACCTAATTCAGTCTCCATAGAACTCGGCAAAGGAAATTTTGAACAATTGCTCTTAAAGACGTAGCTAGGGGCATGGGCCTGATGGCCACTCTCCTTGCAATTTTAACATGTCTCCTGCCTAACCAAATACAGACACTTCACTCTTGTCATCACTAGCTATGCGTTTTTGCCAGACTCACCAATGGCTTCTGTCATTGGCTCTGACCAGACGCTCTCTCTACCACCCCACCTTCCCACACACCCCTCCATTTTATTTCTGCCAGTTCAAATCCTACCCTGGCTTCCTGGCTCCGATAAAATGTCATCTCTCCCTGTGATGCAAGTTATGACTCCAAACAAAAGAACAATCAGAATGGGGTGATATTAATCAAAGGAAAACAGACATATATAAAGGAAGGGAAGAATATGGCACCACTGTTCTCCCTGTTTCCAAATTGGGAAGCTCACCCCTATATTAAGACATAGCCCCACCTTAAATGTCCAAAAACTTCTTAGGAATTCACCCAATCTTATTCTTCCAGTTGGTCTTCCCAAACACCTCCCCTGTTGTGTTCATGATTTCTCCTCCCTTTTAGCCACCACCCTGTCCAGCTCTCAACAGCTCAAACCACCCCCTAGGACATTCACCCCAAACCAGCCCACTGCCAGACTGTCTTCCTTCCACACCTCCCATGCCTTACATCCTGCCACTCCTCCACTCAAGGAATGTCACAGACCAAACTGCCTTGCCCCAGTATGTCCGCGATCTGCTTCTATCCCAGCCTTTCAATGACTTCTCAGCCTGCGCATCACATTCCCTGGTACCTTCTTTTCAGTGTTTTGTATCTTTGTCCACATTACTCCTCCCACCTGAACATCCTCAGCCTACAACCTCCACATCTTCTGAAGCCAACATCAAATGTCCAAGACAGGCATGATCTCAAGTATTCTGCCTATTGCCAAACCATATATCAAATCACGTACTCTAATTTTTTGTTTAGAAGATAATGCCTATATTTTGGTTGCCTATGTATAAGAAAATATATATTTACATATTTACCTGAATATATAAGTAATGCCTATATATTTTTAGTTTAAAAGCTATGCCTTGTGTCTATATATGTTCAAAATACCCAACCTAATTAAGTCCACACTATTGAAATCTTCTCTGTCCTAACTGATTTTCTCATTTCTCTGAATTCTTATAGATCATACTGTCTGGGTTTCATACTGGATCACTCAGAAGTGAAGTTTTTTCTTTGGTTGTTTTATAGATTTCATTATATTTCTCATAGTATAATCTTCTCGAGGTCAAGGACTATAGCTTCCTCTTTAGTGTTTATAGAAATAATCAAGTCCTAGAGAAATAGTAGGTTCTTCATAAATATTTGATTGCTCAATTAATTGAGTATGAAGTTAGAGCAATGGTTCCCAACAGGAGAGGGAGCAATTTTGCACACCAAGACACGTGTGACAATGTCTGGAGACATTGCTGGTTGTCTGGTAGGGAAGGAGTGGCACTACAAGTACCATCTAGTGAGTAGAAGCCAGGGATGCCATTAAACATCTTAGAACGCACAGGATAACCACCCACAACAAATAATTCTCCAGTCCAAAATGTCTATAGGACTGAAGTTGAGAAACCCTGGGTTAAAGGAAAGTAAGGGGAAAGGAGCAGCTTAGTAGTTTCAGAACCAAGGTTTTGAGGTAGTCTCACAAGACAGTACCTGGGTGTGAACCAACATGATAAGACCCTCTTCCAATGCAGTAACAAAATCGGTCGTGGGCCCCATCCCAGTTGGCCATTTCACCCGCAGTCTAGGAGAAGTCACAGAAGGTACACATCAGTTCTGCTGGTGACGCAGAGCTAAATAGTAGAGTCAGGATTCCAAACGACTCAACAGATTGGAACCATGCACTGAAGCAAACTCACTGGAATGGAATAGGGAAAAAGAGCACAGAATTATGGTCCAAAAAAATCAGATGCATGGCCACAAATTATGAAAGCTTCTTCTAGCAGCAGATCATGTGAAAAAGACACACATATTTCCACCAATTACAAGTTCAATATAAGCCAACAAGGACTAGTGACAGGGCTGTTAAAACAAAATAACACCTTAGTGGTGAAACTAGAACATCCAGAGAGAGGGAAGAGAAGGTGGTTTTGTTTTACTTGGCCATCTGGCAGGAAAGAAACAAAAGAAGTTGAGTCCTACTGCCTGGATTACATGGGTTTACATTCCAACTCCTTATTTATGAGCTTTAAGGCCCTCAACAAGTGAGTTCCTTATAAACTGTCTGCCTCAAGTTACTTATATTTTCTTCCCATCTATAAAATAATGTTTCAGATTAAATGAGTTAAGTGCTTAGAGAGTACCTGGCATGCACAGTGGACCCTTGAACAATGTTAAGAGCACTGACTTCCGTTGCAGTAAAAAATCGAGGTATAACTTTTGGCTCCCCCCAATATTAACTACCTTCAGTATTCATGGAGAATTGGTTCGAGCCTCCTGCATCTGGTGGATACCAAAACCTGTGGATGTTCAAGTGCCCCATATAAAATAACATAAATCAATGCAGACAGTAGCCCTCCAAATCCATGGATTCCCAATCATGGATTGAAAACAGCACAAGTATTCATTGTTTAAAATATGTTATTTATTTATTTATTTATTTTTAGAGAGAGGGGAAGGGAGGGGGAAAGAGAGGGAGAGAAACATTGATGTGTGAGAGAAACATTAATTGGTTGCCTCTCATATGCCCCCAACCAGGGACCAGCCCCACAGCCCAAGGATGTGCCCTGACCAGGAATTGAACTGGTGTCCTTTCAGTTTACAGGTCAGTGCTCAATTCACTGAGCCACACCAGCCAGGGCAAAACAGTTCAAGTGTTTATTGAAAAACTTCTTGTAAACATAGATCCATGCAGTTCTAACCTGTGTTGTTCAAGGGCCACCTGGAGTGAGCTTTCAGCCAATGACTGGTGGTGGTTGTTGTTGTTGTTTGTTGTTGTTGTTGTTATACTTTAAGAAAAAACTACTTTGATTAGAGTCACTTGGGTAAATAAAAGTCAAGAAACCCTGTCATATACGTAAGTAAATGGATCAATTGCTAGAGAAGAGAGGACACAGTAGTGTCACATAGCAATTGCCTACAAATAGTTGAAGGCTGCCATATTGATCCAATACAGAATAATAAAATGGACTTATTTTATGTGGCTGGAAAATACAGAAGTAGGACTGGCAAGCAGGAGTACAAGGAAGCATATCTCAGGACAAGATATCAGAGTGTTTCAAAATGTAATGAGATGTCTTCAGATGTTAAGTGCCCCATTCCTAAAAGCACCCAAGCAAAGGTTAGAAATCACCTGCCAGGGGCAGAATAAACTGAAGGGGAAATTTTTGAACTTGGAGGGATGTTAGTCTTATGACCTTGAGGTCCCATGCAATTATAAGAGGCTAGGATTCTGTTTTGTACACCACTTGCTTCTCTGGAACACACCACCCCATCTTCTCTCTGTTTCCAGTACATTCTCTTTGTTCTTTTTCTCAGCATGTTGACAAATATTTTCCTTCTTGCTGGATGAGTATTGAAAGTAATGAATCTAATCCCCAAAATGAACTACCTCCTGATTAAATTTATCTAACTAATACTCTTGCCTCTTAGAAAATACCTAAACCTAGTGGTTGAACCTAATAGTTCTCAAACTTGGTCACAATGAAACACGTATTAGTCACTTTGCTCTGTACAAAACATGGAACTCTGACCTTTGAATATAAATAAATATATTATTTTGGGTTATATCAGATACCAGTTTGCACTATGTTCTAATGAAAACAAATACTAGAAATCAACTGTAAGAATATTAAAAACTTAACACAGGCTTGGGAAAAGTTTGATTGTTCTAGCATCATGGTTCTCAGAACTAGTTTTAAACCTATCAGCTCAATCAGTGACGACTCACCTCAGTCAAAACACTTTTATAAGCCAGCCAATCAGTGATAGCCCAAAGGGTCAGCCAGCCAGGAACTGACTCACCCATAAATATTGGTTGGCATTTCAGAGTACCAACCAATCAACAAATAAATATGCTTCCATAGATGATGTCAGCTTACTTGTGTGTGAGAAAGGACACCAATCCCTGAACTCTATGCTTCTCAAAATCAACAAGTCTACTAACTGGGTTCCTCGGGCCCAAACTGTATTTGCCCTTCAATCTGCTGCCAGAGAAGTCAGGCCCAACACTAATCTAAACTCAGCTAGCTTCATTGAGTTCTCACCTCAATCTTTACACAAAGTAATTACAAATTTTAGTTTACACATTTCATTCTGGTAAATAATTATACCTAGGCTTTTGTATAAGGTCATTAGACATTTTGTTTGGAAGGTATATCTTTGACTAATTAGACACAAGTTTGTATATTTCCATTAGATCTTTTGTTTTGGAAGTGTACCATTTAACAACTACTTTTGTATTAAACTGTTTATTCTCCTGGTGTTCACTTTGCTTTTTATTCTGTTTGTCTATATTATAAACTCTTATTTTATGTGTTTTTGTTCTATTCTGGAATGCTTTGTTTCTGATAAATGAATAAGGGAGCATTTCATATGAGATGGCCCAATAAGCTCCCAATCTAATCCAAGATGGTAGTAAGGGATAACAGTGGGAGGCCCATTAGACTGGTGACCAATTCAGGAAAGGGCAACCAGTCAAACTTAGCTTTAGGTCCCCACAAAACATTCATGAGGACACTGTCTGGTCAATGTGTGACAGGCTACTTTTAGTCTGTATTCCAGGGCCAAAGATCGTCAGGATATTCACTACATGGCCCTTTCCTAACTTTTGCTTAGAAAGAGAACCCAGGATAACATTTGCATGCATATACTCTTATTAAGCAGCCTCTTTTGTCTCTCTTGGGTTCTTGTAAATCTTACTTTTAAAAAAATTGATTATAGAGACAGAGAGAGGAAGGGGGAGAGAGAGAGAGAAAGAAACATCAATTTGTTGTTCCACTTCATTTATGCAATCATTGGTTGATTCTTGTATGTGCCCTAACCTGAGATTGAGCCCAACATTGGTGCACTGGGACAATGCTCTAACCACCTTAGCTACCCAGCCAGGGCCTCTCTTGGGTTCTTCTATGTTAAAAAACACAACTTCCTCTTGGAAGAACTCCTGCTTGCCATATAAAGTTGCACTATTATCCTAACTCTTGCACTTACTTTAATAAAGAACAAAAACTTTTTATTTAGAATAATAATGAACATCATGGAGAAATTTTAGCATGTCAAGATCAATAAATTAATTCCCTTGCAAGGAACCCCAGAAAAAGTTAATATATTTAAGAGGAAACCCAGAAATCTAAAGAGTCAATAGTTAATATCTTTAACTCGTATGCTGAGATTTAAATAACAAAATTCTAATTCCAACATGGACTTTCTCAAAGACTCTGAAACCAATGATCCTGCCCCAAAGGAGCCATTAGCACCCAACAATTCCAGTCCTTCCTCTAAACGGATGTCCCCAAATCTCAGAGAGCCCAGTGTACCTGCATATCAATTACACTTTCCGCCAGGGCAGAGTTATGTCTGGTTTGGCTCACCACTCTATTCCTAGCTCCTAACCCAGTGCCTGGGATGGAGTAGGTGCTCATTAAATATTTGTTGACTAGTGAATACATAAATGAATGAAGAAAGTGACCTTTTTGTTGACACACTATTGTCCATGCCTTAGTTCAAAAGAATGAGAACCTCTTAATTGGGTATGATGCTCCATCATTAATTGGTGTAAATCAGGCTGAAATTATTGTCTCTACCTATGGAGCCCCTACCCTACCTGGATCCTGTTGAAGGCTCCTATCTCCTCCTACCATCCACACTTCTGTTCATGGGATCACCATAATGGTTTGTAAATCATATAGATTATCGCTTAAGGAGATTTTAATTGGGAAATATGTAGACACACAGAGAATATTGGGTTGCTAGAGTCTCTCCTCATGGGGAAGGAAAATCTGCCCAAACTCAGTCCCTGCTAAAGTACTTTTCTTTGAGGCAAAGCCAGGAATCTGAGAGTTAAGCGCTTTTGCCTGCTCAAGGTAGGACAAGAGTTCTGCCTGGTGTGCCTCTGGGCATGTTTAAGAGCTGACAATAGTATTGGATAAGTCTCCAGGGCAACCAGGACCACTTCCAATCATTCAGGCCCTGCGCTGCCTCAGGAGCTCCTCTGTCCTTTGGGGAACCCTGATGCCTATGGCCCAGGATTGGCCCATCCTGGTTTCCCTTTGGGACTCTGCTCCCTGCCTTCTGGCTGCAACTTTTGTCCCAGCATAGGGCCTTCTTCCTCGGCCTGGGTTTCACCTTCTTGTATCAGGTGGCAGACCAGCTGGTTCCAGCCTGAATCAGATCTTCTGACTCCTCCCAGAAACCAACTAACTTCAGAGCAGGAAATCCTGCCCCTCCTGAAAGAGTGGGAAACCGCAGAGGAAGAGAGAGATGAAACAGAAGGAAAGGCAGAGGAGGAGGGAGAGAAAGAAAAGAAGCAAGAGAAAGAAGGAGATTCATAAAAAGAAGTAAAATTTGGTGGAAACCTCAAGGTAAGACTTTTTAAAATCCCATTTTATGTTATAGCATCACTATTGTGTCAGGGCCTGATTCAAGGTAGGTACTAAAAAAAAATGCTGCTGAAATAATGCATTTATTAGAATAAACTAGAGGGCTAGCCCAAAGAGAGATTTCAATGTCAAATACCGGTTAAAGAAAAAAAGAAAAGAAATGCCCAATGAGTTATGAAATGTGTAGGAAGGAAGATGTGATACGCAGATGGAACCAGATGTCTGTTTCTGGCACTGAGAGCATTATGATCATGTTAGGACAGAAATTAAGTTAGAATAAAAAATTGCAAAAATAGTTTTAAAAATGTATGCACGTTCTTTTGAAATCACACAAAGGTTGCAGGTCATAAGCATTTTTAAAAATTGGCCTTAACCCAATAGAGAACACAAACATCAGGGAGTATTTTGGAAATTGCTAAAAAGTGCCGATATCTGCATTTTGCATCCAATCATCAGCCAGTTTAATATTATTAATATTGAAATCTGGAGCTTTGAGAAAAGCTTATTTTATTTTAAGAAGTCTGCCCTGGCTGGTGTGGCTCAGTGTACTGCATACTGAGTGCCGGCTTGAGAGCTAAAGGGTTGCAGGTTCTATTCCCAGTCAGGGCACAAGCCTGGGTTGTGGGCCAGGTCCCCAGTGGAGGTAACATGAGAAGCACACACACATTGATGCTTCTCTCTCCCTCTTTCTCCCTCCCTTCCCCTCTCTTTAAAAATAAATAAATAAAATCTTTAAAAAAGAGAAAAGAAGTCTTGTTCAATGGACCAAAGGGAGGCCTAAAGTTGTCAATAAAAATTCTTCATGTGCTCTTCACCTATTCCTTAATCCCATTCCTACCTGCCTGCTCAGGATACTGACCTTCTGAGCTTTAAAAGGGCCTGTTCAGTATGAATCCAAAAGCACTTCTTTCAGGTCAGTTAGAGAAACCCTGACAGAAACAGGAAATGCCATTCCCTACCCCCACCATTTACCCGAACTCGCACTTGCCATCAATAACAGTATCATCCAGAAGGTTGCGGTTTACTGATCCAGTCTTGGAGGGATTAAAATAGCTGGACTCATGCTTTGGAAAGTGACTATAGACGATGGTGATATGTTTTCAAAACAGTTGTCTTTTAAGAGTCCTGCTCCCCCAGCTTTTCCAACAGAGCTTAACAATTCAGAGGGACACACTTGAAGTGGGTTTTTTCAGAGCCAGTATTTCTCTTTGGTGTTTGTGTGCGTAAACCAGTCAGAAGCTGAAAGGAGGGTAGAAGAGGTCCAGAGAGATGGAAGAATCCCACTTCTGTGTGCTTGCCAAGATGTAAAAGGAATTGCTTTTCTGTCTTTAGCATGATATGAAAATAAAGCCCAAAAATCCAAACTTGCTCTTTATATTAATTTCGGTACAGCTAAAAACTCCCTGCATCCAGTTTCTCAGCTGGAACAAATCTTGCAGTTAATCTAATTTAATTCCCCTTATTTGCCAGGTGAGGGAATTAAAGCTAAGGCTGGGGAAGGGCCTCACCCAAGGTCACGTATATGTCAGTGGTGGAGTGGAGACGAACCCAGTTCTCCTCGTCCCACCGAGGGGTCTCTCAAAAAACCACCCAAACTTTATAGGAAGGTGCCCCAGACGCCTGAGAACTCATAAATACTACATCTGCTGATTAAATAAAATATTCTCATAAAAGTTGCTCAAGTAATCCTGGCCAAAATGGAAAAAGGAAAAAGATTTGCCTCATAGTTAAGATTTCCCAGAATCTATTTTGTAACTGTCAGGAGACCAGAGACTACAGAAGGATTTAAGGCAGGCTTGTCATAAGAGAGATAGAATCTTTTACATTCCTACCATTAATCCAGCATTTTATATATCTCATCTCTTTATAATATAATTTCATAAATCCCCATCTGACAAATAATATTTTTTTAATTTGCTCTAATTGACAGAAATAATAATATAGTATGACTTCTGCATGTCTCACTAGTAGGCCCAGGATCATGCTTTGGACTGACATGGGTACTTATAGTTCAGTGACCATATACTATTACTCAGACCGCTCCCCAGTGTGTGGACCTTTGCTCCAGCCATTTCAATCTATGTGAGGTTCTTCTGACATGTCACGCTATTTCTAGACCCCTTGCCTGAACACACCAAGTGCCCTTTGCTAGGAGTGCCCTTCCCCCAACTTCATCTCTATAACTTGTACTTATCCCTCAAAACTTGACTCCAGGGCCACCTCCTTCCAGAAGCCTTTCCCCCACTCTGGGCTGATTTGGATGGCCTGTTCTGTACTCCTATAGCATCTTATGCACAACCTTACCATAGTATATTATTAGCTATTGTGACTTTTAGTTTACTTGCCTACCTTCCTTATGTTTAACTGCAACCTCCTTGAAGGAAGATACCAGATATTGCTCAGCTGTTATATTCCTGCCACCTACCACAGCTTGGATTATTTATTAGTGCTCAATAAATGTTTGGAAAAACTGGGTGAATGAACAAATAAAATAATTTCCCTCCTCCCTTCCACTAAAATTATGTAATAAAAAGTCTCATTTCCACACTCTTAACTCTTGGGTAACTTAGGGGAGAAACAGAAAATGTCACTATTATAAGCTTCTGCTCATTTCAAGCCTGACAAACTACTTGAAAGAACTATCTATGGTTAAGTGTGGGAGTTTAAAAGACATATTAGCCCTGACTGGTGTGGCTCAGTGGTTTGGGTTATCATCCTGCAAACCACAAGGTTGTTGGTTTGATTCCTGGTCAGGGCACATACCTGGTTGTGTACCAGGTCCCTGGTTGGGGAAGTGTGAGAGGCAGCTGATTGATGTTTCTCTCCCTCTCTCTAAAAATAAATGAATAAAATCTTTTTTTTTTAAAAAAAAAAAAAAGAAAATACATGTTAATTTCCCCTTTCTTACCAAATGTACTTATCACAGTAGAAGAATTTGCATGCCATTAGCCACAGGATCAAAGAGAACTTGAATGGAGACAACAGGAGAGGAGAGATGCCAACACTTTTTTGAAAGATGGAAAGTGAATGGACAAGTGATAAGGGACTTAGCAAACTAGAGACTACTGAAGGAAACCCAAGTGCCCATGACAGGACGTCAACAAGAAGCCACATATCCCAGGAGGGTCTCAGGGATCAGAGCCTCATAATCTCAGAACACAGACAAAGAGGGGCCAAAAATAGGATACAATCCAGGTCCCCTCTCCTGTCCTCCAACTGAAGAAGGAAAGTCTATTTTCTAAAGCAACTGGCCAAAGAGACAGCAGGCTCAGCAAAGGGTGGGGTGAGGCATTGAGCTAGAAACAGAAGGATTAGAGAAAGACTCCATCCTGAAAGATGAGATTCTCCAGCCCCCTGTCCTGGCTCAGCTCCCGGAACACCAACAGCCTGGCTTATGTCCCTCTCCATTCACCCTTCTCCAGTCCACATCAGGCAGAAAAACTAAGGATTCCTCTGTGTAGAGAGTGTCCAACCAAAGGGGAAAAATGTACAGGCATTGATATTTGACGTCCCCCAATGAGACTGTCCAGAGCCCTCTGGACTATCTGCAGTACAGCCAACAATAGAATAAGCCCTGCCTTCATACACAAAGCTTCCAACATCCAAGAAGTGGACTCCAAGGATCATTAATCATGGAGTAAAAGCCTCTGATATTGAAGATGGAAACTCCAAAATAATCGAGAAAGTAGAAGAAATTGTTAATTAACAATAGCCACAACAACATGGGAATGACCCCTGAGGCTAGGAAACACAGTGCCTCCATAAAGGAAACCAATGTTTTTTAAAAGCAGTAAGGAACAAGAAAGAGCTTTTTACAATAAAAATACAACTAGAAATTTAAAAATTAAAATGAAGCATTGGAAGATAAAATTGACAAAATCTCCCAGAAAGCAGTTCAAAAAGTAAAAGAAATAAAAGGTAGGACAAAACCAATAAGAAACTTACAGGATCCATCCAGGAGCTCTGACATCTAATGCAAATTCCATAAAGGGAACACAGAGAAAATGGAGGGGAAAACATTAACCAAAAAAATAATTTCTCCAAAATTTCCCATAGTGAAAAATTTGCAGTTCCCTATGGGAAGGACCCAATGGGTGCTCAACACAATAAAAGAAAAAAACTTTCCCCAAAGTACACCATTATAAATGTTAGAACCCCAGCAATAAAAGGATCCCACAAGTTCTAGAAAAAAGAAAACCAATTCTTAAACTAAGGATCAGAAATCCAGGCAGCAACTGGACTTCTCAGGATCAACATTCTAATTCCATGAGAAAATAATCTCCAATCTAGAAATCCTTACCCAGTCAAACCACAAATGAAGAAGAGAGTAAAATAAAGACAAGCAGGCAGAGCTTCTGCCCTGGGGTTGATGTGGCCATGATCTGATGGATTAATACCCACATAAAAATGTTAAATGTAGGATCTAGTACAAGATGGCAGAGGAGTGAAGTGAAGTCACACTCACCTTCTCCCAGGAGCAATCTGGAATCACAACTAAACTGTGGAGAAATCACCTGAAACAAAAACTGAACAGCAGTGAGAGAGAAACCTTGTAACCTTGGACGGACAGAAGAATTACCTTCAGCACAGCCTGGCTGGTAGGAAATGTGGTAGAGATGCAAGAAGACTAGCTGGGTGCCCACAGGCAGCCGTGCTGGAGAGACAATTAAGCAGCCAGTTGGATCCCCCTGAAAAGAATGGGGTCTAAACCCTAAGTTGGAATCCCCAACCTAGAATACCAGAACCCAAAAGGTACACGGATAACAACTGGTCGGGGAAAGCGTCAGCATTGCTCTCTGTCAGAGATGGACAGATGGAGATACAAAGAGCCATTTAAAGGGCCAACACACAAATTTTCACTTGCAGCCACTTACCCTGGGCTCCAGCAAAGGCAGGGGCAGAGTGGACTAGAGACACCTAACAAGAGACTGGGGATAGAAGTTTTGGGGAGAGAACTGAGAAAGTAGCTTCTGGGATCCTGGTGTTGAGTCATCCCCCGTACAGGAGCAGCCATTCTGCTCAGGCAGACCACTCCCCTCCCAGCAGAAGCAGCCTAAAGTGAAACAATAGCCCTGACCCCAGGAAGGACTCTTTCCTGGCCTTGTGGTGCTTAAGCCTGACTGCTGAGTGCAGAGTGACCAGATTAACAACTGAAGGAGACAGTCATAGACAGTAGATCCCTGGAAGTCTTGAACTGGATGCCTAAGATCAGATGGTGTCAACACCCGACATCACCAGAGGCGGATCCAGAAAGAAAAAGCAATGGTAAATACAAAAGGCTACCGAGATTAAATCCACCGTGGTCTTCTCCGTGGCTTGCAATATTTTCTTTCTTGTATAGCTTTTTAACATTCATTTCTTGTCCTTCAACTTTGTGCACATTAAGTCACTGGACGTTATACTACAGTTTATTTCAATTCACATATTTTACCCCTCCCTTCTCTTAGCCCATTTTACATTTTTCTTTCCTCTCATTATTTTTGTTTTAAATTTTGTTTCTCTCTTGATACAACTTGTTTCCACTCCACACTCTTACTATTTCTCCCCTATTCAGACTCACAGAAACAATTTTCTTGCCAATAGTTATCTCACATCCTTTTCCTCCCACTCTTAGAACAACCGTGTTCTCTCTCCACATTTAGCAATCTTTGCTAGTTGGTGGTGATAAGGTAGTTATTGCACTTTTTCAATTTTATCTCTAGATCTTCACTAAATTTGTATTTCAAATCTCAGATTTTACCAGCCTGCTCTCCTCTTTTTTTTTTTGTCTCAAATTATGAATTTGGTCCTGTTAAGACAGGTTAAGGCAGCCTGTTTTTCTTTCTTCTTTTTCTCTTTCATCTTGCCCTTTTATTTGTCTTTATTCTCCTTTTTCTCTTGTTTCATTTTCTTTTCATCTCAAATTTTAATTTTTCCCTGTCTTAGCCTGGTTTTGTTTTTTTACTCTTAGTATTCCCTCACCCTCTATTGTTTCAAAATCAATTCCCATTTCTCTAGACATCTCTTAAGCTTTTCTTTCTTTCTTTTTTCCTTCTTATTCTCACCCCACCTGTATTAATTTTAGCTCATTTGCTACTGATAGTGCTGTGGTTGATCTTTCTCTTCCATCTGGCTTCTATTTTTTTATTATTTACTTTTTCCCTTCCCTTTTCTTTCTCTCTCTATCACTTTATTTTATTTTATTGTAATTTTTGTTTAAACCTAATACTATATACTTCCCTTCTCATCCTTCATTCCACCTTCTTCAGCCCCTTTCATGATGTAAATTTTACTTTATCTCTTTGCATTGTCCCAACTCCCAACTCTTATTAGTGCTCCTCTCTCTACCCTCTCAAAATCATTTTCCTTTCAGGAGGTAACCTCATATTTACTCTCCATTCTTATAATAATTTTAATTTCTTTATACCCTTATTAATATTGGTTCATTTGCTGTTGATAGTGAGATTGAAGCAGGCAGTTATTTTTTGAGGATGTGGGTTTGTTTCCCAGGTTTTGTGGTTTTGGTCTCGAAGCACCTACACAACAGCATACAAGATGTGGTGGGTGGAATGACCCTCAGTCAATCAGCTGGAAGGAAGGACCCACCACAGAACAACCCAACAATAATCAAAACCCAGTTACATACAGAGAACCAACATAAACAGCATGGAGGGCATCCTAAGAGCATCAAGTTCAGGAGATCAAGGAGACTGCACCACTAAATTTCACAGGTCTCCTACCATAAAAGTTCACACCACAAACTCAGGTAGTCAAAACAGATCAATTTAAGAAGCAGAAGCAAAAAGAAGAGTCTCACAAATAATGAGAAGACAAATAAACCACCCCCAATTGAAAGGAAAGGAGGAATCCTCAGAAAGAGTACTAAATTATAGAGGCAAGTAAACTCTTAGATATTGAGTTCAAAACAATGGTTATAAAGAAGCTCAATGAACTCATTGAGAATTACCAAAAACAATGGGGAAGCTACTGCAAATTATAACATCATGAAAAAGGACATAGAAACTATCAACAAGAGCCAAGTAGAAATGAAAAATACAATTTCTGAATTGAAGAACACAGTAAAAGAAATCAAAAGCAGACTAGATAAAGAAGAGAATCAAATGAGTGACCTGGAGGACAAGGTGGAAAAAAACTTCCAGAAAGAGCAAGAAAAGGGAAAAAAATCTCAGAAAGAATGAAGAACATTAAGGGAACTGCAGAACAACATGAAACATAATAATATCTGTATAGTAGGGATACCAGAAGAAGAGGAGGAGGAGGAGGAGCAAGGAATTAAAACCCTGTTTGAAAAGTAACAGTGGAAAACTTCCTTAATTTGATGAGAGAAAAAATCACACATGAATCTAGGAAGAACCAATGGTCCCAATCAGGAGGAACCCAAAGAGGTCCACTCCAAGGCGTATCATAATAAAAATGGCAAAATTCCAAAACAAAGAGAGAATATTAAAGGCACCAAAAGAGAAACAAGAAGTAACATACAAGGCAGCCCCAATAAGACTAGCAGCTGACTTCTCAATAGAAACACTACAAGTCAGAACAGAATGGCAAGAGACATTACAAGTCATGAAAAGCAAAGACCTGCAACCAAGACTACTCTATCCAGCAAAACTCTCAATTAAAATGGAAAGCCAATAAGGATCTTTTCAGACAAAAGAAGGCTAAAAGAATACAGCTCCACCAAACCATCACTGCAAGATATGCTAAAGGGACTGCTTTAAGAAGATGAAGAAAAAGAGTGAGAGAGAGAGGAACACAGGTACAAAGGAGGTAAAATGGCAATAAATAAGTTCCTATCAATAATAACCTTAAATGTAAATGGATTAAATGCTCCAATCAAAAGACATAGAATAGCTGAATGGATGAAAAAACATGACCCACATATATGCTCCCTACAAGAGACCCACCTCAGAACAAAAGACCTACATAGACTGAAAGTGAAAGGTTGGAAAAAATATTCCAAAACAATGGACAAGAAAAAAACCTGGGGTAGCAATACTTATATCAGACAAAATAGACTTCAAAACAAAGGCCATAAAAAGAGACACAGAAGGACACTTCATAATACTCAAGGGAAGAATTCATCAAGAAGACATAAATATTGCAAATATATATGCACCCAACATAGGAGCACCCAAATATATAAGAAAAATCTTGGAGGACTTCAACGAAGCAATACAATTACAGTAAGGAATTTTAACACTCCACTGTCAACAATGGATAGATCTTCCAAGCAAAATGTCAACAAGGATATTGTGGAACTGAATGATGCATTAGATCAAATAGACTTAACTGATAAATATATAGAACCTTTCACCCAAAGAAACAAAATACACATTCTTCAAAATATACAAAAGCATGTGGAACATTTTCAAAGATAAACCACATGACAGGACACAAAACAAGCCTCAACAAATTCAAGAAAATTGAAATCATATCAAGCATTTTCTTGGACCACAAGGGCTTGAAAATAGAAACCAACCACAAGGAAAAAACTCAAAACATTCAAACTCATGGACACTAAATAGTATATTATTAAACAATGAATGAGTTAATAATGAGATCAGGAAGAAATAAAAAATTTTCTGTAAACAAATGAAAATGAACACACAACAGTCCAAAACCTATGGGACACAGGGAAGACAGTTCTCAGAAGGAAGTTCATAGCAAATCAGGCATACCTAAAAAGGAGAAACATCCAAATAAACAACTTAACCCTACATCTACAAGAACTGGAGGAACAACACCAAACAAAGCCCAGAGCAAGTAGAAGGAAGGAAATAATCAAGAGCAGAGGAGAATTAAATGACATAAGAGAGTAAAAGAACAGTTCAAATACAGGAGCTGGTTCTTTGAAAATGCAAAAAAAAATAAAAAATCCTTTAACCAAACTCATCAACAAAAAAAGGGAGAGGATCCAAATAAATAAAATGAGAAATGAAAGAGAAAAAATTATAAGTGATACCACAGAAATACTAAGTATTATAAGAAATTACTACAAAGAGCTGTATGCCAAGAAATTTGAAAAGCTGGGTGAAATGGACAAGTTTCTAGAAAAATATAATCTTCCAAAACAGAATGAAGAGGAAGCAGAAAACCTGAAAAGATCAATAACAGCTGGTGAAATTGAAGCAGTAATCAGAAAACTCCTGGCACACAAAAGCCCTGGACCTGAGGGCTTCACAGGAGAATTCTACAAAACATTTAAAGAAGCGTTAACCTCTATCCTCCTCAGACGATTCCAAAAAATCCAAGAAGAGGAAAGACTCCCAAACTCTTTTTATGAGGCCATCATCCTAATCCCAAAACCAGATAAAGACACACTGGAGAGATAAAATTCAGGCCAATATAGCTGATAAACACAGACGCTAAAATCCTGAACAAAATATTGGCAAACTGCATCCAACTATACATTAAGAAGATCATACACCATGATCAAGTGGGATTCATCCCAGAGATGCAAGGATGGTACAATATTTGCAAATCAATAAACATAATACATCACATAAACAAAAAGAAAGGCAAAAATTACATGATCATATCAATAGATTTGGAAAAAGTGTTTGATAAGATACAGCACCCATTTATGATAAAAACACTCAACAAAATGGGAGTAGAGGGAGCATACCCCAACATAATAAAGGCCACATATGAAAAACCTACAGTCAACATCATACTCAACAGGCAAAAACTGAAAGCTTTCCCACTAAGATCAGAAACAAAACAAGGATGTCCACTTTCACCAGTTCTATTCAACACAGTATTGGAAGTCCTACCCACAGAGGTCAGAAAAGAAAAAGAAACAAAAGGCATCCAAATTGGAAAGGAAGAAGTGAAACTCATTGTTTGCAGATGACATGATAGTGTACATAGAAAACCCTATAGGCTCCACCAGAAAATTATTCGACCTAATAAGTGAATTTGGCAAAGCAGCCAGATACAAAGTCAGTATTCAGAATTCGAAGGCATTTTTGTACACCAACAATGAAATATCAGAAACAAAAATCAGGAAAAAAATCCCATTTGCTATAGCACCAAGGAAAAGAAAGTAACTAGGAATAAACCTTACCAAGGAGGTGAAAGACCTGTACTCAGAAAACTACACAATGCTGAAGGAAGAAATCAAGGAAGACACAAACAATGGAAGCATACACCTTGTTCATGGATTAGAAGAATTAACATCATCAAAATGTCCTTACTACCCAAAGCAATTTATAGATTCAATGTAATCCTTATTAAAATGTCAATAACATATTTTACAGATATAGAACAAACATTTCAAAAATGTATATGAAACCATAAATGACCCCAAATAACAACAGCAATTTTGAGAAAGAACAAAGTAGGAGGGATCACAATACCTGACATCAAACTTTGTTACAAGGCCACTGTAATCAAAACAGTCTGGTACTGGCATAAGAAAAGACACATAGATCCATGGAACAGAATAGAGTACCAGAAATAAACCCATGTCTCTATGGTCAATTAATATTCAACAAAGGGGGAAGAAGCATAAAATGGAATAAAAATAGCCTCTTCAACAAATGGTGTTAGGAGATCTGGACAGCTACATGCAAAAAAATGAAACTCAACCATCAACTTACACCATACACAAAAACAAATCAAGACGAATAAAATACTTAAATGTAAGTCATAACACCATAAAAGTCCGAGAGGAGAACATAGGTAGGGAAATCTCAGACATTCCACACAGCAATATTTTCACTGATATGTCCCCTAGAGGTACATAAAGGAAAGAATAAACAAATGGGACTTCATCAAATTAAAAATTTTCTGCACAGCTAAAGAAACCATCAGCAAAATGAAAAGGGAACCAACAGTATAGGAAAATATATTTGCCAATGATACCTCTGACAAGGGTTCGATCTCCAAAACATAACAAGAACTCACGTGACTCTACTCCAGGAAGACAAACAATCCGATTAAAAAATGGGCAAAGGGCCTGAACAGACACTTCTCCAGGGAGGGCATACAGAGGGTCCAGAAGCATATGAAAGAGTACTCAGCATCACTAGCCATCAAAGAGATGCTAATTAAAACCACGGTGAGACACCTCTACACACCAGTCAGAATGGCCGTCATAAAAAAATCAGCAAACAAGTGTTAGAAAGGATTCAGAGAAAAGGGAACCCTACTGCACTGCTGGTGGGAACACAGACTGGTGCAAGCACTGTGGAATACAGTAAGGAATTTCCTAAAAAAAACTAAAGATGGAACTGCCTTTTGACCTGACAATTCCACTGCTGGGATTATACCCTAAAAGCCCTGAAACATCAATTCAAAAGAACCTGTGCACCCCAATGTTCATAGCCATGCAATTTACAATAGCCAAATGTTGGAAGCAACCTAAGTGTCCATTAGTAAATGAGTGGATCAAAAAACTGTGGTACATTTACACAATGGAATTCTATGTAGCAGAAAGAAAGAAAGAGCTACTACCCTTCAGCATGGATGGAACTGAAGAGCATTATACTAAGTGAAATAAGCCAGGCAGTGAAAGACAAATACCATATGATCGCACCTAATCAACAAAACAAGTGGAACCTAATCAACAAAACAAATAAGCAAACAAAATATAACCAGAGACAGTGAAATAAAGAAGAAACTGACAGTGACCAGAGGGGTGGAGGGAGGGTGATAATGGGGGAAAGGAGGAGAAGGTTTGTCCTGGAACAAGTATAAAGGACCCATAGACAAAGACAAAGTGGGGAAGGATTGAGGGTGGGGGTAGGTGGGGCAGGGGAGAGCAGTGGGGGGAAAATGGAGACAACTGTACTTAAACAATGAAAATAAATAAAGTAAAATAAATAGTAAAATATAAAATAACACTCCTGCATCCGAGGTCTTGAAATACATCCTTACCATTTGTGAGAAGTCAATCAAGAAAGAGAGCAGTTGGAGTCCCCGTGTGGATGGAAAGGAAAAGCCCACCTACCAGACTATCAAGCTCCTCCTGCGGATTGGAACAGGAGCATTGGGGGCTCCAAGAAGGATATCTCCAAGAAAAGAAAGAGATAGATTTTCCAATGAATTGTACCAGTTAATTTTTCTAGCTCTTGTCAGAGGATTTGAAGAACATGGACAACTAAGCAAAGCAAACAAACAAAAATGTGATTGTAAACTCCGGCAGGTGACACGAACCCTGGCTCATGGGGTCGGCGGCATTGTGGATGAGATGACAAATTCACATGGACTACCAAGTCCTGTGGAGGAAAAGGGATGGCATGGCTTCTCTCTGAAGAGGAGAAAATGCCTCGGAGAGCCTCGGCCACACTCTTAAGGGGAGAGCATCCCAACCCTTGCCTTGACAAGCTTTTATTGCTTTTCTGGGCACAGTACATGATGGTCCTCATTTACTATGCACAGGTTCACTTTAGGTGGTTACCTTTCACAGAAAACAAAGGAGACAATGTCGCTAATCACATCACAGAAGAAGGTTATTTGCAAATGCAAAGGAAAAAGTGGTTGAACTGGTTACACTCATCCTTGGAAGGTTTAGTGTGGATTTTAGGAAGTTAATTTAAAGATATGCAGTAAATGTTTGCCACCTCAATCCAGGGTGAGGGAATTTTAGCA
Organism: Tonatia bakeri; assembly: GCA_004024845.1. Lineage (NCBI taxonomy): Eukaryota > Metazoa > Chordata > Mammalia > Chiroptera > Phyllostomidae > Tonatia > Tonatia bakeri. Next base: position 28,621 of record PVIA01000553.1, read on the forward strand.
AAAGCAAGTCTCATAGCAGTCTAGGTACGATGCAGGCTTGATTCCCCATGGGAGAACCTGTCCGTGGGCATGGGTCCTATCTGAGCCCACGCCACACAGAACAGTCTCCTATAGGCAGGGCGGGTGGGAAAAGTAGAAGAAAAGAATCACACAGTACATTACATTGCTGAGCTATAAACAGTTGAGCACAATAACATGCACACTGACTAGTGATTTAATTAATTAAGCGATGAAATAACAATATTATTTTTAAAAACAGGAATCTAGAAGAAAGTAAATGAGTGTCCATGTGTGCTGTCAAAAAAGCAAAACCCTGATATTTCTTTGTAGGACATTAATAAACAATTTCTGAAATTGCAAAATCAAGAAATAGCAGTAAAACCATATTGTTTAAAAATATGTGGTTAATTCTCAGACAAAAAGAATAAGATTTAAAAAAGGGGTTGCCTCTGAAATGAGGCCAGGGCATGGGTAAGGGAGGAGTAAGGATTGCAGTTATTCATAAGCCTTTTGTACCACATGACCTTGTAAGTCCTCCTCATGTATTACATTGATACGTATACAAACTATTTTTTTAAAAAGAGACAGAGAGTGGTTCAGTCACAATGGTGGGCTCCCATAGCTGATATTCAGTCTCCCGGTCCACGTGTTGATGATGTCTGGAACCATGAAATTTAGCTTCCAACAAGCTGTAGTTAAACCGCTTACCTAATTACCCAGAGCAGTTCACCAGTCTGTCTGTTCACAAGTTGCTTCGGAATCACCTGGGGAGCTTTGTAAAAATACGGATTTCCGGGTCCCACCCTTGATGGTTCTGCTTCAACAGGTTTAGTGGGGTCTGGGAATCTGCCCTGAGTTCCTGACTCAGTGACCCAGCACGGTTTAGGAACCGCTGGACTGCAGCAGAAATAGTGAGTGTGCTTAGGGAGAGGAGAGGCAGAGGGTTATACGAGATTTGTGTGAGTGTGTTTCTGTATATATGTCAGTGTATTATGAGCCTACCTGTCCCCTTCCTCTCTCTTTCATCCTCTTTTGTCTGAACTTAACTCTGAAATCCCTCTGGACTGCCGAAAGTATTGCCAGAAATGCCGTCCACATCCCGGTGATTTTTAGCCCCTGCATTCTGAGCTTTCTCTCCCGACCTTGGGGCTCCCTCTGCTGGCAGAAACCTGTTAAAACTCTTAGTATCCTAAACCTAGACCATTCAATAGGTCATTTTCCCGGGTTTCTTTCATGCCCTCAAACTTCATGACCCCTCCCATCATACAGGAAATGGAAAATTCAGCCAAGCTGGGAAGGACTTCTTTGCCTTACAGGTGTGAATATATAAAGATGAGGAGGGAGCATGACGGGGCAGAAATGAGAATGAGAGGTACACACTGCACCCAAGCCCAAGTAAAAGAAGACCTTCAGGAGTTCTACTCCCCACCTTCTTCTTCCTTACCTTCACCCTAGAGAGGTGGACAGATCAGGAAGACACAAACTTCTGCCTTCCAAAAATCAAAGGAAGGCAACACGTTAAGATGAAGAGCTCGTTGGATTTGGAAGCAGAAGACAAGGGCTCAACATCCACCTTCACTTCAGTTCCTCCCGTCTCCTTTTCCAGAGCCATGTGCCATTATCACACAGCAGCCTGTGCATCGGGACCCTCCAGCAGTTCTGTCTGTGGACTCTGCTGGACCTTCCCCACAAGCTGAAAACACGGTCAGCTTGGCTCCGTGTGTGGCATGGGGAAAAAAAATAAGCTCAAAAGCATTTGAAGGAAAACTGAACTTGTTGTTATCCTAAAAGTCAAAACCGTCCTCCAGACCCGAGCACCTCTCAGGTGCCTCAGGCCGTGGCTTCTGGCTTCAGCTCGTCCAGGACTCTGGCACAGACCCCCAGTGACTCCTCTACACCAGGCACAACGTAAACTTGTAACTTCTTATCCTCCTTGGGCTCTCAGAAGCTTCAAAGCTGTGACTGTTCCCATCTCAATGAGGCCCCAAAACCAAACCAGACATTTTTATTGAATGTATAAGAATCACTTTTCATTAAACAATTGAAAAATGCTTTCTGAGCACCTACTGTGTGCCAAGTACCACGCTAAGCACTGCAGGCACACTAGCAAGATAGGCCAGGCCCCTGCCCTCTCAGAGCTGTGTGTAATGATGGGGAAAAGAGACAAATGAGCAGCTCTGAGTACCAGATGATGTGAGCCATAGTGAGAGAAATGCCCAGTGTCTGGGGAGCACCTCGCCTTGTCCAAGAGAGGTGACTTTGAAGACTAGAACCTGAAGGACAAGAAGGAGTAGGGGGAGGCTGGTGAGAAGTTCCTGGGAAATGATTCCAGAACTTACGAAGAACTTGTAAAGCCAAAATAGTGAGTTTAGCCCTGACTGGTTTGGCTCAGTGGACTGAGCACTGGCCTGTGAACAAAAGGGTCGCTGGTGGGATTCCCAGTCAGGGCACATGCCTGGGTTGCAGGTCCCCAGTAGGGGGCGCTTGAGAGGCAACCTCACAGTAATGTTGCTCTCCCTCTTTCTCCTTCGCCCTCTCTAAAAATAAATAAATAAGACCTTTTTAAAAAGAAATATATAAAAAAGAAAAGATCTTTTTAAAAAGATCGTTTTAAAAAATAAAGTAAAATAGTGAGTTTAGACTTTATCCTAAGAATAGGGAGCCACTGAAGAAGAATGGGATGGAATAGAGCCCACAGGCACCTCTACCGTGTTGTCGGTGGTCAGTCTTAAAGTGGACGGTATGCTCATGAATCTTTCACTTGATTATTATGCCTCATAAATTATGTATGGTTTCCTATATACTTTTCTTCACTTCAAATATTTCATAACCTCTTTTTAAAAAAAATAAATGGATCGGAGAAGGTAAGATAGGTAGAGAGAAAGTGAGAAGTTCACTAAAGCAGTAAACAGCAGTGGCCTGAGTTAGGAGAGTCAGAGCAAAGATGAAGCATGGGAGATGGTTCAAGAGATGCTTAGGAGGTAGAACTGACGGAACCCGGGGAGTAACGGAATGTGGGGATGTGGAGAGGGAGGAATAAGGAAGGACTGCCAAGGTTCTAGGGTATTCATTGGGTGTCTGGGGAAGCCATCGACTGAAACAGAGATCACTGGGAGAGGGCGAATGAAAACAACAAAGTCACTGGAGAACAGTTTAGCAGTTTCTTAAAAAAGTTAAATATAACTTCACCATACAACCCAGCAATGCACGCCCGGTATATACCCGAGAGAAATAAAACGATGTCTACACAAAGGCTTTCACTCTAATGCTTACAGCAGCACTATTCGAAATAGCCAAAAAGTGGAAAACTCCAAATGTCTGCGCACTGGTGAATGGATGAACAAAACGTGGGATGGCCATACTGTATGATTTGGCAAAGAAAAGGAGCAAAGCACTGATCCATGCTACAGTATGGATAAACTCAAGACATTATGCTAAAATCAAAGGAGTCAGATGCAAAAGATCACATATTATGCTACTTCACTAAGATGAAAGACAGAACATAGATTATTGGTTGCCTGGAGTGTGGGATGGGAACAGGAGGAGGTCATTGTAGATGGGTAAGAAGGATATTTTGGGGGAGACAGAAATGTCCTAAAACTGGATGGTAGTGATGGTTTCCCCACTCTGCAGATTATTTAAAAATCATTGAATTGTACACTGACTGTGAGATAATTTTCTGGTATATAAGCTAGACTGCAAAAAACTGTTAAAAAATAATCAGGTCAGTTTTGGCATGTTGAGTTTGAAGTGTTTCGGAGGGATAAAAAGAAGACATTGAGTAAACAGGGGTGATGATGCCTGAAGCCTAGGAGACCAGGTTGCAGAGCTGGTAGAGATTTTTAAGACTCAACAACATAAAGGTAGTGATTGGGGCCATAAGAGTAAGGGGAGTCACCCAGAGAAGACAAAGAAGTAAGGACAGAATCAAAACCAACTCCAACATTTAAGGAGTGTGAAAGGGAAGAAAAACCTGTAAAGAAACAGTTCGAGAAGCAGGAAGAAAGTCCAGAAAAGATGAATGGACAGAATCCAAGGGAAGATGATTCTTGAGAGCAAGGATAGAGGCAAGAGGAGCAAGGGTTCCTGAGAAGTCAAGAAAGTGTCAAGAAATGGGACCAAAAAAATGGAAGATGTGGTAGAAAAATTGAACTGAGTCTCGGGGAGCCCACTAACATTGCTGGGCATAGCTCCAGGAAGCCACAAGCCTCCTGGGGACAAGGCCACCCCCAATGTGGCCCTCTGGGAGAGTGAAGGGTTGATGCAGGAAGTGGGGCTAGATTGATGAGTCTCAGGCAGGCAGGGGATCCTGAATTTTCAGCATATGAGGGAAGAGAAATGAGGGCAAAGAGGGAATAGAAAAAGGCTAGTGAAGAGGCAGGGCTCTGGGAAGGGGATAACAAGACCACAGGGTGCAGAGACTTCATGACTAAGAGTAAATGGACAGAACTGCAGACTCCATAGACGTTCAAGGCACTCAAAGATGCAGTTCCTGCTAACTTCTCTGGGCTTTCTTCTCAACATAGCACCCCACTTCTTAAAATTCAGTGATCCTGCCAGATGGAATTGTTTGCAGTTTCCCAAACATGCCATGCTCTTTCACATCTCCTTCCAAGGTCTCACATGGCTTCCTCTGTGTGGAATGTTCTAGAAACCAGTCCTGCCCTCTCCCTCACACACTTCTGGAACCTAACTCAGTCTCTCACCCTTCCTCATTTACATGGAGCATTCCTGCTCTCGCTCAATATGGATCAGGTTAAACTCCTCTGAAGCCTTTGCTACTTGCCCAGACCCCATGTGGAATGAGCTATTTCCTTCTTCATGTCCCCACCAGACTTCCATCATAGCACTGGTAACACTTTATACATTTCATTTATTTCCACTAGGTGTCTTCTTCTAGGGCTTGGAAAGCATTGTGTTTGTTGTTTTTATTCACACTACCTGACTCAGAGTAAATAAATGTTAGCAGAAGAAATCTCCACTCAGCCACATGGGGTGACATGTGTCCTTTCCTCCTTTCCTACCTAGAGCCCATTTGGAGGCTGTTTGTGGCCAGGCTGCTGAGCTCCACTGCAGGGAAGTCCTCACCTCTGCTATCAGGAGCCAAGGTCAAGGATGCCTTGTCCACACCTAAGGCACAGTTTCCCAGTGTCCCCAGAGCTCTGTGCCACTCATCAGATAAAACATAAGATACCCAGTTAAATCTGAATTTCAGATAAATAATGAATAATGTTTAGTGCAACTATATTCCATTAAATAGTTGAAATTACATATATCCTAAAAAAATTCATTGTTTAACTGCAATTCACATTTAACTGGGTGTTCTCTATTTCTAACTGCTAAACCTACTAAGTCTGGCAACCCTATTTCCCACCACTGGGATTAACGCTGAAGTCACTGGCACACTAAGAAAGGCACCTGGCTGAGGCTGCTGTGCCACCTTGCTGTGCTTCTTGAAAGCTGGGCAGAGCAACCAGGAAACAGCACTAGAGGGCCAGAGCTGTGTGGTGGCTTTGCTTGAGGCAGTCCTCTCCGCTGTGTGGGATTTGCCCTCCACCCCCTTGTGCTACCAATGTCTCACCAGTTTCAGGCAGTGACTTCCTCAGTTACTGTGTGTGGACTCTGCTCTCCTCCATGTTTCAATGCAGGTCCAATGGAATAAGACCAGATAAAAAACCTGAAAAATGTCCTGGCTCGTGTGGCTCAGTGGATTGAGTGCTGGCCTACAAACCAAAGGTTTGCTGGTTCAATTCCCAGTCAGAGTACATGCCTTAGTTGTGGGCCAGGTCCCCAGTAGGGGGCGTGTGAGGGGAATCCACACATTGATGTTTCTCTCCCTCTCTTTCTCCCTCCCTTCCCCTCTCTCTAAAAATAAATAAATAAATAATAAAATCTTTAAAAAAATAACCTGAAAACCCACATGTTCAGAGCTGCCTCCAACCCACCCCGACTGAGGAGCAGGGATCAGGCCATGCTCAGGGCCACATTAGGGTACTTGTTCTTCCCCAAGAGGCTTGCAGCTCTCCCAGTCAAATAGACTCCAGTTCTCCCCCACCCCTCCCACAGACTACATATGACAGGTGGGGACAGGACAGCACACACGGGGCAATTTATCCCATCTCTAGTTCATTTTTTACACCTGAGGTTCCATCAGTAGGAAAATATGATAAAGCGGTCCATTAGGAGGAGGGTCATGCAAAAGGATTAATGAATGAGAACTTCTTCCCCAAGAAAGAGAAAACAAAAGGAGCAGGGAGGGGAGAAGAAGTCCGTGTTATCAGCAGAGAGAATAGTTGTTTCTATAGTTGAGAACAGATTTCAGTGACTGTAGCATATATTTACAAATTCCTAAAAAGTCAGACCTGAGAAACTGTATTGGAGTAGTAGGGGTGAAGAGAAAGGGAAATTTTTTTTTAATTTTTATTGATTATTCTATTACAGTTATCCCAACTTTCCCCCTTTACCCCCCTCTCCTCAGCCCCACCTTCCCACAGTCAATCCCCACACTGTTCTTCATGTCCATGGGTGATGCATGTGTGTTCTTTGTCTAACCCCTTCATCTTCCAACCAGTCTCAACCTCCCCCCAATTCCCTCTTACAACAGTCAGTCCATTCCTTGTTTCTGTGCCTCTGGTTCTATTTTCCTCATTAATTTATTTTGTTCCTTAGATTCTGTTATAACTGAGATTATGTGGTATGTGTCTTTTAATTGCCTGACTTACTTCACTTAGCATAATAGTCTTCAGTTCTATCTATGCTGTCTCAAAAGGTAAGAATTCCTTCCTTTTGTAATGCTGCTTAGTATTCCATTGTGTAAATGTACCACTGCTTTTGCATCCATTCATCTACTGATGGGCAGTTAGGCTGTTTCCAAATCTCGGCTATTGTAAATAATGCTGCTATCAACATAGGAATGCACAGGTTCTTTTGAATTGGTGTTTCAGTTTTTTTAAAAAAATATATTCCCAGAAGCAGAATCGCTGGGTGAAAGGGCAGTTCCATTTTTAATCTTGTGAGGAAACTCCATACTATTTTCCAGAGTGGCTGCACCAGTCTGCATTCCCACCAACAGTGCAGTAGGGTGCCCTGTTCTCCACATCCTTGCCAGCACTTGTTAGTTGATTTATTAATGAGAGCCATTCTGACAGGTGTGAAGTGATATTTCATTGTGGTTTTAATTTGCATCTCTCTGATGGCTAGCAATTTGAGCATTTTCATATGTCTATAGGCCATCTGTATGTCCTCCTTGGAGAAGTGTTTATTCAAGTCCTTTGTCCATTTTTTTATTAGATTGTCTTCCTGGTGTTGAGTCATATGAGTTCTTTATATATTTTGGAGATTAAGCCTTTGTCCAATGTATCATTGGCAAATATGTTCTCCCATATGGTGGGTTCCCTTTTCATTTTACTGATGGTTTCTTTAGCTGTGCAGGAACTTTTTAGTTTGATACAGTTCCATTTGTTTAATTTTTCCTTTGTTTCCTTTGCCTTAGGAGACATATCAGCAAAAATATTGCTCTGTGAGATATCTAAAATTTTACTGCCTATGTTTTCCTCTAGAATTTTTATGGTATCATGACTTATATTTAAGTCTTTTATCCATTTCGGGTTTGTTCTAGGGTATGGTACAAGTTGGTGGTCTAGTTTCATTTTTTTGCAAGAGCTAGTCCAGTTCTCCCAACACTATTTATTGAAGAAACTATCTTTATTCCATTGTATGTTCCTGCCCCCTTTGTCAAATATTAATTGATCACAGAGATATGGGTTTATTTCTGGGCTGTCTATTCTGTTTCCTTGATCTAAGTGTCTGGTCTTATACCAGTACCAGACTGCTTTGATTATAGTGGCCTTGTAGTATAGTTTGATACCAGGTATCGTAATCCCTCCAAACTTGTTCTTCTTTCTCAAAATTGCTGAGGTTGTTCAGGATCTTTTTTGGTTCTGTAAAAATTTTTGGAATATTTTTCCTAGATCTGTGAAATAATGCCATTGATATTTTAATAAGAATTGCATTGAATCTGTAGATTGCTTTGGGTACTATGGACTTCTTAGTGATGTCAATTCTTCCTATCCATGAACACAGTATATTCTTTCACTTATTTGTATCTTCTTCAATTTCTTTCTTCAGTGTCCTGTAGTTTTCCAAATACAGGTCTTTTACCTCATTGGTCAAATGTAATCCTAAGTACTGCATTTTTTTGCTGCCATAGTAAATAGGATTGTTTCCTTAGTTTTTCTTTCTGATAGTTCTTATTGGTGTATAGAAATACCATCAATTTCTGAGTATTGATTTTGTATCCTTCTACTGTACCAAATTCATTTATTAGGTCTAGTAGTTTTTTGGTTGAGCCTATAGAGTTTTCTATGTATAATATCATGTTGTCTGCCAATAATGACAGTTTCACTTCCTCCTTTCCAGTTGGATGCCTTATATTTCTTCTTATTGTCTGATTGCTATGGCTAGGACTTCCAGTACTGTGTTAATAAGAGTAGTGAAAGCAGACATCCCTGTCTTATTCTTTATCCTAAAGAAAATGCTTTTAGTTTTTGCCCATTGAGTATGGTGTTGGCTATAAGTTCTTTTTATATGGCTGTTAGCATGATACCTGTGTTCAAGAAGGGGAGAATTTTATACATTCTGATATTGTGCTATAATCCTTTCCTTTCTCGACATGTTGGTGTTATTTTCCCAGAGAAAGCAGAACCTCCAAACAGAGAGGGTTCACCCACCTTTTACTCTGAGGTCTACCCACTACTCCTCTGACAGGATTCATTTTCAAAAAGAAGAGGCCACTTTCTTAGCAAAGCTTCTAAACAGTGCTGAAAAGCAAAACAGCTGCTGTGGCCCCAGAAATGACAGGTGGTCTCAGGATCCACATTTCAGGCAAACTGTATGCAAATTTCCCTCTGGCTGCTCCTTTTCACATTTTTAATCTCCTATTAGTCTTTCCAGATCTGGCCCGTCCCTCAGAGTCCCTTTCTCATCTAACCCCTGAGCTCTTCACACCTTGTTGCTTTTTTAAAAATAAAAATTTTAGCCCTGGCTGGCGTAGTTCAGTGGATTGAGCGTGGGCTGCGAACCAGGCATCGCAGGTTCGATTCCCAGTCAGGGCACATGCCTAGGTTGCAGGCCATGTCCCCCAGCAGCCGCACATTGATGTTTCTCTCTCTCTCCCTCTCCCTTCCCTCTCTAAAAATAAGTGAAAAAAATCTTTAAAAAAATAAATAAAATAAAATAAAAATTTTATTTATTGATTTGAGACAGAGAGACATTGATTTTGTTGTTCCACCCATTCATGCATTTACTGGTTGCTTTTTGTATATGCCCCAACTGGGAATCAAAACAGCAACCTTGGTGTATTGGGATGACACTTTAATGTACTTAGTTACCCAGCCAGGGTCCTTGTTGATTTTTCTTGAGCCCATTTAGCCATTTAGTTGGCTGGGAATGAATGCCTGGATGGCCTCTGACATGCACCTGCAGCTCAGGGAAACATACTCTCTGTGGGTTTTTGAAAACTTCCAGGTTGTGTCTTGGGATTTCATGAAATACCTTCTCTAAAATGTAGATAGTCAGTGCATTGCAAATGAGGGGCAGCGTGCAGAAGAGGTATTGCTGGGTCATAGGTAGCTCTACCCTTTTTTTTAAATCCTCACCTGAGGGAATTTTATTTGATTTTAGAGACAGAGGAAGGGAGAGAGATAGAGAAACATCAATTGTTTGCCTCCGGTACCTGCCCCAAGTGGGGATCGAACCCACAACCTAGGTATGTGCCCTAACCGGGAGTCAAACCTGCAATCTTTTGGTGTATGGGATGATGCTCTAACCAATCCAGCCACCTGGCCAGAGAAAAAGCTCTACTCTCAATTCTTGGAGGAACCCGTTTACCATTTTCCATAGTGACTGCACTAATTTACATTCCCAAGAGCAGTGTGTTAGGTCCCCTTTTCTCTAACACTTGCTATTTCTTATCTTTTTGATAATGGCCATTCTAAAAGGTGGGTCCCAGAGGAGAAAGGGGGTGGGGAGGGAGCAGTGGGTAATGGGGGCCAAATATATGGTAATGGAAGGAAATGAGATTTCTGATGGTGAGCACACAATAGATTACAGAGATGTCAAATTATAATGTTGTATACCTGAATATTATATGTTATTAACCAATGTTACTCCAATAAATTTAATTTTTTAAAATGGAGGCTAGCGTGGAGAAGTGGAACTTTACTTGAATGGGGAAGTTTGACTTAAAAGAAATGCTAGGTGAAACAGTTGTATTTCCTTTTGAATTTTTTTAAATTGGTTGAGAACCTCTAGAAGAGTACTAGAGGATGGAGTTGATTATTTCTAACCAGACTCAGAATCCCAGGGATTTCCTTGCTCTGTAAATCAGGCTCCAGAAAGACAGCCATTGTCTTGTTGCTGCAGAACCTCAGAAACACTAGCACAGCAAAGGATCACTGAATACCTATTCTGGAGCAAGGCTAGAGAGAGATGGAGAGATACAGAGATGAAAAAGATGTAGTCCATGTCCTCCAGGAGTCTACAAGCAAATGAAACAACCAGGCATGTAAATGTGAAGAGAGGATCAGTGTTATTACATCATACAGTGAAAATGTGGTACTCCTGGGTCTCTGAGACCCTCTTGGGGGCTTGAAAGGTCAAAACTATTTTCATAATCATACCAGGAAAATATTTGACTTTTTTCCCTATTATATTCTTTCATGAATTTTTCAGAGACCATAAGATGTGTGAGAATGCAAAGCATATGACATGCATGCTTATGTATTCCTGAATTTAAAAAATTCTGTCTTAATTTCTAATGTAACATATCAATAGCTAAAACACACGTATGCACAATTCTTTGAGATCCTCAATAATTTTTGAGATCGTAAAGGGATCCCAAGACTAAAAATTTTGAGAACTGCTAAGACAGTATACCATTGTACAGTGTCTTCTTTTCTCATTAATGCATTTTATTGACTAAAAGGTATTTCATCTAATTCCATGAATATTACTTCTTTAGGTGCTTTCCCTATATCCATATTTTCTAGCAGGATAGCTATTAGGTCATCACATTATGTGTGTGTGTGTGTGTTAATGTCTGTGTTTAAATGTCTTTTGAGGCAGCACAGTGTTGGACTTTATTTTTTAATTCCGACAGCAATCAACAACAGCTGATGTACTTGTTTTCCATCCTATCACCCTGCTATTTCTCTTACTCATTGTTATTTCTTTAAAGTGTGTTTTCTGTAGTGCATTTTAAATTTTTTTCTTTTTTGTCAGACAATAAACGTCCCTAGTTTGTCCATCTATTATTTTAGCACCGTCATATTCTCAAGAAATTTTTTGTTTCCTATAATTTTATTATTAATAGTATAGTGTTTAAAAAACAAAACTTAAATTCCCTCCCTTCTAGAAATGAAAATGGAGTCTAATCTGTCATATAACTTGGTAGCATAAAGTCATCTATAAAATTATGCACATAACTCTTTCATGCAGTTCTGACAGTATGTAATATAATTTTCCACTTACACCTTCTTTATTTTTTTTTAAATTTTTTCCTCCATGGACCTTGAGCTCTGTCTAGCTCTTGACTGTTCTAGATCTCCATTGTTTTCTGGAAGTAAAATTTACAGCTGTGGGACTGTATTGACAAACTGTTTCATCTCCCTGGGCCTTACATTACTTTCCCCTACTCTGAAGTGAAAATTCATTGAGTGTTTCCAGATACTGTACTTGAGGTCATCACTTGATTTGTCTTAATTTTGTGTGAATCCCCAAACTCCCACCCTCAACCCATATTCCCCTTCCAAAACTCGTTGCCCATTCTTATCATCACATTTGAATGGTTTTCTCAGCTCTGTTGGTAACTAGCAGAATTCTGAATTTGCTTTGTGATGGGGTAAATTTTATTGTTTGGTTAGTTGGCTTTAAGTTGAAAAACTTAACAATAATATATATTAAATTTGTTCTTGAAGGATTGTCTCTTCATGAATTCTTACTACAGGCATACCAAGGTGGTTATTTCTATATTTCTGTGATAAATTCTAAATTACTAGAGAACTTCTCCTCTATGGTCCTTTTATTGTTACCAAATCAATTTTTAGATGGATATGGGCCTTTCGGCCCAACTTTGCTTTGATGGTGCTAGTTGCTTTTTCTCCTGCACCAGATCCCTTCTGGCAACTTCTCCATGATTCTTGTTCCTGTATAGCATTTATAAGGCCGAGTTTAATAGCTTGTGCCTCTTTTTCCTTTAGCACTCATTATTTCTTCTCTATTTGCTGTTAAAGTAATAAGTGTACATTCCGTTGCACTTTCCTGAAGAGTCTTCAACTGGTCTTGGGTTTCCTGCCATCTAGGTTCAGCTTGCTTGCATTCGCCTTTGATGTTGTAATACAAGTTAATTGAACTTGAGTGTGGGGTTTATAGGCTTGTTTTCTTTTTATTTCCCAAGAAGTACACATATTTTCTTAAGGTTATTTTTCTGTTTTGTGCTAATATTTTTAATTCTTTCTGACTAGGTGGTGGGGCTGAGGGCAAGATTTGGCTTATACAGTTGGCTCTCTTTGCTATTAGTCATATTTCCCCAGAAGCCACACGCCCACATTCTCTCTGTCTTTGACGTGCACTTTTGTAAGGTTGTTGATTCCTGGTGGGAATGGCTGTAAGAAAAAGATGGGCTCAGGGTAGTGATGCGTGGGAATCCAGTCCTGAACAGTCATGAGCTTAGACATCTGTAAGTCTCTTCTTAGTGAAATGGAATAAATATCGTGCATTGTGAAATCTACCACAAAGGCTGCCAGTACAAATGGGATCTCACTTATAGCCAATCACTGCTCTTACAGGAAACTGGCTAGCACTGCCTGAGATTACTCCAGCCTCTCATGCTTGATGTCACAATTCAGAGTCTGCTGCCTGCCTAGGATATTGTCGAAAGTTGTATAGATCCTCTCTGTCTGTCCTACAGGGCTCCTTGTACCAGATCCTTCTCCGATGGCTCTTATGAAAAACTATCTCCTCCCCATTCTGGGGATCTTCTTGGCCTGCTACTACTATTCTGCAAATGAGGAATTCAGACCAGGTAAGTACCTATTTTGTGTCTAATTTGGAGGAATAGATTTTTACCCCAAAACCATGGTTAGCTGGGGTGTCTGATGATCATGATGATTTCCTGATCCCCAAAACTGCTGAACGACAAGGGACCCTGAGGTGAGAGAGTATTTCTGTGTTCTCCAGCCACAGGTTACAAGCAGAGAAGGGAAATCATGTGGTCGAGAGAGTACCAAATAGTCCATGTTGTATTTGGCACCCTTAATGAAAAAGCAATTTCAGATTCCCTTCAAAAGTGAGGTTAATACTAAAATTGACAACTCAGCCAAATATCTGGGCTCGAGGGACAGACTGATAGTAGGAGGCAAGAAAGTAGTCTGGAGTTGATGACTAAATAGAAGTGAGGGGAAATTCCTGGAATCTCTGTGAGGACATGGTTTGATGGCTTTTGTATTTTATTTCAATTGCGCAAAACTGGCTGAGTTCAGAAACATCTGGAACCTTCATGTTCTAGCTGAAACTTCTGTCCATAAGTGTTTTTTTTAGGAAAGACAGTAGGAAGGCTTGTTTTGAGAAAGCAAGCCAAACCCTCATTTCAGAGCATATTTGAGGAAGATTTCACCTTTCCTTCACTGATTTATGCAGTTTGAGATAAGTTGACCCGGATTCACAGCATTCACTCGTTGAGATAAGGTGCCCACACCCAGCACAGGAGGAGGAATTTTGCTGCCATGCTGGGATGCTCCTCACTTCCTTTTGGGGTTTCCCAGAGCTCCTCCAAGGAAAGAAAGTGATTGTCACAGGAGCCAGCAAGGGGATTGGAAAAGAGATAGCCTATCATCTGGCGAAGATGGGAGCCCATGTAATGGTGACAGCAAGGTCAGAAGAAGCTCTAAAGAAGGTGAGAGTTCTGTGCCCAAAAACACATATATACTCACTTGTATTCTTATATATACTTATGTATATACACATGCCAACACACAGAGCCTGGCACATCCATACACGGATGCACACACACACATAAACACACATACACACACTTACAGGCTCACACACCCAAATACCCACAATAATACAAATTTCAGTGTTCATTCCTATGCACATGTATATAGACACAAAGTTCTTGGGTTATATATACTCATAGACATGTCCAGGCACACACATATACACACAAAGTCATGGATATGTAGTTATGTGCTCAGATACCTAAATTCCTGTATTTACTGAATAATTCAGATTCTTGTACCCATGTAAACTCTCAGATGCATGCCCTCTCATAAGCTCAGATTCACAAATCCAAGGGCATACAGACATTCACAAACCTAGAGCTACCCACATAGAAACTAGCATTGTTCAGAAACATCTCTTCACAGAAACTCATAAACACAAATCATGGACTTGAACACCAGCACTGTTATGATTTCTCTGTTCACACTGTACATGAAATACTTCCAGAAAGTCCTTCCTACAGAGGACAAAGACTGTGTCACGTTGCATTTAGCAACAGACACACACACACACACGTTCACATTTACACTCACACACAAACATGCTGCCGCTTCTTATCAAAACAGAGCTATGAGCGACTGCTTATCTAAATCCCCTCTAGCCCTGGCTGGGGTGGCTCAGTGGACTGAGCTTTGGCCTGTGAACTAAGAGGTCACTAGTTCAATTCCCAGTCAGGGCACATGCCTGGGCTCTAAAAATAAACAAGTAAATAAATCCCCTTACTTCAGAGTCTGCTCCCAAAGGTCTGCAGCTAATACTGACACCAAGATCACTGTATCCCTGCAGATAGTATCGGACTGCCTGGAGTATGGGGCAGCCTCAGCACACTACGTTGCTGGCTCCATGGAAAACATGACCTTCGCAGAGCAATTTGTTGCAAAAGCTGAAAAGATCATGGGTGAGGCTGCTTCTCCTCTCTCCTCTTCTGGGCTTGCTCTATGGGAATTTGCTTAAGGACCTTTGGGAAGGGGGAAGGAAGGAAAGGTTCAAATCCCAGATGGTTTCTCTCAACACAGTCATTTCTTGCAGGGGGACTAGACATGCTCATTCTCAACCACATCACCAACACTCCAGTGAAACTGTTTACTGGTGACATCCACTTGGTACGCAAGAGCATGGAGGTCAACTACCTCAGTTATGTGGTCATGAGTATGGCTGCCTTTCCTATGCTGAAGAAGAGCAACGGAAGCATTGTGGTCGTGTCTTCAATGGCTGGTGAGTGGGGCAGGGACCAATGCGGGAGGGAGGAGAAGTGCCAGAGATGATGTTGGGGGCTCTGTAGTAAACATGAACTTTTAAGTCAGTTTTCATGCGGAGACGTAACACAATATAAACTGGAAGTTGAAATGCTTAAGCAAAAGTTGGTTAACAGTTTGCCCATATGTGTGGACAGGCAGATATATGAATAAGAGACTTAGGCATGCAAACTCAATGAGGATCATGCATGCTGAGTAAGAGAGACACTGTTGAGAATAGCCTGTCCTGATACTAAGGGAGAAACCTAGTCACAATCAATAAAAAGAATTTTGCTTCCTTCATGACTCAGAGGTGTAGGTAGGTGAAGTTAATTGATATAAAGGTGGAATTGAAGAGTAAAATATTTTAACAACATACAGTTGCCTAATCATTGAGTTAAGCTATGACAAAATAAAATAAGCAAAAATGACCCCACCATATTATTAACAGACCTGAATCTATTGGGGTGTACTCCCAAATCTAAACTTGCTACACTAAAAGGCTGATTTGGAAAATGAACTGGGTGGGGAATGTGTGTGTAGAGAGTACTCATGAAGAGAACTTTATGTGAGCGAGAGAAGTCCCTGATGTTTTGGGTGGTGGCCCCATCAGAAGTTATCACCAGTAAAGAGCCAGAAAGTTTCCAGCTTTGGAGATTCCTAGACCCATTTCATCATAGGTCTAAAAGAAAAGCTCCACAAATATTTGTTGATTAGTCAGTTAGAAGGATGTGGCAGAAAGGTGCCAACACCAAGATCAATGTCAACTGTCTATTTCATTCTTGGCAATGTAAAAACAAATAACCTAGAGGACTTTGTAAGTTCTTAAGTACTTCTCAGAAGTTAGTTATTCCTGTAAATAAAACTGTCATCTATGTCGCAAAGAGTTCTACTTCCTGGACAGGAAAGGCATGCATAATGGTGGGATAGATAAAAGGGCAGTGAGGCTGTGCTACCAGCCAAACAGAGTAATTGATATGCATCCCTATGTTTCCCAGGCAACACAGACTCCCCACCCCTCCCCAGACACAGCCTCTCTCTGACCTGAAAGGAACGGAGAGCTCCCAGACACATCCTGAGTGGGAAGGGTGCTGGACACATCCCCAATTCACCCTAGGGCATTGGCCAAAAACCTCACACCAATCATGGTGTAGGTGGCTTTAAGAATTTTAGTTGATTGAGTAACACATTTACTCTAGGCAAAGGCATTCATCATCTTTGGCTGTAGAATTTAACTTTCTACATATAACATATACAAAGTGTGACTGTTCTCAAAAAGAACAAGAACTACTGTATAAGTCCAGGGGCATGATGAAATTTTGATAACCTCTGTTTTCACACATTTTCTGCACCTACTATATGTCACTTTGTAATTTCTGTGGACTCTAGGAGATGGAAATCTAGTCAGACTACCATCCTTCAAGTCTACTGTTTGTACAGCCAAAATAATTCAGCTTGTTTACTCTAAAGCACATCTGTGAACTTCCAAAGTACAGGCAACTTTGCTTTTTCCCCCTAACTGAAGAATTTCTCTGCTCTCTGCCATATTCTTTCATTAATTCTTCTTCCTTAAAAACTGAATTCCACAAACATGGAATGCTAAACTTCAAATTGAGGTCAGCCAACAAATATTGGAATGGATATTTAATTATTCTTCTCAGGGATTGCATTAAATTGTTTATTGAATTACAATGATAAGCAATTGTTTTTGTCACCAATGCATTTCTAGGCATTGCATTACATATATGGAAACCCTTTACTTTCAGTATTTTTTAAAGCCTCAGCTACTGCTTTAGCATCAACAGAGACAATATTGCTGCTTCTATGAACTGCCTTATAGTCCACATTCATCCACCATACAATGCCACTTTTGTCACCTACTGATCAAGTTTCTGTGTATATATAACAGTGATTAGTCCCCTCTCCTTCCCCCAGATGCAGATTTAGATACAAGTTGAGGTACTATAACCAAAATCCAAATTTAAAATGACTTAAATAAATCAAAATTTATATTTCTCTCATGGAACAGCCTGGAACAAGCAGTCCCAGGATAGTAGTTGTCCCAAAATGTTGTCTAGGAGCCTGAGTATCACAGAACCAACATCTCTGATGTGTCCCTTGCCTGTATGTCAAGGTGGCTTATTATTATGTCAGAATTCCAGCTGGAGAAAATGGAAAAAGAAGGATATATACAACCTGAAAGTTGTACATTTCTCTTCTGCCACAACTGGCTACATTTGTGGTCTTTATTCAAAATGGATTTGTGTCTGACTGAAAATCAAGGGTTCTATTTATATAAAAGACACTGATGTTGATAAACAACTAACAGTCCCCCAAATCACTCATGGCAAGATGCATGTAAGACTAGAAGACAGTGCGCTCCTTAGCCCAGAGCACCAGAGCCAGGAAGAGGCACCTACATAACACCTGACTGTGAAAATCAACAGGGATTCTGTCTGCCAGAAAGAGACAGAGTCTACTAGAGACATAGGTGCCCTCTTAAAGAGCCAATGAATAAAATCTCATCTGAAGCCACTCATACTGGGCTCCAGTGGAGGGAGGGAAGAGCTGACTAGAGTTGCATGAGGAGAGACTGGGGTTTGTGGCTCTCGGGACAGAGCTGAAGGGATAGCCACCAAGACACCTGTACTGAGTCATTCTTCCATACTCCAGGTGCCATCTTACTTGGGTGGAGCACTCCTCTCCATACAGTATCCACCTGGAAAAAAACAATAGTTCCATCTTCTGAACTTCTTATACCCCCATCCTTCAAAGCCAGTGCCCTGCTGAGGAGTCAGCTATTTGACCAGAGTGTGGATATCTGGGCAGACTCATGGGGTGTCAGTGACTGAGTTGTATGTCTTTGGGGTGACTGCCATTCCCATCACTTTTCTGTGAACCTGACTAGTGCCTCCCCTTATCGTAGATCCTCTAGCCCCACCCTCTGGCTTCCCAGAAGCCCCAGCCTCCTGACTCCAGTTGGCCCCACCCTGCTGAGATTTAGACAGAATTTGGGACAGACTGAGTTGTGTGGCTCTGGGGCAGTGGGGTGTGAGGGGAAGCAGCACCCTCCCCAACCTACCTCCAATCCTGATGGACACTTCTCCCAACTCCCAGCAGCCCAGCCCTGCTGAGATCAGACTTCCAGCAAAATCTGGGACAGTCTGAATTGTATAGCTGTAGGATGGAGGAAATTTTTCCCTCATACACCCACCTGGGGTAGAGCCATCCCTTCATATGCCCAAGTCTTAGTATGCTTGGGCCTAATAAACACTGCTCTCCTCACCTTGATGACTCCTTGAGACCCCTGCCCCACCACAAAGGTGTGTGAGCACCCAGCAGTTGCAGCCAGAGTTGGTATATACCTTGGGACATTTTCTGAGTGGCCTCAGACCCAGCACCTCACAGTTTCAACCTGTATTGATCTGGTAAACACCACTCGCCCCTGGTAACTCACTGAGAACCTACCTCATGCAACTCAAGTACCACCTGAGGCACTTTACTGACTGAGACTAACAGGCAGATGACAAGTGGAGGAAGGCAGAGGCAGATCTTGGGGTGCCTTAGGACTTTTGCTGAACTGCTTTGTGCCCAGTGCTGGTAAAAGCTGGCCTTAGTTCACAGCTTAGTCCTTCCCATGCATACTCAGGCACCCACAAACTGTGAGTCATTTTGTAGCTCTAAATAAGTTGCCCAGAGCCAGTCACAAGCATGTTTGACATTTGGCCTGAACCACAGTCCCTCCCAGGAAGCCCCAGAACCAACATACCCAGTTACCAGCTTCAGACAACATACAGCAGGACCCAGTTAGCTTTGGCAAGTGGCATATCCAAAGGGAGATCTCAGTAGGCATTAAGACCTTCAGAAGCAAATTCTACTTCATGTGGTCAATACCTGCACAGCAGCTCATACATTGAGGTATGAATTGATCCTCAGAGTCAGCCAGCCTGAGAGTCAACCCCATGTATGAACAGGCCAATAGAAATCAAGACTCAATTAAAATAGGAGGGCTCACATACCCACATAAGGAATATTCCTGGAGCACCCGGCTCAGGTGATCATGGAGACTGTATCACTAGGTCCCACATGACACGTACTACATGCGGCCACCCTATGAAGACTGAAAGTCATAGCAGATTTACCTAATACATAGAAACAAACAGAAAGAGGCAATCAAAACAGGGAGATAAAAAAAATGCACCAAATGAAAGGAGAAATCTCCAGAAAGAACTGAATGAAATGAAGGTAAGCAATTTGTAAGATATAGAGTTAAAAAAAATGCTTATAAGGATACTCAAGGAACTTAGTGAGAGTTTTGACAAAGAGATAACAAGCAAATAAATAACATAGAAAGCATAAAAAACCATCAGAAGTAAAGACTACAGTATCCAAAATAAAGAATACAGTAGAAGGAATAAGCAGTAGGTTGGCTGAAGCAGAGAACTGAATCAGCAAATTGAAAGACAGGGTAGCAGAAAACACCCAATCAGAGCAGCAAAAAGAATTTTAAAAAATAAGGACAGTTTAAGGAAACTTTGGGTCAGTGTGAAGTGTAACAACATATGCATCATAGGGATACTAGAAGAAGAAGAGAAACAGGAATAAATTGAGAAACTACTTGAAGAAATAATGACTTAAAACTTTCTTAACCTGGTGAAAGAAAAAGACACACAAGTCCAGCAAGTATAGAGAGTTCCAAACAAAATGAACACAAAGAGGCCCACACCAAGACACATCATACCGTATTTTATCATGTATAATGTGCACCCATGTTTTTGTGCACATTATACGTGGGATTATTATCCCCATGATATGTAATCATTGTAACCATGTATAATGCACATCCTTATTTTTTCCTAAAAAAAGAAAAATGGGCAAAAGAGTGTGCATTATACACAGCAAAATACAGTAATTAAAATGGCAAAGGTTATGCCCTGGCCAGGTGGGTCAGTTGGTTGGAGTGTCATCCCATATACCAAAAAGATGTGGGCTCTATTCCCAGTCAGGACACATACCTAGGCTGCAGGTTTGATCCCTGGTCAGGGCACACACAGGAGGCAACCAACCAACTGATATTTCTCTCCCACATCAATGCCTCTCTCTCTCTCTCTCTCTCTCTCTCTCTCTCTTTCTCTCTCTCTCTCTCCCCCCTCATCAATAAACATACCCTTGGTGAGGATTTAAAAAATTTAAATGGCAGAGGTTAAAGAAAATAGAGGATCTTGAAAGCAATAAGAGAAAGACAGTTACTTACACACAAGGTGCTCCTATAAGACTGTCAGCTGATTTCTCAACAGAAACATATCAAGCCAGAAGGGGTTGGCATGAAATAGTCAAAGTGATGACAAGCAAAGAACTACAGGACTAGTTTACACAGCATGGCTATTATTTAAATTTGAAGGAAAAATAAAGAGCTCCCCATCCAAGAAAAAGCTAAAATAGTTTGTAGCCACCAAACTAGTATTATAATAAATGTTAAAGGGTCTTTTTGAAGGAGGAGGAGGGGGAGGAGAAGAAGAAGGAGAAGGAGGAGAAGGAAAAGAAGGAGAAGAAGGAGAAAGAGGAGGAGGTGAGGAACAGGAGGAGTGGGGAGGAGGAGGAAGAAGAAACATGGAGAAACATAGTTAAAAGACTAAAATGGCAAGAAATACATACCTATCAATAATCATTTTAAATGTAAATGGATTAAATGTTCCAATCTAAACACATAGGGTATCTGAACAGATAAGAAACAAGACCTACATGTATTCTGTCTCCAAGAGACCAACCTCGTCACCAACAAAAGATACACACATGCTGAAAGTAAAAGGGAAGACAAAGATATCTCACGCGCATGAAAAGGGAAAAAAAGCTGGGGTAGCAAAACTTATGTCTAACAAATAGACTTTAAAACCAAGGATATAGTAAGAGACAAAGAAGGACACTATAAAATGATAAAAGGGACTTCCGGCCAAGATGGAGGCATAGGTAGACAAACTGTGCCTCCTTGGACAACCAAAATAAGGCAAACAAAAATTTAGAAACAAACAAACAAAAAAAACCCAGAACTGACAGAAAATTGAACTGTATGGAAGTCTGACAACCAAGGAGTTAAAGAGGAAACATTCATCCAGACTGGTAGGAGGGGTGGAGTTGGGTGGCCGGGTGGAGAGGACTCACAGCAAAGTGGTGGCTGGCGGACCCCGGGAGTGCAAGGCGGCAGCGGGTGGACCCAGCAAGGAGGCAGATTGTGGACGGGTGCAGTGTATAAGGCAGCTGGTGGACCAGGCAGTCCCACATTCGTGCACAGATAAACCAGGCGAAACTGGGGATCAAGACAGACCACACAACCCAGGGTCCCAGTGCAGGGAAATAAAGCCTCAAACCACTGATTGAAAACACCTGTGGGAGTTGAGGTTTCAGGAGAGACTCCCAGCCTCACAAGAGAGTTTGTTGGAGAGACCCACATTGTCCTAGAAGGTACACAAACCCACACACATGGGAATCAGCACCAGAAGAGCCCAGTTTCCTTGGAGGAAGCAGTGGAAGGGACTGAAATCCAGCAGAAAGCAGAGCAAGCACCATTGTTCCCTCTCGGACCCCTCCCCCGCATACTGCATCACAATCCAGCAACTGGGTTGCCCCACCCAGGTGAACAACTAAGGCTCTGCCCCTCACTATGTAACAGGTGTGTCAAGACAAAAAAAAAAAAGGCCCAAATGAAATAACAGATCCAGAAATAATACAACTAAGTGATGAAGAGATAGCCAACCTATCAGATGCAGAGTTCAAAGCACTGGTGATCAGGATGCTCACAGTATTGGTTGAATTTAGTCACAAATTAGATGAAAAAAATTAAGGCTATGCTAAGTGAAATAAAGGAATATGTACAGGGAACCAATAGTGATGGGAAGGAAACTGGGACTCAAATCAATGGAGTGGACCAGAAGGAAGAAAGAAACAATCAAACAGAAAAGAAGGAAGAAACAAGAATTCAAAAAAAATGAAGAGAGGCTTAGGAACCCCCAGGACATCTCTAAACATTCCAACATCCGAATTATAGGGGTACCAGAAGGGGAAGAGGAAGAGCAACAAGTGGAAAAGTTATTTGAACAAATAATAAAGGAGAACTTCCCCAGTCTGGCAAGGGAAATAGACTTCCAGGAAGTCCAGGAAGCTCAGATAGTCCCAAAAAAGTTGGACCCAAGGAGGAACACACCGAAGCACATCATATTACATTACCCAAGATTAAAATGAAGGAGAGAATCCTAGAAGTAGCAAGAGAAATGGAGGCACTTACCTACAAAGGAGATCTCATCAGACTGTCAGCTGATTTCTCAAAAGAGACCTTACAGGCAAGAAGGGGCTGGAAAGAAGTATTCCAAGTCATGGAAATCAAGGACCTACATCCAAGATTGCTCTATCCAGCCAAGCTTTCATTTAGAATGGAAGGGCAGATAAAGTGCTTCTCAGATAAGGTCAAGTTAAAGGAGTTCATCATCACCAAGCCTTTATTATATGAAATGTTAAAGGGACTTACCTAAGAAAAACAAGATAAAAAACATGTACAGTAAAATGACAGCAAACTTACAATTATTAACAACCACACCTAGAACAAAAAGAAAAACAAACTAAGCAAACAACTAGAACAGGAATAGAACCACAGAAATGGGGGTCACATGAAGGGTTAGAAAAAGGGGAGTGGGAGGAGGAGAGAGGGGGGAAAGGTACAGAGAATAAGTAGCATAGATGGTAGGTAGAAAATAGACAAGGGGGAGGTAAGAATAGTATGGGAAATGTAGAAGCTAAAGAACTTATAAGTGTGACACATGTACATGAACTAAAGGGGGGAATGTGGGTGGGAGAGGGTGTTCAGGGTGGAGGGGAGTGAAGGGGGAAAATGGGACAACTGTAATAGCATAATCAATAAGCTATATTAAAAAATGATAAAGAGAACAACCCAACAAGAGGATATAACCCTAGTAAACATTTACACACCCACAACCACTATGGAAAACAGTATGGAATTTTCTCAGAAAACTAAAAATGGGTCTGCCTTTTGACTCAGCAATTCCACTGCTGGGACTATATCCTAAGAACCCTGAAACACCAATCCAAAAGAACCTATTCACCCCAATGTTCATAGCAGCACAATTTATAATAGCCAAGTGCTGGAAGCAACCCAGGTGCCCATCAGTAAATGAATGGCTCAAAAAACTATGGTACATTTACACAATGGAATTCTTTGCAGCAGAAAGAAAGAAGGAGCTCTTACCCTTTGCGACAGCATGGACGGAGCTGGAAAGCATCATGCTAAGTGAAATAAGCCAGGTGGTGAAAGACAAATACCATATGATCTCACCTTTAATGGGAATCTGATCAACAAAACAAACAAACAAGCAAAATATAACCAAAGACACTGAAATTGAGAACAAGCTGACAGTGACCAGAAGGGAGAGGGGAGGGAATCTCAGGGGAAGGGGGGTTTGAAAGAACTGGTATAAAGGACACGTGGACAATAACAAGGAGGGGTGGAGATGGGAGGGAGGTGGGAAGGGCTGGGGGGGGTGGGCGGGGATGGGGTAAAGGGCAGAAAACCATACTTGAACAACAATTAAAATTTTAAAAAATAAAATAAAAATAAAAACATTTACACACCCAACATAGGAGCCCCTAAATATGTGAAGCAATTCTTGATGGACGTAAAGGGAAAGATTAACAGAAATACAGTAGTAGTCAGGGATTTTAATACCCCATTGACATCAATGGATAGATCTTCCAGACAGAAAATCAACAGGGAGACAGCAGCCTAGACAAACTAGATCAAATGAATTTAATTGATATTTTCAGAGCATTTCTTCCAAAAGCAACAGAATATACATACTTTTCAAGTGCACATAGAATGTTTTCTAGTATAAAAGACATGTTAGGACACAAAACAAGTCTCAATAAATTTAAAATTGAAACCAGATCAAGTACCTTATCTGACTGCAATGCCATGAAATTAAAAATAAACACAAGAAGAAAACTGAAAAATACACAAAGACATGGAAACTAAATAACATGTTACTAAATAATGAATGGGTCAACAATAAGATCAAGGAAGAAATCAAAAGATACCTTGAAACAAATGAAAATGAAAACAGAACAACCCAAAATCTTTGGGACACAGGGAAAGCAGTCCTAGAGGAAAATTCATAGCATTACAGGTCTATCTCAAGAAACAAGAAAAAGCTAATATAAACAATCTAACTTTACACTTAAAGGAATTGAAAAAGAACAACAAACAAATCCCAAAGTGAAAAGCAAGGAAACAAAAATCAGTCTGGAAATAAAAGAAATAGAGTCTAAAAAAAAAAAAACAGTACAAAAGATCAATGAATCTAAGAGCTGGTTCTTTGAAAAGATAAACAAGATTGACAAACCTTTATCAGACTCATCAAGAAAAAAAGAAGAAGCACCCAAATAAATAAAATCAGAAATGAAAGAGGAGAAATAACAACTGTCACCAAAGAAATAAAAAAATTTCTTGTAAGAAAACATTATAAACAACTATATGCCAACAAATTGGACACCCTGGATGAAATGAAAAAATTCCTAGAAACATACAATCTTCCAAAACTAAATCAGGAAGAATCAGAGAATTTGAATAGATAGATTACACCTAGTGAAATTGAAGCAGTAATCAAACACCCCCCCCAAAAAAAAAACCTGGACTGAATGGTTCCACGTGTGAATTTTACCATACATTCTGAAAAGAATTAATACCTTTCCTTCTCAAACTACTTCAAAAAATTAAGGAGGAAGGAAGACTCCCAGGCTCATTTTATGAGGCCAGCATAATTCCAAAACCAGATAAAGACACTACAATAAAATAAAATGATAGGTCAACATCCCTGATGAACATAGATGCTAAGATCCTCAACAAAATATTAGCAAACCATATACAGCAATACATTGAAAAGATCATACACCATGGTCAAGTGGGATTTATTCCAGGAATACAGGTTGGTACAACCTTCACAAATCAATAAATGTGATACACCACATAAACAAAATGTAGGATAAAAAATACATGATCATATCAATAGATGTAGAAAAAGCATTTAATAAAATCCAGTGCTCATTTGTGACAAAAATCTCTTGACAAAGTGGGAATAGAAAGAACAAACCTAAATGTAATAAAAGCCATATATTACCAAGCCAGTACCAGCATCATACTCAACAGGCAAAAACTACAAGCAATCCCCTTATGATCAGAAACAAGACAGGGATGTTTGCTTTCACCTCTCTTATTCGACATAATCCTGGAAGTCCAAGCCATACAATCAGACAAGAAGAAGAAATAAAAGGCATCCAAATTGGAAAAGAAAAAGTAAAACTGCCTTTATTTGCAGATGACATGGCACTGTACATAGAGAACTCTAAAGATTCCCCAAGAAACTACTAGAACTGATAAATAAACTCAGCAAAGTAGCAGAGTACAAAATTAATATCCATAAATCAGTTGCATTTTATATGCCAATAATGAACTATCAGAAAGGGAAATTAAGAAAACAGTCCCATTCACAATTGCTTCAAAAAGAATAAAATACCAAGGGATAAACCTAACCAAGGATGTAAAAGACCTGTACTCAGAGAATTATAAGGCACTGAAGAAAGAAATTGAAGAAACAAATAAGTGGAAGCACATACTGTGTTCATGAATAGGAAAAATTAACATCATTAAAATGTCAATACTATCCAAAGCAATCTATAGATTCAATGTAATTCCTATCAAGATACCAATGTCATATTTCATAAAACTAGAAAAAATATTTCAAAAATTTATATGGAACCACCAAAGGTTCCAAATAGCAACAGCGATCTTAAGAAAGAAGAACAAAGTTGGAGGAATCATGCTACCTGATAAACTACTACAAGGCCATAGTAATTAAAACAGCTTGGTACTGGCATAAAAATAGCCATACAGATCAATGGAACAGAACAGAAAACCCAGAAATAAACCCATGCCTTCATGGTTAATTAGTATTTGACGAAGGAGGCAAGAGCATACAATAAAGATAACCTATTCAAAAAGTGGTATTGGGAAAATTAGACAGATACATGAAAAAATGAAACTAGACCATCTCCTTACATTGTACACACACACACACACACACACACACACACAAACTCAAAATGAATTAAGGAACTTTGAGACTCAAAACCATAAAAATCCTAAAAGAAAACGTAGGCAGTAAAATCTCAGACATTTCTCATAGCAATACTTTTTCTGACAGATCACTTCAGGCAAAGGAAATAAAAATAAATAAACAAACAAATGGGACTACATCAAACTAAAAAGTTTTTACACAGCAAAGGAAATCATCAACAAAATAAAAAGACAACCCCTGAATGGGGTCAATGATACATCTGATAAGGGGTTAATATCCAAACTTTATAAAGACTTAAAAAACTCAACACCAAAACAAACAAACAATCCAATTTTACAAAATGGGCAAAGGACCTGAATAGACACTTCTCCAAAGAGAACATACAGATGACCAATAGTCATTTGAAAAGATACTCAATGTCACTAATCATCAGAGAAGTACAAATTAAAATCACAATGAAATGTCACCTCAAACCTGTCAGCATGGCTATCATCAATAAATCCACAAATAACAAGTGCTGGTAAGGATGTGGAAAGGGGAACCCTCATGCTCTGTTCGTGGGAATGCAGACTGGTGCAGCCACTGTGGAAAGCAGTATGAAATTACCTTTAAAAATTGAAAATGGAACTGCCTTATGACCCAGTGATTCCACTTCTGGGAATAAATCCAAAGAAACCCCAAACTCTGATTTGAAAGACTGTCTGTACCCCTGTGTTCCTTGTAGCATTATTTATAATAACCAAGATTTGGAAACAGCCTAAATGCTCATGCGTAGATGAGTGGATAAAAAAGCTGTGCTCCATTCACACAATGAAATACTACTATGCCATAAAAAGAAGAAAGTCTTACCCTTTGCGACGGCTTGGATGGACCTGGAAAGTATTACACTAAGTGAAATAAGCCAGTCAGAGACAGATAAGTACCATATGATTTCGCCTATATGTGGGTTCTAATGAACAAAATAAACTAACAAATGAAATAGAAACAGAATCATAGATACAGAGTACAGACTGACATCTGTCAGAAGCGGGGTGGGGACGGTTGGGGTGCTAGGTGAAAAACTTGAAGGGATTAAGACAAGAAAAAAAACTCAGATGCAGACACCAGCCTGGTGATTACCAGAGGGAAAGGGGAGTAGGGGGAGGTAGAAGAGAGGAAAGGAGGAAAAATGGTGGTGAAGGAGACTTGACTTGGGGTGGTGAACACACAATACGATATATAGATGATGTGTTATAAAATTGTATACCTGAAATCTATATACTTCTCTTAACCAATGTCACCCCAGTAAATTTAATTTAAATTTTTTTTTAAAGTTTAGAAGGCAATATTCCTTTCAGGCCATCCCACATGTGCACCCCACACAATTCATACACACCCAAGGCCTAATCCCCTTCTGTCAGGGAGTGGCGCAGGGGACAGTGGGGTAGGTGAAATAATGGGAATAGAATGCCTCCATGGCATTTGTGGAACAAACCGAGACAGAGATATTAATACAGTACTCCAAATCAACTGGGGAAAAATCACTGGACTGGGGAGAGGACAGTTGGAAACATTTAGAAAAATTTTATCTGTCGTTAGTCAAAATGGGTCTTCATGACATAGGTTCCATTTTAGAAAAGTAAAGGTCATTCCATTGTTATTCCTTGGCTCTGTGAACCCCATAACTATGGCACATCACACCAGTTACACATGTGACAGCTAGAACCCATGCTTCTCTATGCCTTCTTTACTCCCTTTCAGGAAAACCATGGACCAACCTTGTCATCCCTGCCCCTTTCTCCTCTCAGGTTCCATTTAACCTCACCCTGGTAAATCCTTCATAAGACAATGCTTTTATCGGAAAACTCAGGCCAGTGTATGAAGTCACTTGTTGGACCTTAACCTGTTTGTCAGCTAAGAGCTGCCTGTGTGGTCTAAACCTATTTTAAAAATTCAACATTGTAAAGAGGAAAGAAAGAAAACATATTTCTCACCTACACATATCCACTAAGAGGATTTAGAATGCCCATAATGATGTTCTGATGTTTTGCATAAAGACAAGAATGTACAGATATCAATTTCACCCCTGCCTTCAGCTCTGGCCTACCGGTTTTTCCTAAAAGGTAGACCAATGAATGTCTCAATGTATGGATATGCACTGGGGTGCACTGGGGGTGGGGAGCAAGGTGAAGGTCTAGGACAAAAAGAAGCCTAGAAACTAGAGTAGGAAGTGGATGGTGTAGTTCTCATTAAGTTGTTCTAGTTTTTCTAAGCAAAGATGAAACTTACCCTTACATACAAGTACCTAAGAAATAATTTTCAGAAACCGTAATTTCCAAGGTGAATGGAAGTGTTTATACTGTGAATGTAGGTATTTACAAGGAGGGCAGAGATGCTGCCACAGGTTTAGCCTATTTGGAGGAGAATGGAGAGAAATATGGGGAGGTGAAGTATGTGTGTATAGACATGTCATGCATAGGGATAAAGACCAAAAAGGAGATCGTAAGAAGCAATAAACTAGACATAAAAATTCCATTTGTTGCCTAAATTCAAGAGATTATATTTAGGTAGAAGGATTCAGGGACCCTTCTAGACTCATCTTCAAATTTAGTTTTCATCTGACCACCCCACACCACTGCCCCAAGAGGGATGAGAGGAAATTTATCACTAATGAAGACAGTGATGATCTAATGCAGGTTGAGAACCAAAAAAAATACTACCTGTGACAACCGTTGCTCCCCATTTCCCCCTTGAAAAGCTGGATAGAGTTTAAATTAAGTAGTCACAGCTACTTAACCCTGTTACCATTGGTTTCAACCAAGTGTACTTCCTGATGAAAATAGTGAGGCTCTACCATCATTCACCTAGTCATGTGTACTCACCAAGGAATTATGGGAAGGCTTACAACAAATACGCTCTAATTGAAATATACAAACAGAAAAGTAGTTCCTAAGAAAAGACAAATATAAAAATGCCAAAATTAGACTCAACACAGATGCTGTGTTTAAGTTTCAAATTAGGCTGTTGAATTTCTTAACTTAAAGACAAAAAATTGGGTCAGTATATATATGATTACATTCAAAGGAAGGACTGCAGAAACCAAATAATTTCTTAAATAAATTTCTCATAAAACATTATAAGTTGAAGGCACAAAGTAATTGAAAAAACAATGCCCCAATGACTTTTTTTAAACGTTTCTATGATTATAAAAGCCATACACGCACCATAAGATTTGAAAAATTAAATTAAAATTAACCATAATCATACCAATATTTTGAAGAATTTTCTTCCAGGTAGATGCACATACCAATATAGATACAAATAGAGCACAATTTATCTTTATCCTGACAGATATTTAGGTTGCTTTCTTTCTTTTTTTTTTAAGGAGCTGATGTTTTATTTTATTTTTTAAATTTAATCTTGACTATATTTTTTTCCATTACCATTTAGTCCCTGTCTACTCCCCTCCCCCTGCAATCACCATACTCCTGTCTGTGTCCATGAGTCTTTTCTCCTTTTCGCTCAGTCCCTCCACCCGCTGCCTCCCCAACCTTAGCTGTCATCCTGCTTTCTATCTACAAGTCTGTCCCCATTTTTATTTGTTACTTGCAATGTTTTGCAATTTTCAAAACTCTACAAAAAATGTTCTTGTTCATAAATCTATGACTAAGTTGATGATTATTTCCTTCACAAACTCTTAGCACTAGATTTACTGGGTGAAATGATGGGAATGTTTTAAAGGCTATTGGAACATATTTCCAAATTGCTTTAGACAAAATGAAAAATAAAGGACTTGACTTTTTAAATACACAAAGTATTCAACATAAATGAATACTGTGAGCACCATGTCCCATTCCCACCCTGAGTGTACATATAAGTGTTCATCTCACAGCTACTTTGCAGAGTTAATGAAGTTTTCAGCAACTGACAATTTTATAGGTGATAGTAACAGGTATTTAGTACAGTCGTCCCTCAGTGTCAGCAAGGACTTGGCTCCAGGACACCATCACCATCGTCCCGGATAGCAAAACAGGCGGACACTCAATCCCTTCTACTAAATAGCATAGGGTGATAGTGGGGAGAGGTAGGTGGGAGATATGAGAAGACTAAATGGTAGTGGAAAAAAATTTTTAATTACTTAATTAATTAATTAAAATAAATGGTGTAGTATTTGCAAATAACCTACATATATCCTCCTGTGTACTCTTGTGAAAAGAGATGACCACAGTGACTTCATCTTGTACTCTGGAATCAATATTGTTGGACAAACAAATTGCACTGACCTTGCTGACTTGCCAAAAAAAACAAGTTATTTGTTGGGAAAGAAACTTTCTAAGGTTGTACAAAATAGCTATGCTTTTTAAGGACTATACAAAAAAAATGTTTCTTTCCCAATAATGGAAAGAGATGTTCATGAGAAACCAATGACTTGTACAAGGTAAATTTCCTTTCAGACATAATTTTTAGTAATCAGCTAACGTAACCTGAATGCTGGTCTCCAAACGAGACACTTTTCTGGTTGCTTCCAGAATCTGTGTTTCTGAATTGTAATTCAAAAACCCAAATAAATATTTTTCTTGCCTGTCAGCCTTACTTTTTTCTCCCAGTAAACACATTAAATCATCTCTGGATTAGTTATAATACTTAATATAATGTAAATGCTATAAATAGTTGTTATACTGTATTGTTTAGGGAACAATAACAAGAAAAAAGTCCGTACCTGTTCAATACAGATGCACCATCGTAGGCCTAACTACATAGTACACGTCTCCAACACAACTTTGTGTTCAAATATTTTTGATCTGCTGTTGGTTGAATCCATTGATGAGGAACCCACAAATATGGAAGGAATTATGTAGTTATCATGTGAATTTGTTTCCTTGTGAGAAGGAATTTGAGGTCCCTGTCCCCTTGAGAGCAATGATATTTTATATTTTGGTTACCACCATATTCTTATTTTCTATAATGGCACCTGGCAGATAGTAGATATTTAATGAAAGCTGAGTAATTACTGAATGAATTTCATTGTCATGTATTTATAGTCAATTTATATTTTCTATTATGTGAACAATTTTTATGTATCTTTGCCCATTGAGATGTTCACAAAACTTTCTAACAATAAATATAGCAAATAGATTTCATATCAGCTTCTTGCTGTAAACTTTGACAAGGCATATCATTAAAAACAGCTAAACATAAA
The DNA here is from genome assembly GCA_004024845.1 of Tonatia bakeri. Taxonomy (NCBI): domain Eukaryota; kingdom Metazoa; phylum Chordata; class Mammalia; order Chiroptera; family Phyllostomidae; genus Tonatia; species Tonatia bakeri. Next base: position 60,228 of record PVIA01000553.1, read on the forward strand.
GTTAAGAAAATAAAAAGTGAATTTGACATGGTGGGAATATGTAGCTTTATATAGTTGAACTTAACCCAAGGAGGACTCCTGTTGAGATAAGTATTGATTTCGATGAGAAGTCCACTTAAGGTAGCACAAGATGAGAAGTGGCTGGGAAGAGAGCATAACTTTACATCTGAGAAATTTATTCTACAGATAAACTTGCACAAGTGTCCTCCAAATATATTCAGTAACTTCTTCAAAAAATATGAATTGAGGGCATACTCTGAGCCAGGCCCTATGCCAGGTGCCAGGGCTATGGCAGTGAGCTAAAATGGCCAGGTCAGGTGCTTGTCATCATGGAGCCCACATCCAGCATCAGCCTATTGGTAGAGCATTGCTTAGAGGCATAAAGAAAAAACAAAATGGAAAGCAACCTGAATATCCACCACTAGCAACTAATTCTTAAATTGTAGTAAAATAACATGTAAATGTTTACACATACTGACTATAAAAAGCATATGTTCAAAGGAAAAATAATTTAAAGAACAGTATATATTAATATAGTATGAGCCCAACTGTGTTTAGAGAAAGGGGCTTTTACTTTTCATTTTATACACTTGGAACTGCTTATTGTATAGCAAGCTTGGTGTAAATTTTATTAGAATAAAAAGAAAAGTAGGTGATAGGTCTCCATATAGTACCCCCAAAAACCAAAAATATTTCTGCTCTGGCTGACTTCAAGAGGACAGAACTTGTGCTCAACCTCATAAGTAAACAAATTCAAATGACTAAAACAACTGAACTACCAAAATTAAACAACTAAATACCGCGGTGGGGGTTGTTTTTGTTTTTTGTTGTTTTATTTGGTTTCTTGGTTTGCCTACAAAATTGTCAGTTGTTTAAAACTTCATTAACTCCACAAAATACCATATTTTGCCATGCATAATGTGCACTTTTTTGCCCAAATTTTTGGGGAAAAATAAAGATGTGCATTATACATGGGTATAATGATTACATAACATGGGTATAATCATGGGCATAATAATCCTCTGTATATTGTGCATAAAAATGTGGGTGTGCATTATACCCAGTAAAATACGGTAGATGTGAAATAGACACTCATATACTCTTGGTAGGAAAGGCTATGGTGCTTCTATTTGTTTTAACTGATTTTCACAATTGATTTCTAAAAGTCTAGTCCTTCACTTTTCATTTTGTCTACAGCAATCTGGCAATATGTAACAATAGCCTTAAAAAGTGTTTCCATCATTTCATCCAGCAAATTTAATGCTAAAAACCTATTAAGGAATAATCATCAATCAAGTCGCAGATATAAAAACCAAGAATACACAAAAGCATTTATGATGGGACTTTTTTGCAATGTGGCTATGAACCTATAGGCAAAGCTACCAATGCTGAAAATAGCTGACATATGCCTGAACGCAGGCATTACAGTCAACTGGAAGTCAGAATCCAACAGATGTCTGATATAGTTGATTTAACTATATAAGTTTTCAATTATTTAATGTTTTTCCATGAAGTTTCCTGGCTCAGAAATGCCTATGTAATACATATATATAATCAACCCTTTATTTCTAGCTTTAGAAAATTAGTCTATCCCTGTTCTCTCTAAGTAAATGTTGAACAATATTTAATGAAGATTATTTTGAAGGAACGCCAAATCACTGGCCTATATTGGACACACATCTGTCTTAGTCCATCCTTGGGGAGACAGCTGACCTTATGGGAATCGGAGTAGAGAAACCACCAGGAAATAAGGCCACCCCAGGATCTCTCCGAGAGAGCATGGTTTTGCTACACCTGCTTCTCTCAGCGCACCTGCTCCTCTTTCTTATAGCCTCTGATTCACTTGGTACCTAGTTCATCCTGGCTGCCATCCTCCCTTTTGCATCATAATAAGCCTCAATACACTTCTGACTTCCACCCTATTGCCAAGGCTCTGGGTGTCCAAATCCCCCAACTCCAAATTCCTTCCAAAGAAGAGGTATCAGAGTGGCTCAGCTGAATTTTACAAGTCAGTCCCACAAGTCATTCAGCCTAGAGAGGGACAATTATTGGCTCAGGTCTAACCAGGAAGGCCACAGGGAGGGCCAAGTTAGGCTACAGGCAGGGGAGACAGTGGTAGACGTGTCTGAGTCTCTTGTACATCCTTTGGATAATCTTCCTTAAATATTGCCCTGTCAACACAGGTTGTCAGTTTTGAGCAGAATGGGACAGCTTTGCATCAGGGAGCAGCCATGGCAGCCTGACTTGCGATATCAAGACTGAGATGAGATGAGAAGGGTATACAGACAAGGGGCAGCAATGGTAGCTTGGTTTATACCAAGAACCTGGTTCTCACCAGACCAATAAGGGTGTCAGGATAATAGAAGCAATGAAGGCATCTGCACTGGGGCAGCTCAACATGGAGTAAAGAGGGCATCCTTGTGGCCTGGCATGGGGTGTCAGTGCCCAGTAGGGATGAGGAGATGTCCACACAGAGGGCACAGAAGCAACTGAACAATAATCATATACAGGGGGCATTAATCAAATAAATAATATATGTTCAGGATGAGGTTCTCACTGTCAATGTTACAAATATGAAATGGAAAAAAATTAGAATGAACCCTGTCATCCTGCCAAAAAATACATAGCCTGAATCAAACCATGAGGAAACAGCAGAGAAAAATCAAAACTGAGGGACATTTATCAGTAATGTGCTGGTAGATACTTAACAACTAGCTCTCCAGAGAGAGACAATCAAAAAATTTTATATGTAGCATTTCCAAGGTATAAAGAATCTCATGATGGCCATTTCAACATGACTTCAACATGCCTACCAATTTCTTGGAAACTGAGTAATCAGCCCTCATAATCCACTATGATTCAGCACTAGCATAGCACCTTGTACAAAATTATTTGCAATACTCAACAGTGTCAAGGTCATGAAAGTCAAAGAAATACTAGGGAATGCTCCAGCTTAAAAGAAGCTGAAGAATGATGACAACTAAATGCAGTTTGTGATCCTCAGTCGGATACTTTACTATATAGGACATTATGGATATTAAGGACAAGTGGCAAAACTTGAATGGGGTCTGTGGACCAGATACATCAGTGTTAATGTAATAGGTTGAATGGTGGCCCTTAAAAAGGCACGTCTATATCCTAGGTCCCTAAACCTATGTACATGACCTTGTTGCAGAATCACCTCCCACAATTCAAGTTCATGTGCCCACTACATAGGTGTTTTGCATGTCCCAAAACGTTGAGACATCTGTGCTTGGAAATGGAGAAATGTTTATTTGAATTGGCCAAAGCAAGATCTCTGAAGCATGTCTCTCTCAAAAAGCAAAAGTAATAAGCTTTCATGCAACTAGGGACTATGGCAGGGAGTGTTTCAGGGGACAAAGAGATGTCTGTGTCCCTTACATCATAGATGATACTTTTCCCTATCAGACATTGGCAGCTGCTGACAGCTGCCTTGAAGACATTCTTTTCTTTAACAAAAGAAACTGGTAAGTTCTCTTCACAACCCTGAAGTTATCTCCTGCTTGACAAAGAGACCCCACATCACCAACTTATGACTATGTGCATGCAAACGAAAGTAATTGAGCCGAAAGAATGGTTAAGGTGTGAACAAGGCCTAATTAACAATTAAATTATTTAATTCTAGCTGCCAAAAATAGTAAGGGCACTAAAATCACAAAGTAATTGCAAATCAAAACTATAAACCCTGGCAGGGTGGCTTGGTTGGAACATTGTCCTGTGTACCAAAAGGTTTCAGGTTCAATGCCTGGTCAGGGTACATACCTAGGTTGTGGGTTCAATCCCCAGTCAGGGGGCATAAGGGAGGCAACCAATCAATGCTTCTCTCTCACATCAATGTTTTTCTCAAAATTAATAAACATATCCTCGGGTGAGGATTAAAAAAACCTACAAGATATCTTTTAGAATGGCTATTATCAAAGAGACAAATGATAAGTGTTGGAGAGGTTGTGGAGAAAAAGGAACCCTCATTCATGCCCCGTGTGAATGTAAACCAGCACAGCCACTATGGAAAACAGTATGGAGGCTCCTCAAAAAAACTAAGACTAGAGTTACCATATGACCCAGCAATCCACCTTCTGGGTATCTACCTGAAAATTTTGAAAACATTTATTTGCAAAGATATATGCACCCACCCTTATGTTTATTGCAGCATTATTCACAGTGGCCAAGACATGGAAACAACCAAAGTGTCCGGATAACTGGATAAAGAACATGTGGTACATATATATACAGTGAAATACTCCTCACCCATCAGTAAAGATAAAATATTGCCATTTGCAACAACTGGATGGATCATGAAAATATCATGATAAAAGAAACAAGTCAGACCAAAAAAGCCAAAAACCATATGATTTCACTCATATGTGTGATATAAAACTGAAAGCAACAAATGAACAATAAGACAAACAAAGAAAAACTCATAGACATAGACAATGGTATGCTGGTTACCAGATGGAAGGGAGAATACTAAGGGGTAAAGGGGGTTAAATATATGGTGACAAAGGTAGATTTGACTTTGGGTGGTGGGCATACAATGCAATATACAGACAATGTCACAGAATTGTACACTTTAAACCTACATAATTTTATTAACCTATGTCACCCTAATAAATTTAATAAAGAGAAAATGACAAGGGGCTCTGCTACAACCTTATTGGGAGACAGGGTCTTCACAGGTGTAACTAAGGATATTGTGATGAGAGCACCCAGGATTATTGGATGGGCCCTAAATCCAGGGACAAGTGTCCTTATAAGAGACAGAAGAAAAGACAGAGACAGAAGAGAGGAGAAGGCCATGTAAAGATACAGATAGCAGCTTTGACTGGTGTGGCTCAGTGGATTGAGCACCATGCTGAAAACTGAACGGCTGTTGGTTTGATTCCTAGTCAGGGCACATGGTTCAGTTGTGGGCCAGTTGAGGGTATGTGAGAGGCGACCAGTTGGTGTATCTCCCATACATCAATGTGTCTCTCCCTTTCTTCCTCCCTTCCCCTCTCTCTGTAAATAAATAAATAAAAATCTTTATAAACCATTTTTTAAAATATACAGATACATACAAAAAATGAAATTGTACCACTTTCTTACATTATATACAAAAATAAACTCTAAAGGGTTAAAGACTTAAATGTTAGACTTGACACTACAAAACTCCTAAAAGAAATAATAGGCGGTAAACTCTTTGATTTTGCTTTTATCAATATCTTTTTGGATATATCTCCTCAAACAAGAGAAACAAAAGAAAAAATAAACATCAGACTAAAAAGTTTTTGCTTTGGCTGGTGTGGCTCAGTGGATTGAGTGCCGCCCTGCATACTGAAAGGTTGTAGGTTTGATTCCCAGTCATGGTACATGCTTGGGTTGTGAGCCAGGTGCCCAGTTGGGGACACACGAGAGATGACCAATTGGTGTTTCTCTTGCACATCAATGTTTATCTCCCTTTCTTTCTCCCTCCATTTTCCACTCTCCAAAAATAAATAAAAATAAAATCTTTTAAAAATAAATAAAAAGATTTTGCACAGCAAAGGAAATCAAAAACAAAATAAAAAGACAACCTACTGAATAGGAGAAAATATTTGCAAATAATACACCCAATAAGGGATTAATATCCGCATTATATAAAGAACTCATACAACTTAAAACCAAAAAGCAAACAATTCAATTTAAAAATTGGGCAGAGGGCCTGAACAGATGTTTCTCCAACAGACAGGAAATAAGCTCAACATCACTGGTCATCAGGGAAATGCATATTAAAACCACAATGAGATACCGTCTCATGCCTGTCACAACTGCGATCATCAATAAATCAACAAAACAACAAGTGTTAGCAAGGATGTGGTGAAAAGGAAAACCTTGTGCACTGTTGGTGGGTTGCAAATTTAGCCACTATGGAAAACAGTATGGAGGTTCCTCAAAAAATTAAAAATAGACCTGCTTTGGGATATAGCAATTCCACTTCTGGGTATCTTTTTTAACTAATTCAAAAGGATAAATGCAGCCCAACATTCATTGCAGCATTACTAATAATAGCCAGGATATGGAAGTCACCAAGACGTTCATCAACATATAAATGGGAAAGAAGATGTGGTATATATGTAATGAAATACTGTTCAGCAACAAGAGGGAATGAAACCTTGCCATTTGCCGCAGCATGGACCTAGAGAGTATTACACCAAGTGAAATGAGTCAGACAGAGAAAGAAATTTACTGGATGACCTCGCTTACATGTAAAATCTTTTAAAAGGTAAATGAATGAACAAAACAAAACAGTTATAGACCCACAGATATGGAGACTAAGCTGATGGTTGCCAGGCAGGGGAGGGCGATGGGAATTGAATGATTGATTGATTGATTCAATAGGCAGAGTTGCAATGACGTGGCCTTAAGGAATGCTGACAGCAGCTACACTGTGGGGAGAGACAAGGCTCTCTCTCCCCTGGAGCCTTTGGAGGGCACGCAGCCCTGCCCACACCTTGACTTCACACTTTTGGTCCCTGGAACTGTGAGGAAATGAATTTCTGTTGTCTTAAGTCACCTAGCTGGTGGTGGTTTATTGTGCCAGGTCTAGGAACCTACTGCGCTGCTCTCCTCGTTTTGGTGGTTATGCAGGAGAATGTGTCTGTGTGTAGAAATACATGCCAACCTATCCAGAGGGACTGGGATGTCAGGTCCAGTACTCTTCTCAGTTATAGCAATTACTCCCGAGTAGTTCAGGAAGGTGAGGGTGGGGGTAGTTATTTATGCTATTCTTGTAATTCTTCTCTAAGTTTGAAATTATTTCAAAAGAAAAAGAAATCCCCATCCTAGGTGGTCTAGTAATTTGGAGGAAGTGAGGGTGGTTTTGTAGGGTTTTTGTCATGGATTTCCCGGAGTTTCTTTGTAGGAGACCACTTTAGCATCAACAATGCTTCCTCTAGCTCATTCCTTTCAGCTTCCTGGCATCGGTCAGCCCAGCCCTCTTTGCCTAGCCCTCATGGTCCAGCCCACTCATCATCCCCAGGAAGGTGACCGCAGGCCGACCGCCCCCACAGGCTCCACATTTGGTCTCTGGGAAGGCTGCCATTCGCGGACATAACTGATCACAGGAGGCGCTCAGCTTTGCTCTCAAGCGAGAGCAGTTCCGGCCCCTCCTCCTGCCTTTAGACTGTCCGATGTGAGTCAGATACCCATCCCCAAACTCCAGAGGACACCTATAAAGTTCTCCAGATAACCAGTCCTCTTGTATAAAGTTCTCCAAATAACCAGTCCTCCTGAAGCCCTGCTTATGTGACTTAAGATGAAGGGAATGCAAATGCCTCTGTCAACCCTTGGTTAAATGAACACACAGGACACTGACAGCTCTCCCTTCAGCAAGCACAACTATTTAGGCTGCATGTGGATAATTACGTAAAGCTGATAAAATAAGTTTGTGCCCTCCCTTCAGCCGTGGGGGTTCTTAAAGTCCATGCTTTTTTTTTTTTTTAAGATTTTATTTATTTTATTTTTAGGGAAGGAAGGGAGGGAGAAAGAGAGAGAGAGAGAGAGAGAAACATCAATGTGTGGTTGCTGGGGACCGTGGCCTGCAACCCAGGCATGTGCCCTGACTGGGAATCAAACCTGCGATGCTTTGGTTCACAGCCCGTGCTCAATCCACTGAGCTATGCCAGCCAGGGCTAAAGTCCATGCTTTTATTCTTGCATGAGGAGATATGCTGATGCTCTGAGACCATCAGAGCCACATTTCATAGGCCCCATACCTCCACAGAAATGCTCTTGCCAAGTCATCTTGTGCAACTAAGTAACAGGTTTTATCTCATCTTATGACGCATTTTTGTGATGTTTCAACATCATACACTCCTTCCTTGTCTTCAGCCAAAACACTTCCCTGGCTTTCCTCCAGCTCCCTTCTCAGTTTTTTGTTTTTGTTTTTGTTTTTCATCTCCCCAGCTTCTTGGGATTCTTACCATCCTAAGCCCTCTTCTCTTTTCACTCAACATAGTCTCTCTGGGCAATTCATCCATTTCCATTGTTTCAATTAGCACTGGATTCTGGGTTGCCTCAAGCCTTATAATGGACACCTCAGGTTCTTTAAAGCCTGAAGGAGAGAGATGGATTAATCTTAAAATCCGACTCAACCAAAACAACTAAAGGGTTTAGACCATGAGGGGTCCAGCTGAGAAAAAAAAAAAAAAATAGGAAGAGCTAGGAAAAAAGGGCAGGATCCAGGAAGAGTTCCCAGCCTCAAAGCCATCGAGTGGGGCTGGGACTCACTAAGTAGAAGGTGTGGTGCGTCTGCCTGGGTCACTCTGCAAGTCCGAAGGCAGGCGGGAACGAGGCCTTTCAACCCTGTACACTTTCTTCTAACCTCTTGATTAAAACAGTTTAAAGTCTGCCTTTGGCATGGAAATAATTCTGAAATTTCAGCAAGGCAGTTGAAGGGGGAGGGTGTGGACTGGACTAGTGGAAGTAATGAGGCCTGCTTTTGACCTCTTCTGCTCACCAAGATCCAGCACACGGCTTCATCTGCCAGCCTTCTGGCTCCACCTGGCTCTATAGTGGCCAAGTCCCAGCGTTCCTGGGACAGAGCTAATTGCACACAGTCCCTCCCTTTTATCACCAAGACTGCACTCTTACTTGTCATACTCCCATGTCCCATAATGAGCTTCAGAAAATATGGTCATAGCTCTGTTTCTTTGTTTCTCAAACTTCCCAGAAGAGAACTCTCGCTGCTGTATGTATCTGTCCTGCTGTAAGAGCTTCATTCTCCCCATGCAAATCAAAACTTAACCTTGGGCAAAGCACTCAGGCTTCTAACTCCCTCACTTTCATGCCTACTTCATGCATATTAGATGGTGCATTTATTTACTTATTCATTTCATTTAATTGAGCTCACACTGGCATATTTTTTAACTGATAGTTGAGCAAGCTGATCATGTAAGATGCAATCAGGAAACAACTTGATTCTTTCTTCCAGACCTATTCTGATGGTGAGCTCTTCCCTGAACCTGGATGTGATCTGGGGCAGATGGCAACACTCCAGGACTATCAAAGATCCTCTCTCTGATTATCAAAAGACTTCTTCCAGTCTTCAGGACAGTCTCACTTCAGTAATTAAAACGCCCAGTCATGTGTAATCTAAAGTTTCTCCCATCATCAAGCTGCTATCGCAGGAAGTTTCCTACCCCAGGGGGTAGGAAAAAAGAGAAAGAGTCAGCCTTTCCTCCCATTCCCTCTCTTCTTGTAACTCACCAGGCTTCCTCTAGTCTCTCTTGTATAAAAGAAAGGGGAGAATACAAGGAAGAAGAGAGGGTTGGGCTAGGAAAACCTTACTTGGCTAGCTCCCAACTATTACAGCATTGGTCTCCTCTGGCCATGGCAGATGTTCGAAGTTCATGCTCTCTGAGCTGGGAGGCTGACCACATTGGCTCTGGCCCTGGGTGCTTCCGTGGGTTCCTGGAAGGCCCCTGCTGGAATATTAGTAGTTCTTCCTGTGATTTGGACAACAGTTCCTTCTGTTATTTCCCTCGGACAATGGGAGTACAAGGAATACACTCACCGCTTTGGCCTGTCCTTTGGGGCAGGATTGGAAATGACTCCAGAGAAGAAGGGATGAGCTCTAAAACAAGGCCCATAGGGTAATGGGCTGTGTGTGGGCTGGATTTCAGCCCCCCCATGCCCAGGGAGAGTGCCCTCATGTGGCACACAGTTTCCACTAGCTCTGCAGTGGCCCTGCCCATAACTGGAGCCTCTCAGATTTGGCCAGACATCAGACCTTGTGCCTCTCAAACTCCTGGGGACAAGCTCCCCATGAGGTGCCCTTGAAACTCCTCTCTCAAGGATTGACATGAGGGGAAGCTCCCCCCCTTCTTCTTGGAGGACCCCTGAGTCACTGCTCATTTCTTCTCCCTAACTCCCATCCTCTCTGGCCTCTTTGCCTCAGCCCTTTTATTCCCTTGGAGTGGTTGGGGGTCTATGTGTCATAAACTCATTTTTGGGTTTTGAGTTTTGGGGGTTTTGTTTTTACTAGTTAGTGTTACCATGTCCTATGTAAGGTCCCTAGTCTGGAACCTACCTTCAGAATATGGAGTCTTTGGAAACTATCGGCAAAATGAAAAAGGAACCCACTGTATGGGAGACCACATTTGCCAATGATACACTGGTCATGGGTTTAATCTCCAAAATGTATAAAGAACTCATATGACTCAACACCAGGAAGACAAACAATCCAATTTAAAAATGGGCAAAGGGTCTGAATAGACACTTCTCCAAGGAGGATATACAGAAGGACTATAGACATATGAAAAAGTACTCAACATTGCTAGCAATCAGAGAGATGCAAATTAAAACCACCATGAGTTATCGCCTCACAGGTGTCAGAATGGCTCTCATCAATAAATCAGGAAACAAGTGCTGGCGAGGATGTGAAGAAAAGGGAACCCTAGTGTACTGTTGGTTGGAATGCAGACTGGTGCAGCCACTCTGGAAAATAGTATGGAGTTTCCTCACAAGATTAAAAATGGAACTGCCCTTTCACCCAGCGATTCTGCTTCTGGGAATATATTTTTTTAAAAAAACTGAAACACCAATTCAAAAGAACCTGTGCATTCCTATGTTGATAGCAGCATTATTTACAACAGCCAAGATTTGGAAACAGCCTAAGTGCCCATCAGTAGATGAATGGATTCAAAAGCAGTGGTACATTTACACAATGGAATACTAAGCAGCATTACAAAAGGAAGGAATTCTTACCTTTTGAGACAGCATAGATAGAACTGAAGACTATTATGCTAAGTGAAGTAAGTCAGGCAATAAAAGACAAACACCACATAGTCTCAGTTATAACTAGAATCTAAGGAACAAAATAAATTAATGAGGAAAATAGAACCAGAGGCACAGAAACAAGGAACAGACTGACAGTTGTAAGAGGGAATTGGGGGGAGGTTGGGACTGGTTGGAAGATGAAGGGGTTAGACAAAGAACACACATGCATCACCCATGGACACGAACAACAGTGTGGGATTGACTGTGGGAAGGTGGGGCTGGAGAGACAGAGGTAAAGAGGAGAAATTGGGACAACTGCAATAGCATAAACAATTTTTAAAAATTTTTAGATATGAGTCTTTGGTCAGTTACTATGTTCCCAGCCTCTGAACCTCAGCTGAAACCAAGGCAGGACAAGCCATATTTTAACATCCTGTTATGTGTTATTTATTTCATTGCAATCAAGGTCTCCCAAAACCTTTTTTAAAAAATAAAAATGGGGGGTTTTAGAGAGGTTTTGCCTTTTTCAGCTTTCTAAAATTACTAAATATATTTTCCATGCAGCAGAATGCAGAATTTGCCTCATAAAAACTAATTAACACTGTATGGAAAAATGTTTAAGAACAGTGTGGTGAATAGAAAACAAACTTTAATGAAATGTACCAAGGTTGTTTGGAACAGCAAACCTGGGAGATTCTTCTCTCTGCTTTTCTCTTTTTCTCTACCTTCTGATATGTTTCGGCTTTCCTTCAGTGAACCTGCACTGATTCACAGTCCTTTATCTACAATTCCAAAGTCCAAAAAGCTATGGGGAAATGAATAAACAGACAAGCAAATCTCTGAAAACTAAGGATATTTTTTCATAATTAATATCTACTACATAACTACTTGAACTTGAACTGAAGTCAAGTTACGTAAAGCCTTTCTCTCGGTGTGAGCTTTCAAACACTGGAGATATAATGAAGTGTCTGCTTACAGGACACCTCCCCAGAACCTACAGGGAGTGTTGTGTGTTGTAATATAAATATATGCCCAATATCACCTTCTAAAATCCAAAACATAGTTCTGAATTCTATAACACATTCGTCCTTAAAGGCCTCAGGTAAGTGCTTGTAAGCCTGAGCTTCCTAAAGGGGAAAACAGAATGAACCTCACCCACAGGCCAACAGTGAGACAGCTGCAGCATTTCCAGCCCCTGCGTCCACGCACAAAAGTGCTCAGCAGAAGGGAAACAGGACTGCCACTTCAAGAAACTCTCCCAGAAGAACAAAATTCTCAAGTATCATTGTCCAGATGGGCCACTTGTTTATTCCTGTATCAATTATGGACAAGGAGAGTGGGATTAAATAAATTATACAAGGCCACCCCTAGAGTTAGAGAGGGTATCAGTTTAATTCTGTCACATGGGCTACATGAAAGTGAGGAGGGCTATCAATGTAGATTGGGTTCAATTTTCCGATGTAGAAAACCTATGTCTGTAAATTAAATAAATGGTAAAGTAAATCAAGTCTAGAGGTAGGCAATTTGCGGCTAGGATGGCAGCTCCATGGTCACCCAGCCTCCCTCCTACCCTCTCAGTGCTCTGCCATTCTCAACAGATGGCTTCTGCTTCATGGTCCAAGACTGTTCTGGAGCCGCAGCCGTCATATCCACCTTCAGGGACCAAGAAGGAGAAGGAGTGGGGAGGGGGAGACTGACTTCTTCCTTTAAAGACATATCTCAGGAATCACATGATACACTTCTGATTACGACCCACTGGACAGCACTTTGTCACTTGGCAACATCCAGCTCAAAGAAGCTGAAAAATGTGGACTTTATTTCAGATAACTATTGGCTCAGTCACACATCAGGGGTTCTATTACTAAGGAAGAAGGGCAGAAAATATATTGAGAGAATATTAGCAGTATCTGTAACAGGGGGAAACACAAATAGTTGAGGTTCTGTTACAGAAGAAGAAAAGGGAACTAAATTCTGATTAGGCTACCAACAACATGTCCTGCAGCTCTGCCTGGGTCTTTGAATCATCCCTAGATGAGTCGGTATCAGATACTCAGCTGGACATCCTGTGTCACACACCCATTTCTAGAACTTGCCTGTAGAGTCATTCAAAGTCAAAACTCATAATTGAGGATGGAATTGAAGTGGTTCCTAAAGAGATTTGTTTGTATTTTTAAGCGTTCTTTATATATTAATGAGGGAGAAGAATAATCTTTCCTTCTATAAATTTAACACAGCAAGATAATCTCTTCGGGGCATAGAAAGAAACTATGACTCAAAGGGTGAAAGGACTCCACAGGAGTTACAAAGCCTGCTAAAAATAAAGCAAAGATCAGCTCTGCAGAGCTGAAATAGATCACTTGTTAACTCATTTCTTTATTATTTAGGGAAAATAGCTAATCCACTTCTTGCTCCCTATTCTGCAAGCAAGTTTGCTCTCGATGGGTTTTTCTCCTCCATCAGGAAGGAATACTCCGTGACCAAGGTCAATGTGTCAATCACTCTCTGTGTCCTCGGCCTCATAAACACAGGTAAGATCAAGACATTGGAATAAATGGCCTGCAGATGGACTGTCTGCCTTACCACTGTGGGTAGGGAAAGTGCTGAACTCCCCGATTCATCTGTACTGACCTAAAAGCTAGTGAGAACTAGCTCTCACTTAATGAGTGCGACAGCAGCAGCTGTCACTAGTGAAGCCTCTAACTATTCTTTGACCACCTTCCTTCCATTGTGACCACCAGATATGCTGAGTGACACCACACTCATCACCTGATCTTATTGTGAACACCTATAGCCTCTTGAACTCTCCATGGCCATTACTTTCCTATGGGAGACTTATCAAATGCAAGTTTGTTTTTCTTAATCACATCACCAGTAATAAGACACAGCAGTGTCTAACCCTTGGACATGATGCACTGAGAAGGACACAGCATTGTTTTCATAGTATTCTTGCCAAAAATGCGTTACTTCACTCCCATTGTAAGAGAACAATGGGCAAACCCCTGAAAGACAAGGAAAGACTGAAGAACTGTCACAGATTGAAGGGCAAATAAGTATTAAATACTAAGTGGAATCCTGGGTAAAATCCTAGAACATTAAAAGGACGTTAGTGAAAAAAAACTAGAGCCTGTAGTTTAGTTAGTAATACTGTCCAATCACATGGTACCTGGTCTCGATAATTGTGCGATGGTTACATATGATAGTGTCGTTAGGGGAAATAGGGTCAAGCATATAAGGGAGGACTTTGCAAACTTTTCATAATGTTTCTGTAAGTCCAAGTGAGAGTTGATCAGCATGATGAGAACACTATTTAAAGAGTAATTGAATAAAGTGAGTAGCAGTTATAGAACAAGAAAGAGACACGGTGAAATGAGAAGGGATGGAGAGAGAGACAGAAGCCGTGCAAGAAGAACATGAAACTTTGGAAAGAGAGAGAAGATCACACTAGAGTTTCCTTCTAAATGAAAGCAGTTAGTGATGACAAAAATAGCAAAGGTCTGAATTCTTGTCCACCGCTTTCTTTTGCAAATCAGTAAATCATGATCATACAGCACTCTGGTTTTGCCCACTGGCACTTCCCATTAGCTACTGGGTCATCATATGACCTCTCTCTGTTCTGACCACCCATGTTATTCCCTCTTCCCAACCAAAGCACCCAAGAGAGGAACATGATTCAAATCTCTCATCTAATCAGCTCTAACTGCCCCCACAAGTCTTCATCTGGGAAGACAGGGCCTGTGGTAAGCCCCTCTTTTCCCAACAGGCCCTAAACATCCCCAGTCTTCTCCATGTATTCCCTACAGGGCCCATGGGCACTGCAGAGCAAGCACTGGCAAGAAGCCCCAAATGCTTCAGTTATTGGTGTCGGCGGGCCTTTCACCATGTCGACTCTACCAGTCTGGGATAACCCCACTCTTCTCTGCCCATTTTACAGAATCAGCCAAGAAGGCCGTTTCTGAGGTGCTCAAAGACGAGGGGGCTCCGAAGGAGGACTGTGCCCTGGAGATCATCAAAGCAGGGGCTCTGCGCCAGGAGGAACTGTATTATGACAAATCGATATGGCCCGGTCTCCTGCTGAGAAATCCCGGGAGGAGCATCATGGAATTTCTCTTCCTAAGAACTTTTAATGTGGACAAATTCATAAACAACTAGGACCTTTCTTAGGGCTGGGCATGATAAGGGAGCTTGGGACTGTGCTGCCTGATATTTATGTAAGCTCCACCCACAAAGGCATCTCCCCAGAGACATAAATGTGTCTCCCCAGAAAGCCGCAAGTCACGCCTCACATCTCGCAGTTTGGGAGAGTCCCTCTAACACGTGCACAGTGGACATGTAATTGTAATATATGGCATGGACCTGCAGTTGCTGTCTATGAGTTTTGTTTTGTTTTGCTTGCTTAATCCCTTCACCTTTTTCAACCAGACCCGCAACCCCCTCCCCTCTGACAGCTGTCAGCCTGCTCTCTACCTATAGGTCTGTTTCTGTTTTGTTTGTTAGTTTATTTTGTTCACTAGATTTCACACATGAGTGAAAGCATATGGTACTTGTCTTTCTCTGACTGGCTTATTTCACTTAGCATAATGCCCTCCAGGTCCATCCATGTTGTCACAAAGAGTAAGATTTCCTTTTTTACAGGAACATCCAGTTGTGAAATTGTTAGTAACCATAGGTATAATTATAAGGTAGTTACATCAAATTTACCTAATATATTATACAATAATTTTATGATGCTTAATGTAATATTAATTATAACACAGTCACATAAACTTCATAAATCATAACTGGTGCTATAACTTCATTTCATCCAGTATTTTCTTTTAAAACCATAACCTATGCAAGTAAAAGCTATCAATGTCTATTTCTTATTTTGTGGTCTAAATCTTTTCATTGTTTTTAAATTGAAGAAATCACCCTACTCCTCATTTAATAAGCATGATGTCTTTACTATATTGTATATTTCAGATAAGTTTTCTATTGTTTTTTATTGCTCCTCTAGGAAGGAGAGCACCTGGGTAGGAATCACTGGGGGAAAGCCACAGAAGTGGAGGTCCCTGAAAACTGAAGCCATAGAACCTATGCTCATTTATTGCACTCAGAGTGCATCAAGCAATAGCACATGTAAAGGCTCAACTGATTTTTAGATGTTTGGAGAGAACTTTAGAAGTTTTGGAGAGCAGTTGGAGTTCAAATCCTGTCACTCATTCATTCAGTCAACACCTACCTATCAAACACCTGCCAGGTATCACCTGACTACAGCCAAATAGGAAACAAGACATCAGCTATATTAACAACTCAACAAAGCCCTAATTAGGTCCCCAAAAGGTAAGAGATGGCAAATTGGGTAATTTTAGTAGAGTTTAATAACGAGCGGATTATCTGCAAAAGTGTAGGCAAAGTCAAAGGGCAATCAGAAGAGATAGAGTAGTTATTTCAGGGCCAGTTGCAGCTGTTTCCAAGCCTAGGCCCAACTTAGGAATAAGAGGAGGAACCATTATGAAAACCCTGAGACAGAAAGAACTGGTTGGACAGTGCCACGTGGGAGGGACCATGCCATTCAGTTCAGGGATGCAGCCAGCCCACCAAACACCTCGAAGGAGAGATCTGAGAGAATAAATACCCCAGTGTCGCTCTCTGCCCTTGCTCTGATTTCCTGCTGATATTTTCTCTTAGCTGAACAGAGGGGCAAAGGAACAGATTGATATAAACCATACAGGACAGCCTGCGCCATGCACAGAGCAGGGTAGAAAAGGACGGAGAGTGTTCTGGAGGGACAGACAGTATATCCAGCGGAACCCAACACTCTCAAATGTAGGGCTTCCATGGTTAGAGATTCTGGAGCACAAGACATGGGCTTGAAAGCATAGGGGAAATTTCCCTTTCCAGCCTCTTAATCTAAATGACTGGACAGAAAAACAGAAGGGAGTCCATTGAGCCTGCTAATCACATGTACAAGGAGCTGGATCTGAGAGTGTGAATATGACTGGACTTTTCTTAGAAAGAGGTCCTCCCAGGCTCCCTCAGTGCAGGGAGCAGGAGAGCCCTGACTGCACCCGTGTGCGAGAAAATGGACCAAAAACTTAGGTTTCTGACTATATAGCATAATAACACACATGCGCACAAATACACACAGTAGTAACATGTGATCTAGTGTGCGTGTGGGTTTCTGACCAATCAGATGAACACCCTTTAGTCTCCTGTAGAAATGAGGCTCCCTCGGCACAGACTTCTGTGGTAAGATGAAATGCAATAATTCCTTTACTGAAGGGTGGGGACACTATTAAAAATGAGTCAGAACTTGCTTGAGGAAAAATTAAACCTCTTGCTAAATGAAGATCTCCCCAAAACCCAAAGGGGAAGATCTCAGACATTAGGTCTGAGAACTGAAATCATAAATTACTGTCTTCATTAGCATGACTTTATGATGCCATCGTTTTTATCAGCATGATTTTACTATTCCAAGCAACATTGTCCAGGAAGATAAATGTTGCAAACCCACTTTAAAATGCTTGACTTCTCGACAGCGAACATGAGGTGACTGTTAACTCTTCTTCATGAGTCTTTGGAACCCTCGCCTCACTATGCTCCCCCCAGTGCCAAACAGTTGCATCGGGCCCCTTGCCCAGTCCTGATCAAGCCTCCACACTGAAGACCAACCTGGAACTAGACTCTAGCACCTCACAAATTCCCCAACTTTGCCCTCCCCAGGCCTAAAGGCTACTGAGACTCCATCAAGGTAGTTCCCCTCGCCTACTTATGTAAGCAATAAAGTCAGCCTTACCTTACCAACAGGGGGTTGTAGTGATCTTTTCAGGGAGCCAGCATTCCACCGGCCCTTCCCAAAGGCCCTCTTGAAGGCCCACATCCAGGTACTAACCTGGCTTCCCTGACCCCTAGATATCTGCCCCCTCTCTCTGGAGGAGCAGGGGTTCCAACAGCTGGAGCCAAGCTCCTATTTCAGTGGCAACAGCAGCACCATGGCTTTTGTCATTGCCCAAGTTCCACTTAGAGGAACCTACTCTGCCCAGCTCACTTTATCACGACGACCTCAAAAATGAATGTACGAGGATGTCATTTTCACATTGGACGTGGAATTCAATTCTCACCCACACCGACACAAAAATTCAGCATTTCTTTCTGGAGTCCAGAAGCAATTCTACTCTTACTGAGTGAGCACTGTTGCATATTTCTGATATTTTGGAGGGGAAGAAGGGCGACTGAGTTCACATTCATTCAGCGTGAATCATCTAACTCCAGAGACCGCCCTTGGCCAGGTCTCTTTCAAAGAACTGCCTCCAGGCTCCACCTCGTGTCTGACTCTGACGCCCAGAGAATTCCACTCCCACCCTCCTTCCCCTCCCTTGTTTATCATGCACTGTGGGTTCTGACTCCAACTTGAGGCCATCTAGCAATTCTTTTCAACAAAGATATTCTCTTACCACAGGAATTATTGTACTACTGTTAGGAAAATAAAAAATTCACTAAACATTACATTTGTGGCTAGGGCTAGCCCCAAACAACAACAAAAAAAAAACTAAAAACAATCTTCATGTCTACCCATGGGGGATCAATATTTTTAAGTCACTATATCATGATGAAAAGGGATGAGGTAGATTTATATGTACTCACATGCAAGGACCCTCAAGACATACTGTTCAGTGTATAAAACAAGTTGCTTACAAATATGTATAATATAATCCATTTTATGTTAAAACGTTTAACACACGCATGCCTTCCCATCATTTGTGTGTGAGTGTGTGATAGAGAGGCTAGCATGAATAACTTACTATTCTAAGACCTGACAAAATTAGGAGCTTCCCTCTGAGGAGCAGACCTGTGATTCTTGTAACAGCACTGTTATGGGTTGGAATGTGCCCCCCCACCCCCCAAAAAAAACATATGCTGAAGTTCTTATCCCCACTACTTCAGAACAAAACATTTACTTCATTCATAAATCTTCAGGCTGAGCAGGGCTCAGAGAGAACAGCACATTTCTGCTCCACTGAGCATAGCAAGGGTGGCTCGAAGGCCATGATCTAGAATCATCTGAAGGCTTGACCGTATCTGTGTCTGGTGCCTGAACTGGAAAAACTTGAACAGCTGGAGCCTGTCAGAGCTAAGAGCTCCTTGGGCATCACTATCTCCCAGTGACCTCTCCACAGGGTGTCTCAGAACAGCAGCTGCAGGGTTGCTGGATTTCTTACATGCAGCTCAGGACTCCCTATGTGTCCCAAGAGAAAGAGCCAGGCAGAAACTATGTTGCTGTCTATGACCAACCATATGCTGTTGGTTGAAGCAGTTAGGAAGACCCAGCCCAATTCAAAGGAGAAGGGAAAAACAGACCCCACCTCTTGGTAGAGGAGTGTCATGGCACAGCAGGAAAACAACAGGTGGGGTGGGGTACGCATTCGAGTAGCTACCCTTGGAAAATGCCTTCCACCGTACGCCCTCTCCTAGGACGTCAGCTCCATGGGGCAGGGAGCTGCTTAGCCCAGTGTATGTCCAGAACCTGGAGGAGTGTCTGGCACGTAGGTGCTGAATCACAGATGATCATGAGCTGCCTGGAGGCAGGAGATAAATGTGGCACCAGTCCCAGAATCAGAGGCTTCTGCGGGTGACACAAACGAAGAAAGAAACAAGGTTTGCGAGAGCTGGGACCCTGTAAATCGTCAGCAAGATGGGGTGGGGGGGGTGGACGGTGGACTAGGAGGGAAGGAGATAAGTGTCAAGCCAGAAGCATAATCAAATGATAAGTGTACAGCCAAAGTCAAGTAAAATTAATTTTGCTTTTAGCCTGAACTTTTAGGGGTCTCCTTAGGCCCAAAGACATATTAAGACTTCAGCCTCAGTTCCGTATAAATCAGCAACTGCCTGGTTCTTCTCACTTGTCACTTACTAGACAGCATGGAGAAAGCAAGAGAAGCTATGAAACAATACTGATGTTAGTAAACTAAACCTTTGGCCTTTCCAAGAGGGTGCTGGTAAATGTTTAAAAACTAGCTCTCCAGAATAAGGGGAAAAGAACACTAATTTGTAATATTTGCTGTGTTCATGATGTAAGTACTCTCACCATGGTTGATTTCAAGCCACCAACTGACCTCACTGACTGTTTACACCAACTGACCTCAATGAATGTTTACGAGGAGAGATATGCACCATCAGCTCTCCCAAACCTGTGCGCGGCTCCAGCACAGCACCCTGCCTTCCACTTTCCACGTTCCTGAAAGAATCAGCTATGTTTAAGGCCCGGCTGCATGTCTCTCTCTCCTCCAAGGACATGGAAGTGACAGAACAGCTTGTTTCTACCATTGTCAGGGAAAGAGAAAGAACAAGTGCTCCCAAAGATGAGGTACTCACACCTTTCAACTCTCAAGGTGTCAACATCTTGCATGATGAGGTCAACAGCCTGAACCGAGTGTCAGCGACCCCTAAAGCTGACCTGCATGCTCGCTAGCACTGCACTCCCGTGAGAGCAGCAGAAACCCTCACTGACAGTGGCTGAAGCCAGTAGGCATTTCTTTTCCTCCCATCACAAAACGCCTGGGAAAGACAGACCAGGGCCTCAGGGAGCCAGCTCCCTTCTGTCTTTCTACTCAACTATCCATCCTCTTTGTCACTGTGCGGGCAGAAGACATCTGCTCCACCTTCAGCATCATGCTGTGTTTCAGAAAAGAACAACAAGAATGTGAAGGACAAAAGACACACGGCACGCCAGATGAACCTGACCCTTGATAAAGAGCCAACTGGGAAGCCCTATCCATGACGTCAGCTCACCTCCCATGGGCTGGACTCACATCGTGTGATCACCCCTCCCTTTAAGAGAGGTTGAGAAATGGAGGACTTTCTCCCCCCCAAAAGTGGGATTCTGTTAGGCAACTCAAAGCATTTGTCACAAACATAAATCACAATAGAAACAAGGACATAGTCAGAACAAAAGGACACAAGATGTCAGGCTTCTAACCACGGTGGCAGCAGCCATTCCCACGGACCATCTGCAAGGTCCTAATTTGTCACAGCACCACCACCACCCCCCGTGCAGAAGAACATCCTAGGCTTCCTATCTCTTCAAATTTTCCTCTAAGAAACTATGATCCCATCTCCCAAGTAAAGAATGCATGAATGGCCCCAGATGTCAAGCAGCAGGGAGCCCTGAGGCGGCCTCAGAGGCACTGACTCAGACGGGCACAGTGGACAGTCATCCCAGATGCCGGAGAGCTCCTGCTCAAGGACAGTGAAGTCCCACCTCACCACCCAAGTCTGTCCACAGAGGCTGGACCTTTCCTTGGCTGGACTGTTCTGGGCCAGCATCTCAGACCCAAATCATCAAAGATTCTTCATAGCACAGGTCTCCAAAACTTTTGATTACACACTTCATCATTAAAAAATGATTAGGCATATGTATTTCTAATAGATATATGGTTATTATTTTTCTAATATGGGCACATAATATTTACTAACATAAAACGTATGCAAAATACAAATCTTAAAAAGATGAGATAAAATAAATAGAAATTCTAGTATTTTCTCCCCATAACCCAGGAGTTCCTCTGACATGTCCCCTTTGGAAACCATGACTCTAAAGTTATGTTAGAGAAAGAAGGCAGCAAGGGAGCTATGCAAACCAAACTGATTTGGGGTGTCAAGGGGAAAGAAAACTACAGTAGCCACTCTGATGCAACACTCAAGATGTCTCACAGTGTGTCTGTCCAGCAACTCTGCCTCCCTGCCAACCTCTCAGCACCCCTAAATCTCCATCCCACTGGAGAGTCGCCAGTTCATGGAGAATGCCGAGGAAAGGCAGTGTATCCTTCAATACTAAATCCTCCCTCCTCTCAGCAGTTCTTACCCTAAGTTCTCTAGTTCTTAGACTTACAAGTGGTCTAACTAGACTTAGAATGTGTGTGAATTGTCTCATTTTTAAAGGGAGCTGAGGGGAGAGGGATGGGAACAGGGCAAATGTGAAAGGATAAGGCAGATGAGAAAAAGAGGGAAATTTCAAGAAGGTAAAACAGGACTTAGAACCCCAAGTCTACACGGGAGGAAGAATCCAGGAGAAGCAGCCTTAAGTCTGCACAGATCCAGAGCACACACGGTGAGGGCAGGGGCCTGGAGCAAAAGGTAGTGCCACAGGGAAAATGGATTGTTAAGAAGTAGAAAAGTGCCAGATGAAAGAAAACCCACTGCGTTGGGAAGGCTTTGGAGATGGGAGTTTCTGGGAAGGAGGATAAAGAAACAGAGGTCAAAGGGGAAGGCACATTGGCCGATTACGTGACCGGGAACCGAGTGTGGAAGCTGAGGGACAGATCAAAAGACCCGCACAGGTGCGGCCTGAAGGACCCAGAGAATGTCAGTGTTATACCTGTCTGGGCTGTGCTTCGCTGGCCTGGGACTTTTGGGTCGGTGGACCTCCCTCCTACTGTTCTTGAACAGTCCTGTGGTAACCTGAATTCCAAGTAACAGAGTGGACCAACAGCCCTGCCACCCCAAGACCACAGAGGAAAGCTATTCTAACAGACTTCCTTTTTCACGTCTTCTTTTTGCCGCCAGGGGTAGCAGCGCCACCTCGTGGCTGACGGTGGTGGTGTACCGCACTGCACCACAATTTCTTTCCCCAGTTCGTGCCCAGTTCTTTCTGCTCAAGGGCCACCACCAACTCTTCACAGCATGTGCCTTCTTATGAGTCATCGCTTAGGATGTATGAACAGACGTGGTGAAGGCGG
Organism: Tonatia bakeri; assembly: GCA_004024845.1. Lineage (NCBI taxonomy): Eukaryota > Metazoa > Chordata > Mammalia > Chiroptera > Phyllostomidae > Tonatia > Tonatia bakeri. The sequence continues at coordinate 82,699 of PVIA01000553.1, forward strand.
GGCGGGACTCGGTCATTTGGTAGGGCCGCCTGGCCCTAGCAGCCAAGGACACCTTTGGCTTTGAGCTGTGGGGAACTAGAGCTGTTCAATAGCGACAGCTAGTGGTCACCCTCAAAAGCAAGGTGCTCTGAGCTTCACAGGGAAAGAAAAATCAAGGTGTGGGGAAATCAAGACACATCTTGCCTGTGAGTGGAGGCTGGCATACATCCAAAGCCATTCTTGGCTAAAATGGTAAGTAGAAAACCCAAGCTCTTTAAGTGATGTGCAAGGACCCTGGCTGCCTCCCCAGCGACATCTCAGGCCACTTGCCCTGTTTTTGATTCCTGAGGACATGGAACTGCCCGTACTCAAGGCACCCTGCTGTTCACGCTATGCCTTGACACACGTCATCTCATCTCGTCTACACTGACAGGTCTCACTCTCCCCGTTGTCTGCTCAACTCCTGCTTACTCGTGAAGACTCAGCTCCACCCTTAACCCCCTCCAAAACAAAGCTTCTTCCCTTACACTAGACTGGGGTGGGTGCTTCTCTACCCCATCCAGTGCCTCTGTCATTTTCTATGTCTATCACTTGAATTCACTACACCCTAAATTTACTGAACACAGATTTTAGTATGTATAAAGATTTGGTTAGCCCTGGCTGGTGTGGCTCAGTGGATTGAGTGCCAGCCTGTGAACCAAAGGGTCGCAGGTTCAATTCCCGGTTAGGGCACATGCCTGAGTTGTAGGCTGGGTCCCCAGTGGGGGGCTCATGGGGGCAGCCACACATTGATGTTTCTTTCCCTCTCTTTCTCCCTGTCTAAAAATAAAGATAAATAAAAATTTTTTAAAAGATTTGGTTAATGATTGAGATATAAAGGACTCATAGACTTCGGATCATCCTAAGAGTGGCGGGACCTTCACAAGTGAGTGTGCTCTTAGCATCAGAGGGAGCTGGCTTATATGGACAGGAGTCCCTGCCCTTGGTCCTTACATTGGTCTGTCCTCATGCAAATGAGTACTCCAAATCCTCGTAGTTCAATAGGTCCAAAAGGCAGTGTCATGATTGTTCAGAATACAACAGCTCTGATTGGCTGGAGCTGCGCAGGTCTGATTGGATGGGATAAGCCTTAGCCCTATCTGACTGGTTGAAATAGGATTCCAGGAACTCCTTTATAAGGGCTGGCTCAGATAGCAGAAAGACAGTGCAGGAGGCAGTTCAGCAAAGAGGCAGAGAGTCCAGTACAGAGGCAGGCAGACCAGCGCTGGTTTCTCCATGAAGAGCAGTTTGTGTGAGAGGCCCCTATGCAGACATGGCTGCTAGGCTATATTTTTTTAAATTTGAGCCTAATTAGCCACCAGCAGCCCTTCTTAGTAGGTGTCTTTTTTCCTAAGGGTTCACACTGATCTTCATTCTTCTTATGTCTACTAAATTGCACTTACCAGTGGTTAATAATTATCCTGAGCAATGCTGGGTAGACATGGCTACTGTTCAATAATAAGAAAATTATTAAACTTTATGAAAGATTATGACAACACTAAAAGGTAAAAGTATGAAAAATGTACAAACGTGAGAAATGTCTATAACACAGTATCAAGCAGGAAGACAAACACGTAATTGTAGGGTTACTACACTTAAACTTTGTTGAAAAAGATGTGCATACAGTCAAAAACCGGAAGAGAATGAAAAATGCAAAACTATTTGTGTTTGAGTAGTAGTATTAAGGTGTTTATTTTTCCATTTTAAAAATTATTTTAATGGTATTATATCACAATTTTTATATAAATAAAAAAGGAAGTAAAAGAAAATTTGAATGCTTTCTGACCCATTTATTTCTCCATCAAGCTACTTTCACTATTAGTCTGCAAAGCAAGCCCTTCAAGTGCTCTCTGCAGAGGGGCCTACAGCAATCTACTATGCCAGTGCTTTGTTGAGATCAGTTTTGGGTCAATTTTACTGCATAAATTTAAATATTCTGTTACGGATAATAGATTTCCCGAGTACAAAATAGATGGAAAGATTAGTGTAGAAATGTGTAAAATGTATAGAAAGGGTCTGGAGGATATGTTAGTATGGAATGCAAGATGACCTGGAAAATAATTGAGATAGTTAAACTGAGGCTGTGGGAACAAATGAGTTTAACCAGGAAGCAGAATTGCCAGTTTCAGAAAGAGAGTAACACTGTTAAATAATAATTTTACTAGAGGGCAAACACCTCTGGAATTAGAGTGTCAGTGTGAGTACAGTTACTACTGTTGAGGCCCTCCGCGTTCTGGTCTATCTTCCTGTTTCCTCTTCTGTCTGTTCTGTGTGTAACACACAACACGCACACACACACATACACACACAAACAGAGAGCCCTCTGCTCCCACCCCAGGCCTAAGGCTGCTGTCAGAGCCTTCAAGGTCAAAGCTAGCAAGACCATCCTTCTCAGGAGCCTATGATGAAAACTAATTTGTCTTTCTCAATGCTGAGACCCACAAGAATGGATCCACAGTTAGTTGTGCCTTAGGCTTAAATCTTTTAGATTTTAGCACCTATAAAACAGATAAATCTCTTACTAATATTAATCATTTCTCACAACATAACTTTGAAGATGTATTATACTAAAAGGTCTACTATCTACAGGGACACAGAGCAACTAAAAAGAGAAGAGGGCCGAGAATTCAGTCCTGCCACAAGTGGGAAGTTGCAACTTCAGAGTCAACCATGCAAATGCAGATGTTAAGGACATATTTGCTTTCCTCCTGATGGGTTTAGACTGTAGCAGCTTTGAGAATATTTGTGCTTAAGATGTTTATGTGGACATCTAGTTACCAGCTAGACACTTGAAAGACCAAGAGATTTTGCAAGTCACTCGCTGGGAAGATCATAAAGGGAATAGATTTAAGTATGCCCAACCTGAGCCACTCTGTGAGACTTGGAGTTCCAAGGTCCCCTCGCCACCCACCCCTTCCACCTTCTGCAAAACTTGGGGTGCCAAGGCCACCATGGACTGTCCTGTTAAGAGTGTCGGTGGCATTATTCTAGAATAAATTAGATTTGAGGAATGCATTGGTAAGAAAACATTGGAGGGAATATAGGGGAGGATTTTAAGGCAAGAACCATTCTGATGAGCAAGGTTGCTCTTCCCCAAAAGAGCCATCCAGTAGGGTGGGAGGGGACACGGGATTAGAACTAGTAGCACCCTTTAAGGGTTTAAATTAGTGCTGCCTCTTGTAGTATGGGAGAAGGCATATTAGTTTAAAGTTTTCCCTTTCATATTTGGAATTTTGTCTAGTTACCCCAACACCACAATAAAATCTGACAATCCTATACATGCTTGTGTGATATTGTAAAAGATAAAGCAACAGGAGTATAAATTGAACTGTTGCTTACCCTATATTAACCCCTTCAGGGGAGCCCACAGAGGGTCCAGCATCTAGCAAGGAGACCATGTCCCAAAGTTCCAGGATACGACCATCAACAAAAGGACCTGGAAATGGTGAAGGGAAGCACAAAGTGCTAGCCAGTAAACGCCAAGTGACCAGCTCAAGACTGATATAAATCCTCCTCGGTACGACCCCATACTAGAAGAAATGGACCCTTAGGTCAGCTGGCTGCTGATTAAACTACATATCTCCACTTGAGCTTATGTTGATTAATTCGAATTTTCTTTTTAAAAAAATTATTTATTTATTTATTTATTTTTAGGCAGAGGGAAAGAGAAGGAGAAAGAGAGGGAGAGAAATGTCAGTGTGTGGTTGCTTCTTGTACGCCCCTACTGGGGACCCAGCCCACAACCCAAGCATGTACCCTGACTGGGAATTGAACCGGCGACTCTTTGGTTCACAGGCTGGTGCTCAATCCACTGAGCCACACCAGCCAGAGCTAATTTAAGTTTTCTTAAATCCTTTTATCCAGATTTTCAAAACAGTGTAGTTATACAAGTGACTCTAAGATTATTTTTATAGACCATATGTTATATTTATTTTCCATGTCTCATTCATAAATTTTATAGATGTGCTTTCTCTTTGTTTTAATTGATTTAGCTAGCTGGTAATTTATTTTACTAATTTTGTCTTCTATTGGTGTTTCTGTCTCTCACCACATACACACACAAGAACCAGCTCCTGGATTTACTTATCCATTCTGCCTTGAATTCTAACATCACATTGTTTTCTCCTTTGCATTCTTTCTAGTCTCACTTCTTTTCTTTGATTTTTCTGACCATTTCTTAGAAATTTGTTTAAAAATAAATAACTAATTTATTTCTAATCTTCCTTATTTCAGTGATATAAATACTTAAGATTATGAATTTTCCTTGGATCATGCATTGGTCAGACCTCAGAGATTTTTGTCTTTAACGTTCTCATTAGTATTGTTTTCAAGGCACTCTTTAAAAAAATGATTTTATTCATTTATTTTTAGAGAGAGGGGAAGGGAGGGAGAAGGAGAGGGAGAGAAACATCAATGTGAGAGAGAAACACCAATCACTTCCTTCCCATAAATGCCCCAACTGGGGGCTGAACCCAAAACCCAAGCATGTGCTCTGACTGGGACTCAAACCAGTGACCTTTCGCTTTGCAGGATGATGCCCAACCAACAGAGTCACACTAGTCAGGGCTCAAGGCACTCTTAACTGCGGTGTGGTTTTCTCTGTATTTCAAGAGTAAAGCAGGAGGATTTTTTTCCAAAGACTTGAACTATTTATTAATTCCCACTTTTGTTATTTCTAATTTTATCATATGGTCAGAGAATTCTGCCATAATATAAATCAACTTTTTTTAAAATGTACCAAGGTTTGCTTTATAATCAATATGGTCATTTTTTGATGCTTTATAGGCCTTTAGCAATAACGTATGTTCTCTCTTTTCAGGATGTGTTTCTTTCTCTTTCTCTCCATGTAGATATATAAGTGGTATAACTTTATTAACTGTATTGTTCTCAGACCAGTGTTAGGAGGTCAGGCTCTGACGTCAAGCAAGTCTGTGTGACCATATCGTTAACCTCTCGAAACCCCAGTAAAAGTGAGAGTATTAGCCCACTGAGTGCACGGCCCTAAAAGGGATTTTGACCTTCAAATATACTGTGTTCTGATTTTGAATGGAGCCCAAATAGTTGGTCCACAGGAACTCCTATTACAACCCCCTGTCCTTTCTGATGTTCTAGTGCCCTAAACTCCCCTGGCCCTCTCACTATTCAATGCCAATGAAATTCTCTTATTCTTATCCCCAGTGCCTCTGCCCTCCACCCATTCCTTATCTCCACATGTCAAACTCCAAACACTGGGCCTTAGGCTGTTGTCTCTCATCCTGAGGGTATATGACACCTGCCTTCAGTAACGGTGCTGGGGAATCCATCCTCTGCCCTTTTCCCTGTCTGCTCCTCGTCCTTTTTCTCCTCAGAGAATGGGGGAAGTAGTGGGCAATGCAGAAGATTGTGACATACTCCCCATGTGTTAGTGTTATTACAGCCATTTAAAAGTCTCATTATGTCACTCATGTGCGTCAAGCCTTGGAATGCGCAGGCACCATATAATCACCCAACCACGTACTGAGCGCACTGGTTACAAAGCTGCTTGGCTAACACGTCCCTGTCCGGTTCCCTTAATACTATCTCATCCCGAATTTGGGGGGAATTTCCTGACTTTTTGGGGATTTTCTTTGTAAATGCATACAGATCAGTTCCCTTTAGTTTTCCCCCAAATCTTTTAATCCATTGGCTAGAAAATATTTTATAAGAGTCTGACTATTATTGCTCCCTTCATCACCCAGCCACCCACCCTTTCATCCTCTAACACTGCTTCAGAAAGGGGCACATTCAAAGCTGGCCTCATTCCAGAATTATGAACAAGACGCCAATACTTCAGAAGAGCAGAAACTCTTTACAACACCAGGACTGGGAAGAGGTAACTAAAGGAAAGAGAAAATTGAAAACCTATAGTGGGAATATCTCTTCTAGGTAAAAAGACATTTTTGCCCTCATCGAAACTGTAAGGTTTTGAATCCAACCCGGACACCCATCTTTGCCTATTTCTGGAAAGGGATCTTGACTTCAAACTGTCGAAGTGCTCAGACCAACCCAAAAGCAAGAGAAAGGGCGACTGGGATGCCACTGATAGGAGGAGCTCCGGAGCCCAGCCCTGGAGGCCTCAGGCGTTCAGGGGCCCACTCAGATTGTGCTGCAGAGGGAGAGAGAGGAACCAGGGTGAGCAAGCATTGTGGCTTTGTCTGTTTCCTGTTTCAGCAAGGTTTCTGTGCAAAAAGAAACACGGTAAAAGAAGAGAAATGCTAAGGGGGCCCAGAGCCATGGATTGAGAGCTTGCACTTTACTCAGCTGCTGTCTTGCCCCATCTGAGACCAGAGCCAAGATCTGCCTGGGAGCTGGAAGGTTTTTCTGAGCTGCTTGGGTTGGAGCCTGGGACCCGAGGTAACTGAAAAGGAGGATGTTTCTGTGTTCAGGTTGGGGTCCTCGGATTCCGGGGTGGAACAGGAGACCCTCCATCATCCAAGCTTCCTTGGGCTGAAGGGGGAGATACAGGAGCAGATGGTGTAATTTAAGAGTGTTAAGTGTTGGGTAACCAAGACAGCACCCTGCATTGGTTTCCAGAGCCACTGGCTACAGCACAGAGGTCGAGCTTCCATCGCTCTCCATCCATTAGATTAAATTAGGAGTGAGTCAAATGGCAGGGTTCCGGCAACCCAGTGTCAGGGGCGTAAATTAAATGAACTTTTACAGTGACCTCCAAAGCAGGGATCCCCCAAACAGGAAGCTGCCTTTCCAGCAGCTTAGGTGTATACAGGCCCTTCTCCACTCAGTGCACACCGAGCTCTGGGCTCGTAGGCCAACCCACGAAGGGAGCCAGTCACTGCACATGCAGCCGGGAAGTGGGAGCAGAGACTTGGGGTGGCAGCGACAAACCGCTGTCGGTTGAGGGGCCGCACCCTCATATCTTCCTCTGGCAGTAAGGAGAGCTGTCTCCAGCCAATCCCACATACCTCCAGAGCTCCAACTGTACCCTGTCATGCTGCCAAGGGACACCCCACAGATGCCAGAAAGCCCGGACAGTGGCCCAGTGACCTCTCTTTGAACCACACGGGGACCAATTCCTTTTTCTTCTCCAGCCTGCCCCTGTCAGTCAGCCTCCCACATGGCTTCTTGTGTGCAAGCAAATCAGAATAGTCAACACATCCCAGGAAGCTGGGTGTGACTCCATGACCGGGTGACCCGGCCTTGGAGTCGGGGAATGCTCCCTTCTCTAAGGAGCCATTTCTACTGCATCTCCCTGTTTGAGTAACAAGCCCTTGCACGTGCCCCTTGGGAGGTAGAGCAGGGCAGCATGTGTTTCAGGGGACGAGGGTACACAGCCTGGTAGAGCCCAGAGAGCCCTTCTCTCAGACTCCATCTCCTCCCCTCAGCTCTTTCCTCATCACAGCAGAGAGGTGGAGGGTTCTCCATAACTGAGGGTCCGCCTCCTCTACACAGCCTGTGGGTTACCTAGAACCAAACCTGGTCCCAGGGTGAGGACCTCACACCCCACATGAAATGGAGTGCAGGCAGGCTGGACACCGATTCTCCACCCGCATCTCTTCTTTGCCTCTCTGCCATACCTAATTGAGAAGGTGGTTGTGTCCAAACCAGAGAGAAGTCCTTTCTTCTCCTGGCCTAAAACCAGAGGTCAGATGAAGCAGAGTAGTAAATAGGATCACCTCCAGGACCAGCATCCCCTTCGTGAGATAAACAGTACCCCTTCAAAGAAAAAAGGGGTGGAGGGACTGGAGGATGGGGCATTCTTGGTGCTGGGAGTGCTAGGTCAGTGCAGGGCCCGCATCTTACAGCACCGCATCCTCAGTAGCCAAGATCAGCAGGACAGGGGTAAGAATGATCATAGCCTAGGTTTATTATTAGCATAAAAAGCTAACATTTATTACATGTTGTGTGCCAGATGCTTGACATGCATTTTTCCTTTAATCCTCATAACCTTATGAGATAGGTTCCCATTTTATAAATGAGAAGACTGAAGCTTAGAGATGTTGAATCATTTGTTCAAAGGCACATAGGAAGTAGGTGACAGAGCCAGGATATGAAGCCACACAGTCTGAGCCTACCGCCAGGCTCCCCTCTGCCTCCCCCACCCATGGCAGAAGAGCCAGGGACTACGGCACAGAATGCCACAGCACAGATTCTGGACGTGGAGTTCGCCTGCACATAATCCCAGTCTCCTTCATGCAGTTATTTACAACTTAATATGAGTGGGCCCCTCAGGTCCTTATCTAAGCTTTTAGATTAAAAAAAAGTGGCAGGTGGGAAGTCAGGAGACCTCTACAGAGTAGGGGGAAAACCCCAAAGAAAGGTGAGAGCCAGCCAGGGATGGGATGGCAGAACAAGCATGACAACAACCTCACAGCTTGGCCTGCCCGTCAGCCCTGCTCAGGACCAGATTATGCCCCATCCAAGGCTCAGGCCGTTGGGAGAGTGCCAGGCTTAACCACGTAAGACCCCTCTCAGGGAGTGAGACCACCCCACCCATAACTCCGGGGAGTGAGTAGTATGATCAGAGAGAGAGCAAGAGTCTTGCAGAGAATTCCAGACTGAGCCAGATGGGCTGCCAAGTTCCACCAAAGGGGCAGAGAGGCTGCTACTGTTTGAGTCTGTTTGGCCTGTAAATAAACCCAAGGGGCCAGAGCCAGCAAAGACCTGCTGTTGGTGAAGTCGGGGTATCCTTATCTGACCCCCCCAGGAACTAAACTTCCCAGGGTAGTGGGTAGTAAGGTTGAGGGACCAAGAAGAGAAGTGGCAGCTGTCAGCAGGAGTCCCTCTCCTTCCTGTGATCAGTGGAAGCAGAGTACAGAATTTCTAGTGCTCAGGACTCTGCCCAGCCAAGCTATCAGAGGGTTCTGGAGAATAAACCAATTTGCAAAAGGTAAGTGAGGGAGAGGATGGCAGAGAGAGGGGGCACAGAAGAAAAAAGGATTCGGGGCTTAGGTGAACAGCCGGTGAGGCCATGTAAAGAGCCCACAAAGTGTGGCCTCTACGTGAAGGCCTGGGAACTTGGGGTCATTATTTTTGTTTGGGTTTTTTATTTTCATTTTTTCTGTAATGGCCGTAACGAGATATAATCCATGTGGTTGTTGGTTTTAATGGTACGGTCTGTGTCTGGGCTAAGGGAAACAGACTTGACACCATACTTAACTCTGACAGGGAGGTGATCCCCCCAAAAGTAGAACTTTCAGCTCAGAGAATTATTGAGCTGGAAGCTCTGAGATGGGTTTTGCCCACCCTGGGCCAGTGGCACGTACTCAGCCAACACTGATTTGAGAGGATCTGCACTGAAAGTCAGATCCCGGGCCTGGGCTGGAAGTGGGGTACCAATGGACCACTGTCAGAACATCATGATTGGATGAATCAGTAGGGTGGGGTCTCCCTCCTGAATCATGCCCAGGACCAAGCTCACAAGCTGGATACTAAGAGCTAAGAAGAAAGCAGTGCATGCTGGTCTCAGAACTGGCCACACCTTGGAGGGGTCTGATTACCCCTCCAGGCCTTTAGAAGAGTCACTCGCTCATTCTTTTAATAACTTGGGCCAAGATAGCAGTATAAATGCTGGCTTTTCCTTTAGATCTGGGAACAGGGAGCCAATTTAAGTGGTTCTCTAGGGGTTCCTAGAAAATTAACACATGTCTGCCATCCAAAAGGTAAAAGCTCATGATATTTTTATCAATTATTTCTCATGACCCCCTGACTCAGAGGCAGGGTGAGATGTTTGACCAATGAAAAAGTGACAGCCAGAAGGACCTTTCCACTTCACTGAGGAAGAGACAAAGGCCAGAGAAAAGCAGAAATCAGCCAGAGACTGGACCCTGGAGCCCTGACTCTCAGTTTGACATCATCACCTCCTCACTCTTCAACCCACATGTATGTACTATTTCTGCCCCTTGTCCAGGGAGATAGTCATTTTTCTGCCCATCTCCTGACCCCTCCCTTTCTCCTCCCTCTTGGCATTTGGCAGACCCCAGCAGCTATTCCAGGAACTGGAAGCCAAGTACGACAGGTGTTCAGGAGCTCATCATGATCGGCCTGGGCCCCAGGCCTTCGCCCGGCTTGGCCCGGCGGGCTGAGAGCTATGAGGCCAAATGTGAGCGCAGGCAGGAGACCCGTGAAAGCCGCCGCTGCCGCCCCAACATGACCACTTGCCGCCAGGTAGGGAAGACGCTGAGGACCCAGCAGAGGGAACAGCTGCAGAGAGCCCGACAACAGCAGTTCTTCAAAAGAAGGAACCTGGAAGTGGAGGAGAAAGACAAAACACACAGCTCCCGGACCCGGGAGCAAGGTCTCTCCAGGAGGACAGGCCAGGCGACTGACCTCAAGAAGCCCTTGTCTTGGGCCAACAGGATCTCTGCCCCCAGACAGCAGGTGGGCCATGTCGAGGGACACACTGCTCTGTTGGGGAATGGGTGGGCTCAAGGTCACTGAAAAGTGATTTAAGTTGAATTCCTGCTTCCTCAGGCATATAGTAAAGTCTCCCTTAGCCATTTACTCATTCAGAGATATTTGTCGTTGTGTTTTCTGTTTGTCTGTTTAGCTACTTTTTGTTTTGCACTTGCCTTATAGGAGAGAAAAATAAGTTTAACAACAACTCCATAGCTAATTCCTGGTATCAGTTCAAATTTAGGCGGTCGACATATCTTCTACAGCATTCCTTCATCCATCCCTCAATGAGTATTTATTGAATGATTATCGTATGCCAGGTACAGGGACCAATCTTCTTGATGCCCCTCTGGAAACACAAATACAAACACACACACACACACACACACACCTGTCCTCTATTGTTCTGTGAGCTGTTGCACCCACCCACCTTCTTTGTCCTGCGCCATCCCTTACTAAATTTGTGCAGCCAAGACCTGATCTAGTACAGGAAGCCTTCCCTAGCTTCTCCAGACCACCTCTGCTCTTTTTGGTCCTTATGAGGTTATTAATCCTCTAAGATTAGGTAACCATTAGAGAGCCCATTAGTCTGACCTGGGAAGAAGCCGTGTTGGCAAAAGAAACAGAGTACATCAAAGTGAGCTCGGCCAGCAAACTGTCTGTGTCTTCCCGTCGTGTTGTGAGTGTGCTGGCAGCAGGGATGGGTCCGCCGTATTCCTGGAAATGCCTGGCGTTGTGCCCCGCCCGGCGTAGGTGTTTTATCACGGTCTCTGAACCAGTGGATCTGTTGTCCACAATAGGAGGTGCTGTTCAGAAAATGATCCTTGAGCCCAATTATTTAAAAAAAAACCAAAAACAAAAACTGTGTACTTTCTAAGGCAAGAAGGTTTCTGAATACTTTTGTTGAAAAAAATTTAAGGAGAAGAAAATCAGGAAACACAATTAACAAAAGAATTCCACTGAGCCTATCAGTTATGTCAAGTTTTATTGAGATTGAGTCAGCCTGCATACCACAGGCATCTCTTAGCCTTTGAGTGTTATGTTACAAGCATAGGGTTTTTGAAGTGTAAGAAGAAAACATAACAAGAGCAGACTAACTTGTGACAACTACTGTTACATCCCTCCCTACAACTCCCTAGTTTACCTTCTCTTCACGGGCACCTCAGTGATATCCCAGCTATTACTAAGAGGAAGGAAGCCCCTCTAGAATAGGGAAGGGACCTGAGAGTTCCTTTACCCCAAACTCACTACACGGACAGGAGATCCAGACCTGGAAAAGGCAGGCTCTGGTCACGGATGCCCTCGCTCCCCACTCGGGCCAGTTCTCCCTCCACATCGCTATGCTGGCTGTGTCAGCGACTGAGACTAAAGGAGGCAGATCGGGACTCTGGAGGGCGTACTGTAACTGGAGACAAGCCCAGCACCTTATTTCCTGGCCTGAGGAGGACCATTCCTGCCAGCCAGGACAAGGGAGGGCAAAAGCAAATAACCTTACAGCTTTGAAGGCTTGAAGGGGTTACTTGGGTTTTCAGGGCCTGAAATTTGATCACTGGTTTATCTTTGTGCAATCAGCTGGACAATCCTGTTCTAGTGGCTCTAGGCTTCCAGCACCCCCCACTTGCTTTCCAGGTGTCAGGGACCAGCTCTGAGGTCCTTCCAAACCAGCATCATCCTCTCCCAGGTGTCTGGAGGGGTCTAGCAGATCACCTCCCCTCCCAGGCTGGGGGCCTTCCACCACAGGATTTTCCCATCAAGAAGCCACCCAAACACCACCGCGGTAAGAGCAGAACCTCCCTCCCTCGCTGAGGCCTGCAAAGAATCCTGCCACATCAGTCCCAGCTCGCTGGTGGTGGAGAGTCCCTGCCCCTCCCCACTTGTCCCACTTTCCCCCCTGGTTCTGAATCACCTTATCCTGCACCTCTTAGGCACTCAGACAAAGGCCAAAGAAGCACAGCCAACAATTAAGCATGATGCCAGTCAGCAAACCAAGTGAGTGCTTTTCACGTTCCTGATCCCAACTCCCTCACACCCCATCCACTCCCCTCTTTTAAGCTTTTACTTGAATACCCTCACCCAGTATGCAGAGAGGAAACACAATGACTTTCCTCTATGTCCACCTTAATTTAAAAAGAGGAAGATTTTCCCCAGCCTGTCAGCTTTTCAGAAGAGAATACAGATGGAATCAACCCACTGCCCCCTGACATGTTTCTCTGACCCATTGTCATTTTTGTTTTTCTTTCTTCTCTTCCCAGTTGCGGAGTTGCAGTTCTAGATAAGGTAAGAAAATCCTTACCCTGGAGGGGCTGAATCGGACGGTATATAAGCTCCTCCAAACTCTGATATTCTGGAATTTCATGATAAACTCAGCTAGGATGGGGGTGGAGGGGGGCAGCACCTTCTCCCTGGATGAGCATAGACCTGAGAGGCTGGGGGGACTCTGTCTGAACCAAGAAGGACAATTTATTGTACACAAGTCACCCCAGCTCTGGTTCCACGTTCCAGGCCTCCAGGAGAACTGGAGTCTTCTTCACCACCCTTTTTCTTTCTCCCTAGGAAATCATCCAGCTTTCTGAGTACCTCAAAGTAAGTTACATGTGAACTCTCCCTTTGGCTCTGTCATTCATCTTCTCCCTCCTCCTCTAGGTTAATCTTACCCTCTTGCATTTTTTTTTTGCCCAGGAGGCCCTACAAAGGGAGCTGGTTCTAAAACAGAAAATGGTGATTCTCCAAGATCTATTGTCTACCCTGGTTCGGGCCTCTGACAGTTCTTGGAAGGTAAGGGAAAATGAAACCTTTGTTTGAACACAGCTCACAAACATCTAAGTTTGCCCACCTCATTCTTCTTTCCATTCCCTCCCAGCAAGAGAAGGGTTTTGTTTTGTTTTGTTTTGTTTTGTTTTGTTTTGTTTTGTTTCCTCACTACCGAAGAAGCAGCAGGCAAGGAATGATCCCAAGACCTAGAAGTCAAATAGTAAAGACCTAGAGGCCCCAGTGAATATATGGGACAGCCCAGCTAAATACAGGATCATCAACTGAGGGCAAAGCTGTTACACACCCAGGGAAGACCCAGAACCAAAAGTGGCAAGAATCTCCAATTTTTAATTTGTTAGGATAAAAGAAGGAAGATCCTACCACAGTTAATATTACTAATTGTGGTACATGTCCCATATTTTTGTATGGAATTCACACCAATATGACCTCAAAGCCAGCATGCACCTACTACTTGGCCCAGACATGAGTCAGAGTGGGAAAGAACCTAAGAGATCACCTAGTCTAATTTTCTCATTTGCCCATGAGGAAACTAAGTGTCAGAGAGGTCAAGTGACTTATTCAAAGTCACACTGCTGGTTAGAGGCAGAACTGGAACTAAAACTCAGACCTCCTGATTTTAGTCCATTTATTCAATAAATATTCATAGACGATATCCTCTGTACCAAGCACTGAAAATAATGAGATTAATTAGAGTTCCTGCTTTTAGAGAGCTTGTGGTTTCATTGGGGAGACAGGTTATTAAACAATGCAGAGACAGGACAAGTAAAAGAAATGTTTTCAGGATATAGTAGTATACAAGAAGGAATAAATAACTCTAGAGAAGAGGAGAACCAAGGAAGTATGTATAGCTATACAAGTATTTTCTAGGCAGATGTGGAAGAAGGAACTATATTCTGGACAGGGGATATGGCACAGGCAAAGACGAAAAGACATGACAGAGTCTAGTATAATGAGTGGTCAATTTTTAATCTCAGGACCCCTTTATACTCTTTTAAAAAATTATTGAAATCCCTTCAATTTTTAATATTTACCATATTAGAATTTATCACATTAGAAATTAAAAAAGGAATCTTAACATATATATTAATTCCAAAAAATAGTAAATCTATTACATGTTAACCTAAATTTTATATTTTTATGAAAAATAAGTGTACCTTTAAAAATTGGTGAGAGGAGTAACATTGTTTTAAAGTTTTTAAAATATATTTTATTGATTATGCTATCACCATTGTCCCAATTTTCCCCCTCCCCCCACTCAGTACCTCCTTCCCTTTAGCAATACCCTCCACTTAGTTCATGTCCATGGGCCATGCATGTGAATGCTTTGACTTCTCCACTTTTTATACTATTCTTAACATTCCCCTATTTTGTACCTAGCAATATTGCTTCTTAATCCCTGTATCTTTCCCCCTCCCAGCTGATTACCCTCCAGTGATCTCTATATCTGTGACCCTGTTCCTATTCTGGTCGTTAGCTTAATTTCTTTTTGTGTGTGTGTGTGTGGTTTTTTTTTGGAGGGGTTGTTTTGTTTAGACTCAGTTGTTGATAGTTATGAATTTGTTGCTTTTTTAATGTTCATAGTTTTGATATTTTCTTATATAAGTCCCTTTACCATTTCATATAATAATGGCTTGATGATGATGAACTCCTCTAGCTTTACCTTGTCTGGGAAGCATTTTATCTGCCCTTCCATTCTAAATTATAGCTTTACTGGATAAAGTAATCTAGATTGTAGGCCATTGTTTTTCATCACTTTGAATACTTCTTGCCACTCCCTCCTTGCCTGCGAAGTTTATTTTGAGAAATCAGCTTATAGTCTTATGGGAACTCCTTTGTTGGTGACTCTCTGCTTTTCTCTTGCTGCTTTTAAGATTCTCTCTTTATCTTTTACTTTTGGCACTTTAATTATGATGTGTCTTGGTGTGGTCCTGTTTGGGTCAGACTTGTTTGGGATTCTCTCTGCTTCCTGGACTTCTATGTCTATTACCTTTGCTAAATTAGAGAAGTTTTCTTTCATTATTTTTTTAAATAAGTTTTCAATTTCTTGCTCTTGCTCTTCCTCTTCTCCTTCTGGCATCCTTATGATTCAGATGTTGGCTCTTTTGGAGATGTCCCAGAGTCTTCTTATACTATCCTCATTTTTTTGAATTCTTGTTTCTTCTTTCTGTTCTGGTTAAGTGTTTATTTCTTTCTTGTGTTCCAAATCATTGATTTGAATCCTGGCTTCCTTCCCTTCAATGTTAGTTCCCTGTAGATCTTTCTTTATTTCACTCAGTGTAACCTTCATTCCTTCTTTTATGTTTTTGCCATATTCAATGAGTTCTTTGAGCATCCTAATCTCCAGTGTTTTGAATTCTGCATCTGATAGGTTGGCTATCTGTTTCATTTAGTTCTTTTTCCAGGGTTTTGTTCTGTTCTTCCATTTGAATCATATTTCTTTGTTTCCTCTATTTGGCAGCCTCCTTGTGTTTGTTTCTGTGTATTAAGTAGAGCTGCTTTTACTCCCTGTAAAAGGTACCTGTGAATTGTGTGGGGCAGAGTCTTAGGTAAGCAACAAGGTGGGGCAACCTGCCTCACTGCTTTGTGGCTCAGTGTGAAGAGAGGGCTCAAAGAGGGGACTGTGCTGCTGCCTGGCTTCAGGGGTTTTGCCCTTCACTCACCCTGTTTCCAGTCACTTTACCCACTCCACATGTGGGACTGGCACCCTTCTGACTGTTGCCCTGGTTCTGAATCCCAGACTGGGTGGGTTTGCATATATTTTAAGGCCATGCAGGCCTGTTAAGCGAAGTTTCCTGAAAATCCAGCAGTTTCTTCCACTCCCCTAATCCCTACTGGTTTTTACAGTCAGAAGTTATGGGGTTTTATCTTCCTGGTGCTGGAACCCTGAGCTCTGAGGTCTGGCCTGCTGCTGGGATCACATGCTCTCAAGGTATCCCTCCTGATTTTTATCTACCATATATGGATGTGGGACCACCCATGCCCGTTCTGCCACTGCCACCACCTTTCTACACCACACCGCATCTCTGCATCTCTCCACCTCATCTTCAAGTCTCTGCTCCTTCTACCCTTCTGGATGAATGTGGCTTCTTTAAATCCTTGGTCATTGGACTTGCATACAGTTCAATTTGTGACAGCTCTCAGTGTTATTTGTTTGGAGATTTAGCTGTAATTCCTTTTTGTGGTTGTGTGAGAGGGCAAAGCGTGTGTGCCTGTGCCTCCCCCTTGACCAGAAGCCTCATATTGCTTTAAACCTTTGCAAACCTTTCTAATGTCTGGCTGAACAGGAGACCTACAGTCTCATATTTGCTTCTGCATTCAATCTGTTGCAACACATTGTTTTGGTTGAAGCATATGACAAAAATCTGTCCTCAAACAGATCTGTAGTTAGAAAAGGGAAGACCTTCCTTAAAAGGATCTCAGGGATTCCCAGGGGTCCTCAGACCCCACATTGAAACCCCTAGACTACTATGTTTAGAGAGCTACAGGCAGTTTGACACCCTCAGAGCATAAAGCACCAGGTGCAAAGAGAGAACACACACCCTCACGGGCCTCTGTGAACACCTAACCTACCACATAGACGACTTGTGCTCAGACAGAGAGAGGAAGTGAGAGGGCGTGGAACCAAACAGAACTGTTTGCAGTGATATAAAAAAGATTTCCTAAGCTCAGCCCTCTCTCTTCACATCCATCGTTGAACCTGGGTTTAGGTATCTATGTTTAGGACTCCTGATTGGTAAGGAAGACATTTTCATCAGAGTAGGGAGCCTGAGGCAGATATCTGTGTGGTTTTCAGTGCTAAACTAAATTGAGGTCACCTGATCCATTTATTCAACAGACATGTGATAAGTTCCAACTGTGTGCTGGGCCCTGTGCTACAGGGGAAAATGAGGAACAGGGTCTTTGCTGCCAAGAAGCTCACACTCCAGCAGGGAAGAGAGGGACATGCAATAAAGAACTCTGACACAATGTGATAAAGCTATAACAGCAGTGTCTACAAAGTGACACAACAAAAAGAGAAGAGAGCAATTATCCTGCCTGAGGTGGGGCAGGGTAGGTTCTAAAGGATGGGGACCATTTTAGCTGGGTCTTGAAGGATGGATAGGAGTTTACCAGTATAGAAGTGGGAATGCTGATGAGGAAGAAAAAGCAGAAAGATAAAGAAATCAGAATGATTGCAGGCCCACGCATGACAAAGCATTGAGTATGGCAGAGTATGGCTGAAATGAAGAGATCATGTCAGAGTACTTCACAGATAAGACCAGAAATGACCTCAGACAGGTCTCTAGAATCATTAGGTTTAAACTTTTACTGTTGAACATGTAATCTCAAACTTAAATAATGTATGGACTCTACTTTAGAAAGAAAACACAGATATCTCAGATCCATGAGTTGAGTGCTATCCCTAGTTTGGGAAACACTGCTATGGACATTAAGTAGGGTGGCCATGGAATTACGCTTTATTCAGAAAGTCCTACAGCATCTGGTCCATCCTTAGAAGATGCTCAATTAGAGTGATGAGATCTGCGTTTTAAAAGGTGAGGACCCTGGCCCCTGGTGGGGGTGAAGGTAGTGAATACTTAAAATATCCCAGGCAGGACAGAATCAGCGCTTGCGTGACAGCAAGCTTGGCGGGAATGGGGGCCAGGGGAGATGTTAAGAGACATCTTCAATGTAGACTCTGAGGGGCAGTTTCATTCCACACTCCAGCAGGCAAGCAGGAGTTCCCCTAGCTGTGGTTTTCTCCCTCCTTCTCTCCATGCCACCCACTCTCACCCTCCCCTTCTTTGTCCTCCCACCAAACCCCAGGCTTCCTGTTTTTAAGAAAAATGGTCTCAGACTTTTCAATTAGGACTTTTCAGTTACTTTGCCCCCAAAACAAGACCATTCAACCTTCTATTCCTTCCATGGAAGCCTCAGCTGCAATGAAAGGATAGCCCCAGTCTGTGATATGGTGGTATTTGGGAAAAATAATTGGGAGGATGTGACCAGAACAGGAATGGGGCCCAGTTGAGGCCTTTATTTCACACACGCATCCATTCTCCCCATCCACCCCACCCCGTCAGGCCCCCATGATTTGAATATTCAACTTCAAATGCAGAGGAGCTCACAGCAAGCCCTGATAGAACTCCAAGGATCAGCTCTCTGTATTGCCTCCAATCTCCAAGTCGACTCTGGGCCTTTTGTATGCACAGGCCGTAAGGCACTAGCAGAGTCCTAAACTGGGTACAGCCTTCACAGCAGAAACAGTTCAGGCAGGAAAGAAAGCTAGCTTTCAGTGTTGGGCAATACAAAAACAGAAGGGGGCACAAGTGGGTTTTTAAGTTCCGCAAAGTAGAAATGAGATCTTGAGATGACAGTGCAGAAGAGGATTGGCTGCAAGTCCTAAGCCACCTCTGCTACAGCAGAGATGAGCTGGTAGCTAGCACTTCTGCGGTGAGGTGCTAGTGCTTCTGAAGAACAGAGGCAGGGGAAAGCCAAGCAGAAGCAGCAGCTGAAGCCCTCAGACCGGCACCAGGTGTGTATGGCCTTCACCTTGCTCCCTCTTCTAAGTAGGGGTACTGTGCTCTCTGAGCCCTGGTCTCCAGAGGTGCGATTGCCCAATAAAAGTTCACAGTAGGCCTGTAAAAAGTGCTTCTCCCCACATATTGTACCACTAGGCTTCACGCGGGGTGAGCTGGGACTCAGACCAGGAAACTACAAGACCCATTTGCAACAACTCGGCTGCAACTGTACTGCCCGCCTGGCAAAGTCTGGGAAGGCAGAGCTGTAGACAAGAGTGTTTTTAAACCCCAGACTTGGGTGGCCCTTCCTGCCCCCACCAAGGGGGGCTACCGTGAATTGTATTATATTGCAAGATGAATGAAAAGTAATCTGGGGTGTGGCTAAAATACAAAAACAGTTAGAAAGAGGTAAACTATTGAATTAAAACCGTAGTAAGAAAGGAGAGAAGAGCTACCAAAAAAGGGTAGGAGACTGGAGAAAATGTAGGAATATTGCTTTGGGCTGGTCTGTTTTCTTTTCAAACTACAGTAAGATAAACCTTAAACTTGGTGGGTTTGATTACAATCTGCATAGTAAGAGTTTACTATGAAAAAGAAAATGCTCAGAGTCAGAAGATCTGAAGCTGGAGATGGGTGTGGAGGGAGTGGATTGCAGCTCATTGACAATGAACAGGCCACTCCAGGGAATTCAGCCCTGTAACCAGTTATTCCGAAGCCCAGAACAGTGGAAGTCTTTGTCCATCTCTTTTATCTGTCCCAAAGCCTGTGGTTATTGTATGTGCAAAATCCCTGACTCTCAGCCCTCACAGGAGACATTATGAAAAACATTAATAGCAGGAGACACTTTGAAAAATTATTTTTGGCAAAGCCTTTTGCTTTTGCAAGGCCCAGCTGAGTAATACAGGAAGCAGAAAGGGTGGGGGCACCTCCTGGCTCCCCTGGTTAGAAGAATCAGCCAAACAAGAGCAAAACAGGAGATACCACTTCCTGTCTACCCCAGGTGCCCTGAAACTCACGGAGGGGGTCAGACCTCAAAACTGAGTCCCCTCCTCTGCCCCCAGGTTATTATAGACTGGAAAGCATTATGAGGGTTGGAAACACGCCTGACAAGAGCCATGGTGCCCCAGGCCTGAGGAGAAATTAATTTCTGGACCTCACAAGTGTCCCACAGGCCCTGGTTAGAAAAAGCCAGGAAAGGATATGAAAGTCAGTTACTCCTAAAGAGATCCACGGCAGTCTCCGTGGGAAACCAGTTTTCCCTCCTGTCTCCCTGATTTGCTCACTTATGGAACCTTAAATGAGACTCAGGGTTAGAAGGACAAAACATCTACCCGGGAAAAAGGGACAAGTCTACAGGTGGAGGGAAGAACAAAGCAGCACGGAAGTTTTTAGCTACTCAGCTGAAATATTGAAAATCTAATCTCACCCCTGCGATTAGCATCCCTCTTGCAATGTCCAAAATGCCTTCAGACAAACCCAGTTTATGAATAAATAGAATGTGGCTTTCTGGAAAACCCTTCACCACCCTCCTTCCCACCCCACTTCCCACGCCCCCCCCCACCCCGCCACACACACACACCTTGCATTAATATCTCTCCTCCATTTCTTGCTTTCTTAAAGAATTTCTCATATTGAGTCGAGGGATGGGGCAGGGAGGGAGGGGAGTGTATTAGTTTCTTAGGGCTGCTATAACAAAGCACCAAAAATTGAGTGGCTTAACACAGAGAAACTTATTTTCTTGCAATTCAGAAAGCTAGAAGTCTGAGATTGAGATGCTGACAGGATTGGGTTTTTTACCTAAGGCATCTCTCCTTGGCTTGGAGATGGCTGTCCTCCCTCTAGTGTCGTGATGTACCAATCTCCTCTTCTTATGAGAATACCAGTCATATTAGAATAGGGCCCACCCTAATTACTTCATTTTAACTTAATTACCTCTTTAAAGATCCTTTCTCCAAATACAGTCAAATTCTGAGACACTGAGGTTAGGATATCAAGATGTGAACTGGGGGGAGAGGGACCAAAACTCAGCACATAATAGTGAGTAAGGGAGATAATATATAGTCCCCCTATGAGGGAAGACTCCTTTAATCTTCTTGGCCTGTATTTTAGAAGTAAAGGTCCATGTACAAGGCTGAGAGAAGGTGAGGAGTGCAAAAGTACCCAGAGAGAGAGCAGAAAGAGGTAACGAGAGAAGCAAAAAACACCTTAGTAGCTTTCCTTCAAATGGACCCCTGATATGGGAGAAACCCTGGTTCTTCTCACCGACACAGTAAAGAATTACAGATCAGAAAACCTATTAGCATGCACCAAATGTTTATTATTGCTAAGTTGTAATGGGAGAGCAAAAGCAAGGTGGCAAGAGCAGGAGTGGCAAAAGCAGGGTAGCCAGAAGCCAGGTGGCCACCACCTGGGTGGCCAGAGCCCAGGTGGTCAGGGGCCTAGTGGCCAGAGTGGCCAGAGGCCCCCCATGTGGCAAAAGAGCCATGAACCAAGAGAAAAGAGAGAGTCCTTTGTTCTGAGGACTTATATAGTTGGCACAATGAGGATGAGGGAGTTACATTTTGATTGGTGGGTAAGGATGATGCCAGTTTTCCATGGGGACATAACTGCCTAAATGCAAGTATGGGTGGGGTCTGTTAACCTGAATCCTTATCTTGCTCCAGACTCTATTTGCTCATTTTGTATGTGACAGGCAGGCAGCTAAACAAAGCTGGTTATGGGCTTTTTATTTTGGGCACTGTAGTCCTCTTCCCCTTCTCCTTTCTAGGCCGTGGGATGAATACATAGTCTCAAGGTTTTCCTTTTCCTAGCTAGTGGGGATGATACACACAGACTTTCTAGGGCTTCCCCCATCACACACTGTTACAGTTTCACTTGTTTTTCGGGATGCCTGGCAGCCTTATCAAACCAGGTTCGAGATTACTGGGTCAACGTGTGAGCTTTGCTCTTAGCCTCCTGTATTAAATTCTTTGTTAGACTATAATGGTGAGGGACTTGCCTCCATTTCCCCTTTGGCCACTCATTCATAGTTGCTACCTAAGTGTTAAAAGGTGTTGCCTGGCAACCAGGATGCTATTGGTGCTGGCCAGCAACAGCAGAGCAGTCCCAGAGTTCTTCCTATGCTATCTCTTGCAACAGCAAGATACCCTGAGCCAATTAATAGATCTCAAGGTACAAAGAGGTCTTTGGGGTTTAGGCTGACTCTTCCTTCTCCTGTTCCAGAAAAAGAGGAAAAGATCCTCTTCTACCCAAACATCTTTTGTCATCTCTTCTCCTCCCTATCTCTTGAAAGAGTTCAGTTCCCCAAACATTGAGCACAGACTGTGTTCTAGGTGGTAGGCTGGGAATACGGAACACAATATTTTGCACACTATATTTTGGCCCAAACTCTATTTACTCAACCCCTTTTGTTTCAGGGACAGCTTAATGAAGACAAACTGAAGGGCAAACTGAGGTCCTTGGAAAACCAGCTGTATACCTGTACCCAGGTAAGCATTCTGGAGAATACTACCAACCCAGGAATCTAGAATTAAAGGAGAATGCTTGAACCTCAATCTTACTCTCTAAAAATGCCACCTGATAGAGATAAAGGCATCCACTCCTACTCACCCAGTTGAGTGGGTAACTTTGCCATTTTCACTTTGATCCCCAATTTACCATTTGTCCATCCTCTTCATCCATCCACCTCTCTCTTTCTCCCAATGCCCTTCCCCTCGCACCCTGGGAAGGAACTGCAGCACCAAGCACCTCGCTGACTCCAGGGCAACCCTGAGAATACCTGGAACTGTAGGGAGGAGCCTTTGGTAAAGATTCACACCATGCAGGTAGACCTGCACAGGTCCCAAACTTTGAACAGATGAGTTGAACGTTCTAATGAAATTTTGCAAAGTAATTTTCACTCAATGGGCAAATTTTCTCTCTTAGAAACCTGTTGGAGAAAGTAAGACCATGACCTTGTCTTCCCTGCGACATTATTATCCAGCTTCAGTAATCTCTTGATTGGCCTTACTTTGGATTACAAGAGATAGAAAGAAATTGGCTTTCACTTGAGACGTGATGCATTTCTAATAGTTGGGGACATGTCAAGGAAGAGAATGAGGTGGAACAGGAAGTCTGCTCCCATCTGGAGTTAGGGAGATAAAGCCACGCAGTTGGAATCTTGCAGGAGAAGGGTTTATAGTCTGTAGATTTGCTGATCCACAACTTCTACTTTTTCAGTAGACCTCCTTTGTCAGACTCTTAGGAATTAAATGATGCCAACCAAGCTCATAAGAGACTGATATATAATCCAGAATGCCAATGAATTCATTTTCAGTAGAGGACAAAGCTGGCCAGTGACCAGCAGAGTTAAGTTCAATAACTAGGACATACGTATGTATGACTTCAACCAATAATTCCTGAATATGCTTTCTAATAAAAATTCTGAGAACATAAGACCCATTCACATTTAATCCAAATTTGCAGATGATTACAAAGCTAAATGGGAATGATTTCATATTGATCCCTAAATTTGCATTATCTAGGTTACTTCTAACTTAGTGGGTAATCCAGAATTGACAGTAAAAGCTGCCTGTGTTCCCCAAAATCACAGGGCATAAAGATGAAAGGCATGGGGACAGCAAGACCCCCAGTGAATTTATAAAATTGCTCTTTTGTCTTTTTCTTGACCCTGAAGCCAGGAGGAATTTTTAAATGCAAATATACTAATTTAAAAATATTATTTATTGGAGATCCCTGAAGCTACAAAGATTATTTGCTCCTTGCTTCTTCCCTGAGGAGTTTACGGTGTCATAAGAGAGACAAATAGAGTGGAAAGGTAGAGTCATACAGGGGTTACTATGTGAACACTAAGTAAAGCTACCTAGTCCATAATTAGCTGAGGGTAGGGATAGTTAATTAAGATTTATCAGAACTTACATGATTCTTAGGCTGAACCTTGAGCTTTCATAGAATTTAACGAGAAGAAAAGGGTGGGTAAGGATGCTCTAGGAGGCAGAAGTAACTCTAGGGGCAAAGGCAGAGACCAGACAGTACAGTGCTTAGGGAATTTGCAAGCAGTGCAGCTTGGGTGAAACAAGCATAGAATGAAAGTCTGGGCTTATAAGTAGAAACCAGGCCAAGAAATTTGGACCTAATCCTTAGGACACTGAGAATCTACCAAGATTTAAGCAGGTTGTGATGTGATCAGATTTGCATTTTAGAAAGAGCCCTGTAGCTGCAGGACTAAAAGAGTTTGAAGGGAGGAAAGTCTTAAAGATACGGAGACTATTGCATTAATCCATATAATAGTATTACTAGAGTCTGAACTAATTAGTGGCAATAGGGATAGAGAGGAAAGGGGTGTGAGCTGTAAAGGAGATTGACTTGACAAGGGTCCAAACCAACTGAAGACTGGGAGAAAGTAAGAAAGAAATAGAGGTGACTCCCTGGTTTGGGGTTTGGGAGACTAGGTGGGTGACGATGCTGGTCATTGAGCCCGGGGAAGCCCAAGGGAAAGCAGCAGATTTAGAAAGATTGTTTTGCATTGGAAATGTTGGATTTCAAGTGCCTGTGGAAGGCCTGGGGGAAATGCCCAGCATGCCAAGGGCCCTGTTTATTAACCCCACTCACCCTTCACATCACCGGAGAGACTTCACTGCCCACTGACCTAGACCTCTAACCTAGAAGAAAAGTTCCACCAGATTACTGGTATCTCTGCCCTGTGGGCAAGGACCAAATTCTTTTCATTTCTGTAACCCAGCTCAGGTTTTGGCACACAGAAGCTTAATGTGTATTTGTTGAATTGCGTCAAATTTACAGAATTATTCCCCTTGGGGAATGAAAAAGGTGCTAATGGAGATGGAAGACCAGAAAAACAGCTATGAGCAGAAAGCCAAGGAATCACTGCAGAAAGTGCTGGAGGAGAAAATAAGTGCAGAGCAACAGCTGCAGAGCACACAGGTTCGGGGGTCTGCATGGTGTTGGCGCTGGGCACGCCAGGGCAGCTCTGGGGGCCAGCTGCACAGCTCCAGGGAACCCCAAGGTACTACCCTCTCCCTTATCTCCCTCAGCGGTCCCTGGCTCTGGCTGAGCAGAAGTGTGAAGAGTGGAGGAGCCAGTACGAGGCTCTGAAGGAAGATTGGAGGACCCTGGGGACCCAGCACAGAGAGCTGGAGAGCCAGTTCCATGTGCTCCAGTCCAAACTGCAGGTACGGGGCCCTGGGGGTGAGGGGGTGGGGAGAGGGGGAAGGATTTAGGGAAAGAAGAGGTGGTGACAGCAGTGATGGGGAGAAGCTGTCACCTGGGTTGGTGTCCTCAAAGGCAACTGAGTCCATCTGGCTTCCAGTTCCTCACTGCCCACTTTGCACCAGTCTCACTGTTTTGGCTCTGAAATCTAATTTGCAGTGTAGCAAGGACATCTGCCCTGCTGATGCAAATGAACTCAGAGTTTGCTGGAATGACACAGTCCAAATGCAAAGGGCTGAAATATTCATCAGCCTACTGTCATATCCCAACTCACCCTCTGCACCCCATCCCAGCAGAGCAGAGCATCCAGTTCAGAAATGCCTACTACAAGCAGAGAACAAATGTCATTAATTTACTTATAGACAGAGTATTAACTAACACATCCTGCCATGTCCTTGGCATTCTCAATAGTTCCTCAGTCCTCATCTGTATTTACCTTGAAGTTAACTAGCCTTCTAAGCCTCAGTTTCCTCATCTCTAAAATGAGAATAGCTGTATCAAAGATTGCTATGAGGGTTAAGGCATGTGATCCATGCAAAGCACTAAGCACAGTGCTTGGTACATATAAGCCCTCAAAGAATATTAGCCATTATTATTTTTCCTTACTTGGCTGGGAATTTTTGAGGACCCACCTCAAAAGTTTACTTAATTTTACTGAAGTGAGATCTGACTACAGTTCATTTGATGAAAGGGCGTCTTATCAAAGGAGCAAACCTAGCTGGCCATGGCATTGCATCCATATCTCAATCACCTACAAGGCAACTGTTATAAAGATCTTTTTCTTTTTAACCTTAATTCTTTGTGAAAATGACACCACAAAAAAAAATTGATAGTACTACAATGAAAAGTAAAGTGAAGACATCTAGAAAAACGATTTGGTATTCTTTAATGTGGGCATTTACCCAAATGAGTCCCTTGTGAATACCAAAAATAATCGAATGTATTGTTTGTAATAAGAGGAATAGAACAAAGGGCAGAAAAAATTTTTTTAACTTTCCTATTTTTCTACTTCCCTAACATTCCTACCTCTAAAATTCTACGTTCTACAATTTTTTCTCTTCCGTGGGATCTGCCCCCACCATCTACCCTAGCACTGACCTGCTTCTGTGTTGGCCCTTCCTCCTCCTTGCAGGGGGCAGACAGTAGAGACCTTCAGATGAACCAGGCTCTGCGACTCCTGGAGAATGAGCACCTGGAACTGCAGGCCAAGATTGAGTGCCTGCAGGGGGACAGAGACCTGTGCAGCTCGGACAGCCAGCTCCTACAAGGTACCCTTCTCCTTGGGGGCCTCTGGCCGAGTGAGCCCAGAGAAGGAAACCGGATGGAAAGGCTTCGTTCAGTCTTTCATTTGCTTGGTTAGCTTTAAGATTTCATTTTACCTTAAGGGAAAGGCAGGGCTATTTTAATCACCCAAGACTCAAATTTAATTTTGCAGCACTAGAGAATCTTGTAGTATCAGCTCTCTTTTCCAGCCCATCCCCCTGGGCCAGATCACAGCTGCTCCCACATCAGTCACGTGTCAGCTCCACATTTCTAATTTGAAAGGTCAGTTGAAAGGTTTCCGTCACAGCCTGTGCAGTTAGCTGAGGACCAAATTGTGTGCAAACACAACACCTGATCCAACCCCACTTGTTAACTCAGTGACACCCAAGGTACTTTGGTTCTGGTTTACCTCTGCAGAACTGGGAAAAGTAGAAGAGCAACTTGCACCTGACACGTATCAGAGGCCATGGACCAGGGAGTACCTATTACGAATTTCCATCCTCGGGTGTCAAGTTCATTAATCTTGGGTTCTTCTATTTTGGTTTGTATTATTTCATTTTTAGATCAACTAAAGAGGTCAGAGGAGGAGAAACTCGCCCTGGTGACCAAAGTACAGCAGTTGCAGAGTAAGTTCGCTCCCCAGGTTCTAAAAGTAGCACAGGTGGCTTTGGGTGCTCCCGGGGCTCCTGCCCCAGGAAAGGCATCCAGAGGGGCCGGGGGCCCGGTCTTGGGCATCTCCTCTACTTCTGAGCATTTTCAGATCCTCTTCTTATGAAGTAAGGTCATCTACATAGCTCTTCACAAGTTATATTATTAACCTGTCCTTTTTTTCCCTTTTCTACTTCTCTCCTTCCATTCCAATGACAACCACCTGCATCTCCCCCAGAACTGCAGATTTTTTAAAGTGTGAAGTTTTCCAAGGTAGCTCTTATTTTGTGTGTTATTACATACATGAGTATGTCACACTCATACATGAGCTTTGTCACGAGGAATGGTTCAGAAATAAGCTCACACTACAGATCTCAGTCCACTTCAAAACTACATATTGGGACCAAAGGAGAAAGGGGGCCTTTCCTAAGTAGACAACTTTTGAAAGATTTTATTTATTTCTAAAGAGAAGGGAAGGGAGAAAGAGAGCGAGAGAAGCATTGATGTGGGAAACATCGATTGACTGCCTCCCGTATGCACTTCCATTGATCCCGCAACCTGGGTCTGTGCCCTGAATGGGAATCGAACCCACAACCTTTCAGTGCATGGGATGATGCTCCAACCGAGCCACCTGGACAGGGCAAAAAACGTAGACAATTTTTTGAGAAGCTGGAGAACCTGGTTAAATAAATAGCTCTGCGGGTTGCCCACCACCTTAACCTCTGGGACTGGACGAGAAGTGTCATGCACACAGCAGTGAATATTAAAACAGCAAGGCAACCACAGGGAAAGGGAGAAGAAACGCCAGCAGAAGCTGTGCTCCTGCAGACCAGGCAGTGAGTGGTCAAGAAGTCCCTGGAAAATCATGCCTTTATTGACCCAATACGGATTTAATGAGCCCTACCGAGGGCCAGGCACTCCAGCTATGTAGAGGACACAGTGACAAACGACTGATGTGGACCCTTCCCTCATGAAGTTTACATTCTGAGTAAGCTCTACAGTGAAGCATGGAGTTTTTATGAACAAATAAATACGTAGCGGGTAGTGTAACTACCCTGGAGAAAAATAAAGCAGGTTACAGGGAAATATTTGCTATTTTATCCAGGGCCATCAGGGAAAGCCTTTCTTCTAAGGTAACATTTAAGAAAGACTTAAGGGTGAAGACATAGCAGGAAGAGATATAAGAATGGTGTGTTCATAACATAGCACCACAGACTGGGGGACTCAAAGGACAGTTTGTTTTCTCACGGTTCGGCAAACTAGAAAACCAAAATCAAGGTGTCAGCAAGCGTGGTTCCTTCCGAGGTTGTGAGGGAAGCACCTGTCCCGCGTTGCTCTCCTTGGCTTGTAGATGGCTGTCTTCTCTGTGTGTCTCTTCATACGCCTCCCATCTACGTATGTCTGTGTCCAAAGGCCCCCTTCTTACGAGGATGTGTCACATTCGATTAGGGCCACCCTAATGTCCCATTTCAACCTGATTACCTCTGTAAAATACCGATCTCCAAAAAGATCACATTCTGAGGTACTGGGAGTTAGGACTTCAAATTATGAATTTGGGGGTAACCCCATTCAGCCAGTAACAGATGGGAGCATCTTCAATAATTAAGATGATTCTGGGCAAAGTTCTCAAAATACACCCTTGCAGTAAATATGCTAGCACAGACGAGCTTCTTGTGTTTTCCAACAGGTCTGCTGCAGAGTCAATCCATACAGCTCCAAGAACAGGAGAAACTCTTAACAAAGAAAGGTCAGCAAATTTACTTCCACAAATTCTAAGACACTGCTCTTTCCTTGCCTGCCTAGAGGCATGGGGATGGGCTACATGACTTCTTGGAGTTCCATCCAGTTCTGGGAGTCTGTTAGGTCAGGGATCTGGGGAAGCTTCTTAAGGACTAACCACTGGCTCTGAGAACAACCAGTTAGCCTCCTACTGTGAGAGCTAGTAAACTGTGAAAGAGGATTTCTACCTGCCCTAAAAACAGATGTCTGTGTCGAACATTTCAATAAATTGATTTTGAACTCAGGATTTCATGTCAATTTTTACACTTGCCTTTCCAAATCACATCCAACTTCCCAAGTCTAAGCCATGTTGCACAGTTACCTCACTCTCAGCCCTGAAGAGTCTGCCGCCTTAGCTTCCTGAGAAGAACTCGTCATGTGTATGGAGGGGCAGCAGCTGCTCACCTATCCACTGCACGTAGCCTTTTATTCATTCGTCACACTCACTGGGTAACATATAAGGCAGAAATTATTATGCCCACATAGCAAGGATAAGAAAATGAAAGTCTACGGTCATACAAATAAAAGACACAGCTAAGACAAAGACTCAGAATTTCTTACTTTCAGTCCAGCGCGCTTTTCACAAGACTAAGACTGCGAGGTGGCTGAAATGCCCTCTTTAACCACATGAAGATGAATTCTAGGATGTGACTGCCTTCCCATGACTGGAACGAAGAACGAAGGGAAAGGGAGTTACGCTGAGGCATCCAGCAAACCTACCAGACTAACTAGAAAGGATGTGGCCAATAACCAAAGAAACTGGATTAATAAATGTATTCTAACAAAAGTATCTGGCATTAGACAGGACTGATACAAAGAAAAGTA
Organism: Tonatia bakeri; assembly: GCA_004024845.1. Lineage (NCBI taxonomy): Eukaryota > Metazoa > Chordata > Mammalia > Chiroptera > Phyllostomidae > Tonatia > Tonatia bakeri. Next base: position 112,101 of record PVIA01000553.1, read on the forward strand.
AGATGCCCACCTTGCCCTCCGTGGGGCTCAAATTCCAGCTCTGCCCAGGCTGCGCAGGGGCTCCCCATGGGAATTCTCTAAGTCAGAGAATTCTGTTCCATGAATTATAACCAAAGACAGACCCTCCCTTTTTCCCTCCCCTTTCTTTCCCTCCTTGGGGTTCTCAGTGACAGGGCCCTTCCTCAGAGGTGTGGGCCTCACTATCACTGAGAATATGGCTGCTTTTTTAGATCAGGCTTTGTCTGAGTGGAGTCCAAAGCCCTCCCACAACGAAGTGGAGCCTGAGGGTACAGGGAAGGAGAAAGACTGGGATTTCAGAGACCAGTTGCAAAAGAAGACTTTGCAGCTCCAGACCAAGGAAAAGGAGGTGAGACATGACCTCAGTTAGTGAGGGGCTCAGCCCACAGTTGGCAGGGAAAGCTGCTGGGAGGCAGCTGGAGAGCAGGGATTTCAACAGCTACTTGTAACTAGATGCCTGAGGGTATTCATTTGCCTGTGAAAAACGTCTTTGCTTTAGGGTTACCTTGTCAATCTTTCCCCTTCCTCATTTACACCAATCCTTATTCACTTTATTAGTTACCTTGTATGAAAGTCCACCTAAATGCAAACATATTTAATAAACATTAACTCTTCAATCTTCACCTTACACTATGTTAAGACTTTATAGTCTTTTAAGTAGCAAAGCTCTTCACTCTTCCCATCTACAAACTCAGACACGTACCCTTGGCTACTGGCAGAGACTTGGACTATGATCACTTTCAGGTCTTCTGTACTGTAAGAACTTCATTTTTGGTGTCCCCATTTACAAAGTACGTGCACACTGTCACGTGAATGCATGAAAGCACTTACTTATATAATATGCATTATAATCAATCATGTAAATGAACACATTCTGAACAAACTAGGTGAGACAGTCAAAAGGCAAAATGAAATCTCTGAGAAAGGCTGGGAAGGGAGGAAGGTGGTACAAATTCCAAATGAACGAAGGAGTAACTTACATGGGGCCCTCTCCCCTACCTGGTGATGACTTTGGTGGTATTCTCCCCCTCAGTGCAGAGAACTGCATTCAGAGTTAGACGACCTCAGTGACGAGTACCTCTCCTGCCTGCGTAAGCTCCAGCACTGTCGAGAAGAGCTGAACCAGAGCCAGAAGCTGCCTCCCAGAGTAAGAGCATCGATCCTCCCATACAACAAAAGACGATGGTGGGACTATTCCTCCTTTAGCCAAATCTTGCAGATAAAATTTATCAGCCCATGCCAACATCTGACCGGCCTGTCCTGTTCAGCTATTTATACTGAGAGCATAGCAACCGTGGAAACAAACACTGGCTTATGCATCCAAACTTAATTTTCATAGAACTCTTAAGCCTAAAGGGAAAGACTTACTATTAGCTACAGTATGAAATGGTGTTTCTTAGCCTTTTCAATGTAGTAGTGGCAAGGACAGAATGAGAGAGAAAAAGTACCAAGGAATATGAACAGAGAATAATTTAATTTTGCTATTTTCTACCTTTGAATGGTCATATCAGTATTTAAGTATCTAGGCCCTGCTGGCCGTGGTTCCCTGGCTCAATGATCTTGGCTTATGGGCCACTTTGTCACCATTCCAAGGGAGGTGACAAAGTGACAGAGTGATGTAAAAACCTTTCCCTCCTCCACCAACCAAGATTTCCCACTGAGCCAGAATGGGAAGAAGGAAGGTTATTTTTGCCTATTTCTTCTCCAACCAACCTGTGGCTTCTTTCTCTTTTCTCCTCCTCCCTCCTCAGAGGCAGTGTGGTTGGTGGCTATCACTGCTGATGGCAATAGCTGCTATATCACTGGCGGTGCTCCTGGCCAACAAGAACAGCCTGATGATCTAAAACACGTGTGACAGCTTCCTCGGGTGAAAATCTGAAGAAACTCAATAAAAAACTCAGAAGGTTTGGTTACCTTAAAAAGTGTGGGTTTTCCCAATGCAACTGCAATTTCTGACTTTACTTTTTTAACCTTCTGTACATAAAATCAATAAACTTTGCCTGACAGTCTCTGTCCCTAGAATTGTTTATTCCTGAATGACCTATCACATCACAAATATGAGACACTTGAGCATCCTGGTCTACTGTTCTTAGCCCAGTTCAGTGAAGCCCAGCCCTGCTACTTTCCAGTGAACACTACCCACACACAGGGTAGGCATACTTAGAACCCTATCATACTGTACCATACCTAGTGTACAAGGATACACTACTCGTCCTCCCCCTCCCTTCTTATTCTCCAGTCTCTTTCCTTCCATCTTCTATCCGGTGAAAAAGGAATAGCCATCTCAGCTAAGCCAAGAGGACTCCTTACTACAGAAATGGCAAAACTGTACTACCAATGCTGCCGCCGCCACCACCTGTTCCCATGCCCATCATAGATGTGGCCAACTGACAACAGCATTCTTCCCTGGTGTTCTCAGGATGCTCAGAATTGGCACTGGAGATGATTGCTATTTTTAATCCCTGACTTAGAGCTGGACATCTACTGAGTACTTGCTCCATAGGAGATAGTCAGAGGGCCACAGCTGGCAGTGTGACTGTCTCAGAAGAGATGGTGAGGTCAGCAAAGTCATTCTGAGTCCTACATCGACTTCTAAGGTCCTTTTCCCAAGTGTTTAGAACGTCCCTCAGGGCTGGGAACAAGCTCTCTGGAACACTAAAGGAATACAGCAAGACTGGAGGTTGACCAAGTAGCCATGAGACCCGGGCAGTGAACACCCGTAGTGGGATCAGGGCTAAGCAGTTGTCATCTCCCTGGTTCAGGTGAAAGGTATAGGGAACAGGATAGCCCAGGAGGATCCCAAACACAGTACAGAGATTCCAGTCTGAGCAACGGAGCCTGCTGCAGGAGACTGCCAGGGATAGGTCTTTCTGCAACCCCTGCAAATGGGTGATGATCTCAGCTATAAGGGCCTTCAAGCCCTGAAGCTGGTCCAGGGAGCGAACAGAAGGGTAAGGTTGGGAGCTGGAAACATCCACAAAGGCTACAGTACCAAGGAGCACCTGCTCCAGGTGCTGACACACATGCTCAGGTCTGACAATCAGGTTGTTTCCTCCAAGCTCAAGGATGTGAAGTCCCTTGGTCAGGAAGCCCAGACCCTGCAGCTCCTCCAGATAGCGCTGTAGCTCTGATGCCCCAGCACCATTGCAATCATAGAGCAGAGCTGGCTTCAGTCCCCAGGCCACAGCCAATATTTCTCCGGCTAGGTGAAGGCACACAGGTTGGGGTGGGCCCCGTCTCTTTCCCATGCCCAGGGTCTGCTGAGCAGCTGCCACCAGCAACTGAGGACTCGGTGTTGACATGGGATCTGGAAGCAACATCAAGCATGGCCTCCTTGACTAGTCACAGTTCCCTCTCCTGGGCCACGTCTCTGAGCTCCGGATATTTGAAGGGCCTAAAAACAAAGCAGGACCAGGGAGTTATTAATACCAGCCAGTGACATACCAGGTGACCTGGCAGCAGCCTTCCCCTGAGTCTTACAGGACCTTCTAAAGCTCATTTTGTCCCTCCCTCTGCTTTGAATGCTAACTCAGGTCAAACAACACGGGGTCTGCAATGCTGCCTGATTACTATGGATGGCTTAGTCTCTCTCGTCCCAAACGCAAGTGTCTGTATGGCCTTGGGGCTAGATTTATAGTCTCTTCGGCTTCTAGCCTAAATGGTATCTTTTGTAAATTACTTCCTCTGAATCAAAACAGAAGGAATTTGGGGCACAGAAGAGGCAAGACAGCCTCTGGCAAAATTCAGAGTATTTCACCTAAAACTGCCCTCTGAGACAGTTGTAGATTTCAAAAGCACTCTTTTTACTGCCAATTTCCCCTTCTCTTCTCGTAAGAGTAGTTCTGCGAATCCAGCTCTGATTAAACTCATACACCTTGAGACATAAACGTAAATAAATCAGCTACGTTAGAACTATAGGAGGGCTGTATTTTCACTTCTTTTGTCCACACCACCCCCTTCTGGCCGACAACCACGGACCCACAGCAGATAGGCTCCGATCCCCACACCTTTTCCGGAGCAAATTATCGTGGTTTATTAATCCGGGCACAGGTCTCCCTCCCACATACATACGCCCTTCCGCTGCCGGTTCTCAGGCTCGGGAACTTCTCCCAGTTCCTCCGCGCTGCCACACCGGCAGCAGCCAAGAACTCGGCCACCGCACCGTAACCCCAGGCCCCTCGGCCTCCGATCGGCGAAGTCCTCAACTGCGCATGCCCAACACGACTCCTCCCCTCCCCCTGCTCCCCCTGCTCCCCCCCGCCCCGCCGCCGCTTTCCGTGACGTCATAGCACGCCCAGCGTTAGAACGACTGGCGAGGCCTCCCACGGCCCGCCCCTTCCGACCAGTCAAACACTGCCCGGCGAGTCGGCGTAGGCCCGGTCCGGGGCGGAAGTGGACGGGAGAAGGCGGGACTTGGCGACGGGCAGCCTGTTGCTCACCCGCCGCCGCCCTTGGCTCTGGGGCAGCTGTCCCACTTGACTAGGAAGTCAGAAGCAGTACATATGGCAAAAACACTATTTGTGTCTGGAGAAATGCAGTTGCCCCTCTAATGGAAATTTATCTCAAGCCCAGCGATAAGCGTTGCAGAATCTCCACACCTATGGGTGGTGTTACCAAGTTCAAGGTTTTCGGTTTTTTAAAGAAGCTTGGCCCACCTAAATTCTAAGTTTGAGAAGCTGAATTCTGAGAAGTGGGTGGAAAAGTGCTATCCTGGTCCAGGTTTGTCATCTCTAAACGGGGTGTGAACAAGTGTATGTTAGGCATGCTTCTGGGAGCTGGAGGTATCACAGTGCAAAACGGACAAAGGCCCCACCTTCATGGATTCAAGTTCAGTGAGTTCAGTCTACTGAGTTCACATGAGAAATGAAACACAGAGATGCAGAGGGTTTTAATCACGTCTTTAAGAAGAAAAAGTGTTATTTCACAGAAGGGTTAACTACCAGATATGACCCATACGACGAAGGGAAAGAATCTGAGAAAACACATATCTGAGAATATGGCCCAAATTGATTGATAACATAGGCAAGGTGGAGGTTAAGGGAACTACACACACACCTACACTGGATGTTTCACTCCTGGTTCTATGTTGGCGGTGTGTTCAGACACTGAAGAGACAGCTGTGGAGTGAAGATGGAGCCGGCCTGGAAGGAAGACCAGCTTGTAGGGGCTCCTGGTCTGACACTGGACCTGAGCTCCCAGGGAGTCAGGAACAGGGACTAGAAACTAATTTTAGAATTGTTTCCTTCCCCGTATTTATTTTACCATGGTGGTTACCAATAAACCCCTAAAATGAAAGACTTATTTAGTCCATTCATTTATTCTAACAAATATTTGAAAACATACTATTACCAGATATGCTAAAGGCTGGCAGCAAAATCCGAAACAAATAGTTTCTACCTTCAGCAAATTCGTAGTCAAGCAAGACATAGATGCTGAGCAATTACAAGAGAATTGATTTCTCTGAAAAAGGAAGCTTAGGGTGCTATGGCAACACTGGCCAGGGACCCGATTATATTCGGAAGGGATCAGCGCAGATCCGGCATTTGCCCTCCCAATTTACCTACAGTGAGTTCTTCCTAACTTTGAGATAACATTGGTGGTAGAGTGAAGAAGGAAGAAAAAGAAGAGCTGGTGATACCATCTAATTCCCTTCCCAGTCTTCAGCAAGGTGAAGGCAAGGAAGTAGAAGACAAGGGTGTGTGGTTCAGCCACCAAAGGAAATAGTAACCTGAATCTCCGAGAAAGAAAGGGCACCTGCTATCTCCTGGTATCTGTCCATCAGGACTGGAGGAGGAACACTGAAGGAGACCAGTGCAGAGCCTTGCCTGCAGTCTCCCAGCATTCTGGAAAGAATTTTTTTAAAAAGAGGAAACTGAACTTGAGCTAAGACCACATAAAACCATTCATCCATTCCTCTGATGTTTATAAAGTTTTTATTACAGTCACATACTAAAAGTTTCATGCTTCTTGGCACTTCAGAACACCATTTTTAACCCCTGTGGCCAACTCGTTATCTGGGCCCAATCCAGATGGATAGCCTGGCTGTTAGAATCTCACAGAGTGAGGGAAAGGGACCAGCCCAGATCCATTAGTTGCTCTACCAATTTATTTATCCAGTTGTTTCTTTATAATTTTGAGCTGCAAACACAGACAGAGGCAGCTAGATATCAATGCCAAATCCTTCACTTCACCTGCTCAGCAAAATAACCGAAAAAATAGAAAGTTTCTATATGTTGCATGTTTCCTGGTTTCTAGAAACACAACTTCTGCTCACAACTGAGCACCTCACCTTTACCCAGATCTTTCAGGGTCATATTTCAGTAACAGCAGATCCTTAGAGACCCTCAAACCAGGGCTTAAGCATTCTAAATAAATCCCACTGCCACCTGCAACTGAGGTGAAGCTATGCTTTTTGAAAGAAAGCTAGCCCAACTTTTCATCTGGCTCAACTCCAACAGCAAGTAGGAGGTAGCTTGGTTTGAGGGTAGCAGATCCTTAATGCTTTCTCAATATGGCCCGGAACCAATAGCCTTCAGTATTTAAGAGGACTGGGGCGGCTACCAGAGATTAGCATCTCGTTTTCCATTTAGGTTTTGAAGTTTAAAGCATGATTCCATCCTTTAAAAAAAAACCCCAAAACTCTAGCTCATGTGGCTCCGTTGGTTGGAACATCATCCTATACTAAAAGGTTGCAAAGGTTATGGGTTTGATTCCCTATCAGAGCACATACTTAGGTTGCAGCTTCGATCCCCAGTTGGACATGTACCAGAGGCAACCAATCAATGCCTCTCTCACCGTTCCTCTCTCTAAAAAAAAAGCAATGAGGAAAAAAAGTCCTTAAGCAAGGACAAAAAAAAAAAAGGCAAAAGGGTCAGGGACCAAGCAAAAGTTAATATGTAAGACCAGTTTGTGGCACCTACAGATGCAAAGTTCTACACCTTAATTATTCACACCCAGCTACCTCCACTAGGGAGACAAGCAAGTTTGTGCTAGGTGAGCCTATTCCAGAAAAACAATGACCAGCCCTTTTTCACCTTCGCCTTACCACACTCAACAGCCAATTTTTCCCAAATGCAAATAATCCAAATGACAGGAAGACTAAAATTCTCCAAACAAGGAGGAATGTCCCTTTTATACTGACAGAAGTTTTCCGAGTTGCCCAACTCATCCCCGGATCTTCCTGAAAAAAGAAAAAGAGAGCTCTCTGCCCTCTCTGAAGGCTGTCACTGAGTCACACTCATCCACCCCCCAGCCCCACCCCCACACAGTGGGATCCACATGGTGGCAAGGTAAACACTAGATAACCACCTCTGTGAGGGATCCCTGGGCCTTCTAAGTCAACAGCTTCCCTTTGGAAGCTCAATTTATGAGCATTTACTCCACAGGCTGGGTGACTTGCAGACTTTGGCACCTATTTCTATTTAGATATCAAGTTTGGTTCCTAAGCAACGATCCAGCTCCCCTCCCTCTCACTACAAGGGAGCCAGGTTACTATACTAGCAGAACAGGTCAAACAGAGATCAATCCTGGACAAATCAGTGCTTGAGGGAACTTTAATGAAAGCAAGAAAAAAATGTGGGACAAGAACAATGCAGAAGGGTTCTGTTCCAGGCAGTTTTAGACAAGTAGAATGAAGTCATCAAGTCAGAGTTTTAAAGCAGGCATTATTTCAGGCACCATTCCAACCCCTTCTCTTTACAGTAATGAATCTGAAGCCCAGAGGTTAAATGACTTGGTTCAAAGTCGCACATGGGAAGCAAAACTGTAACTAGAATGCTGGTGTCCAAAACCCCCAGGCCAATTCTCCTTCTACTAAATTATACTACCATGGAGATGTTTAAAAAAAAAGAAAGGGAAAGTATGAAAGGTGATTTTTCCATAAATTAAATCAACTTGAAGAGCCAGACATATTTGGAGAATCAAAAACTACTCACATTGTTAGAAAGAAAAGAGGCTTTAAAAGCTGGTTAAATCTGAATAATAAAAAATATCCGTATGTACAATATTGTAAAAAAGGGAAGGAAGACGGTATTCGTGGTTACTGAGCCGGCAGGGCAGGGGGCAGTTGCATGCCAGTGGGAGGCTGCATGGGCTGCCAGCTCTCCTGGGTTTGCAGGATACGATACAGCTGCTTCAGCTGAGCAACGATGTTATCTTTGATGTCTGGAGTTGAGATCTGCAGGCGGACACTGCCACTGTCAAAGGATCGTGTGAAGTCACCAGAAAACATCTCGTAGATCATCCGAGCCACCACTGGAATAACCTGTTCAGGACACAGAGCACACAGGTATCTGCTGAGGGAAAGTTATTTTTAAACAGCAGGAGGGAGCCAAGATTGAGGGACAGACAAGTGAGGCCCCGTGGAAGCCCCCCTACTCTGAATATAGGATATTCCTTCATCTCTCAGAACCCTCCTACCGAGGTTCACTCCAAAAGTTGATTCAAATGAAGGTAAAGAACAAAGATGTAGCATCACATCACACACCTAAGCAAATAACCGCTGACTTAGCAAGACTTTTACTCAAATTTTATCCACTGCCTGCCTTGTTGCACAGATCCTGGGGCCAAACCCATGTGATCTTGCTTCTACTTCCTAGAATAAGGTCAAATTCTTAAAAGTAATTCAAAGTTTTTTGTAAAAGAGCTGGAAAGGGTCATATCCTGTTAAGTTTCAGGAAGACTCTAATGTCAATGAGAGAATGAGAGATAAAGTCTCCATTAAATCCATCGCCCACTTTGAGGACCCTGTATCCCACTACTCGGACCTCCCGTACAATGGAAAAGCTGGACTCCTGCAACTCCATCTGATGGGATTAAAATCCACACAGGCTGATGGGTCCTTGCCCGGGGCTTTACCCTGGACTCACTCCAGAAAAAGCTTTGCTTAAAAAGGTAAAGAGTTGTTGGCATATCCTTATCTCCTCACCTGAACCAAGATGAGTTTTCTTTCCAGGGGTTTCCCGTCTGGCCATTCTTCCCCAAAGCATAGGTAGATCTCAAATGGCGGCTGCTTCTCTATCTGGCCTTTCTGATGGGCAATGAGCTCTGCAGGAGGTGGAAGAGCAAGTTCGGTGTACTGGGTCATTCTGTGTCCACTCAGTAAATGTCATCTTTTTCTTTTCAAGATTTTATTGTATTTCTTTTAGAGAGGAGAAGGGAGGGAGAGAAACATCAATGTGTGGTTGCCTCTCACACACACCCCCACCAGGGACCTGGCCAGAAACACAGGCATGTGCCCTGACTGAGAATCGGACCAGTGACCTTTTGGTTCACAGGCTGGTGTTCATTCCACTGAGCCACACCAGCCAGGGCGAAATACTATTTTTGATAGTATCTTAATATAGTAGCCACTAGCCACAATATGTGGTTATTAAATTTAAGTTAATTAAAATTAAATAGTTTCTGCCAAAAGGTCACTGGTTCGATTCCCAGTCAGTGCACAAGCCTGCATTTCAGGCCAGGTCCCTGGTGGGGGTGGGGGGTGTGAGAGGAAACCACACACTGATGTTTTTCTCCCTCCCTTTCTCCCTTCCTTCCCCTCTCTCTAAAGAAAAATAAATGAAATATTTTTTAAAAGAAAAATTAAATAGTTTCTTAGTCACATGTGCATACTTAGTAGCCACATGTGGCTACTGGCTACCCTACTGGACAACACAAATATAGAACATTTTCATTATTTCAGAGGACACCACTGAGTTAGACTTGGGGTTCAAACCATATTGCAAAATTCACAACTCAGTGTTCTCCCTAAATCTGTCTACTTGGATTCACCACTCAGATATTCTTCAAAGGAGAAGAGTAAATGTTTTGCTGATTATAATGAACAGGGTCTCCTTCCAAAGTTAGGGATAAGCTGGTAGCATTTGGGGCATAATGACAAGGCTATTTCTCTCTCCTGCCACAGAAGGGACCAAAACCAACCAAAAAATAGCTACTAAGTACATGACATTGGAGCAAAATGCTGTTCTTAGTTGCCTAGGTCACTTCATTTTTCAGAACCAAGGTTCCCTTCAACCTTGACCTGCTCCAGGGAAAAAAATGTTTGGCTAAAATCTTTGCAGAGACAGGAAAGGGGGAAGGAATGAAGGAAGGCATATTTTCAGGGACCAGTTCCCCCCTTAAGCTTTTTGAAAAAAAAACTCACCACTAAGGAATGTTTCCAGACAAAATAGTTTGACCTTCTTTTGCCTCTCAATCAGGTTGGGAGCAACAAGCGATGGGGCACACGGTCCAGACCAGTACACCTTGCACTGACACAGCCTGATGGCATAAATGGCGTGACCGCTGACCTCCAGAATCAGTCCTCTGTCCATGACATCTAGAAGTTTGGTGGTGAACAGCTTCTGCTTCTCATTGGTGATATGCTCTGGACCTGGGAACTTGACCTGCTCCAGGCTGACAGGACCAAAGAGCTCCTCCTGGTCAGGCATAGGACCGAGGTCCCCATAGAAGAGCCGGCAGCCCTGGGGGTTGCTCACGGTCAACGTCTGCCCATACTCCTTCCCACGGTACTGAAACTTGATGTCCAAGTCAGTCACTGCAAGGTGAGAGAGGACAGTGAGAGCCCTGCTTTGTTGCTCTGCCTACTTATATCCCTAAGACTCATGCAAGTCCATCAAGATCAAGCCACCTTTCAACCAGCTTTCAGGAAGGCCACTGCCATAGTTATCCTGCCTGCAATAAAGGGAGACATCAACATAACCCGGGAATACTCACTCAAAAGGCTGTCTTGAAGCAAACTGTTCAAGGTCCATCTACACTGTCTCTGTTCAGTCACCACACCCTGAAGGCTAGAGTTTCTCCAAGCAAAGTTCTGAGTCCTGCTCTCCCCATTTCATACTGAGCCTTTGCATCAATAGGCATAGGGATGAGCTAAAACCTAAGGAATCTGGCTTGTGTCATATTTTTGACTCATTGTTTAAAGAAGCCAGAGAAATATGAAGAAATACCAAGTCACCTTTCTGTTTTAACAATATATCATAAAAAGGACACAGTTCACAGCAAACTAAATTTTCATTCAGCAAGTCTCCCTATGGTCTTAAGAAAACTGCTAGCCTCTTAGATAAAATTCTAGCACTCACATCCTCCCGCCCCACCATATGTAAATTAAAAGGGATTTGGAGCATTAACAATGATTCTTTATTACTACTACTACTACTACTATTTATTATTATTATTATTATTATTATTATTATTATTATTATTATTCCTCACCTGAGGATATTTTTTAATTGATTTTTTTAAAGAGAGAGAGAGAGAAATATCAATAGGTTGCCTCCTGTATGCACCTCGGCCGGGGATCAAACCCACAACCTAGGTATGTGCTCTGACTGGGAATTGAACCCACAATCTTTTGGTGCACAGGATGATGCTCCAACCAGCTGAACCAATCCACCAGGAGGACAATGATTCTTCATTGAAATAAATTCATGCCCAAACCAGAAAGAGGTTTCCTCTGGGCACTAACACCCCTGATCCAAAAACCTCCTTGATCATATCTATGGCCATTACCTTCCTATCCCACAACTGGGCTTCTCCCCAAATTCTCTAGCCACACTCATAAACCCAGGTCTTCCCCCCAGCCAAGGGGTGAGTAGCCTGGAGCTGTAACCAGTCAGAGCACCCCATGGGCAGTTTATAAGCTAACGCTTCTTCTTCCCTGGTGGCTCACCATCAGTTGGGCAGGAACCAGATACAGAAGGTACCTAAGGAAGAGATAGCTCTTCTATACAAGGCAAAGACATGAATGTAGAAGACAGGGCAGGAAGGAACAATAATAGAAGCTGAAGGCCTATCCAGAAAGACCAGGGCTCACTTACTTGGAAGAGAGCTGATCCATAGCTCTGGAGAGCTATAGAAGGGCTGTATAGGTGCCTGGGGTACTTCCATCTCCAGAGGTTCAGTCTTCGGCCACACTGCTTCAGGGCTGCAGTTGCCCACACTGCAGTTGCCCACGCTGGCTGGTGCCATGGGAGAGCCTAGAACACAACGATGTGGGTGAGCAGGCAGGGCACCGTACATGCACGTCACCTGGTCTGAGGCTCTAAAATCTGACCAAGTCAACAGACAAGAGTCAATCACTGGACCATGACTCGATATGGCAGCCCATCGCTGATTCCCACAACTAATACAGTAAGAAACACAGTTTCCCTGCTTCTGGGGAACTTAGTCATATTAGTTCTCCCATCAACTCATACTTATGGAAACCTTGTTTGCTGCAGATTCAGAGAGGGGTACATTTTCTCTGGGGTGAACTGAGTGTGGGCATATATGAGAGGCCTCCTGTTGTAGAATTTGAGCCCTGCAAGTAAATAGAACCTGGTTGTCTTACATAAAATGAACTCAACTGAATTAGTGGATTAGCTTTGACTAGTATTACTTTACAAAAAGTTCCATTAAAAACAAATACTTTTATATGTATAAAACATCTGGAAGGATACTCAAGGACTAGAAAGATCTGTCTCCTCCAGGGAAAGAAGGTTCAGAGACAGAATGGAAGGCAAACCTTTCCACTGATTATCTTTACGTATCATTACAACTTTTAAATTTTATAAGAATATTATTTATTCAAAAGTATCCAATTAAAGCTATTATTAAAAGAGAATAAAAACCCCATCTTATTCCCCAGCCATTGGCAAAGTTGTCTCCAAAGTCTGCAGGTGTCTGCTCCTAGCCTCACCTCTTAGGCATCTATTCTTCAACAATTCTTCTTCCTCTGCCCCAATAGCTCTGAAATCACAGAGGTTAATATTTCTTCGACCCTTTGTGTCCAAGTCTGGTGAAACCTATGTACTCATTTTACTTTTTCTCTTCAATATATGTCCCACCTCTTCCTAAAAGGGGATCCCAGGCAGCCCACAAGCATCTCGTTGACCTATGGCAGCCAGATGGAACCAGACAGGCAGCGAAAAGCTGCTCAGCTGCATGCACGTCAAGGGGCATTTCCGTGGACGGTTCCAGGGAGGATGCTGCCGAGGAGCAGTCCGCCTTGTGGTCAAGCACCCTCAGAACGTGCAGTGGGAGACTCTGAGCCTGCTGTTACCCAGTGACATTCCAACCTCTCAACTCATTTTTTCTGGGAAGCTGAAGCTGAATTCAGAAAGTCCACAAAAGAAAAGTCCCTTGCAGATAAATTCTGTCATCAGAGTCTAGCCCCGAGAGCTGTAGAAACCACAAGTTCCCATCACACAGCCTTAAGCAGAGTAGACTCTGTTAAGGAAGTGACACGAAACTTATACTGAGGGAAAGGGCAGAAGAGTTTGCCTACAATTCATGAAAATGCCATCTGCAACTTGGGCTCAAGGAAATCAACAAAATTTATGTTTCTGTACTTGTATGTGGGAGGGAATGAATAAAATTTTTAACTAGGCCAGCAGATTTCCCTTACCTGTGGCCCTTACTTGCTAATAGACCAGCAGCCTGGCCATGGAGCCCGGTCACTGCTCCCAGTGTAGTGGTGGCTGAGGGGCCAGCAGTAGCAAGGTCAAAGCCCTCCTCATCCCTCTGCACCACCCATCCCCCCTACTCACCATTGATGTTCAGGAAGGGAAAGGTGTCCTGGATGGGAACATGGTGCTGTGACTGATCCAGCTCATCTTCCTCATCATCTTCATCCACATCGTTATCCTTCTCATCCCAAGGGGCAGAGCCAGTAGATCCTACCAAGAAACAGACACACAAGCCCACAGATTACACTATTATCCCTGCAGCTGACCTACTGTGCAAGCTAGGGACAGATGGCACAGCGGGTCCTCGAGTGCAGTGTGCACCCACAGCGCCCTAACCAGAAGGAGTGGGAGCTGAGGGTGGGTTAATCTCTAGTTCCAACTCTGCCCACAGAGCCCTGATGTAAGCTCTCTTCTCCTCCCCTATTCAGGAGCTACAAACCCTGCTCCTTTCTCCAGAAATCTCTTAATTTGTACCCTAACCCTCTTTCCACACATTAGCATCGCTTTTAAGGACTTAAAGACAACTTTTCTCCTTTGTAAGCTTAACGTGAGGACAAACCCTTCCATCAAGGCGTGGCCACACTCCATTACTGGAGGACAAATCAAATTTGTCTGGCTCTTAGCCAGTTCTTGTTTAGGACTGGCTAAATAGAAGGATAAGGTGGTATTCTCTTAGTAAAAGTATCCTAAAATTAAATGATCACTCACCACAACATTTATAAAGAGAACTTAAGAGCTTTTACATGTTATGTCGATTGATTTTTATATCAGCCTTCGAAGTACGCAGGAAAGATGAGCACCCACATTTTACAGTTGAAGAAACTGAGGTTCACTAGTTCAAATGCCTGGATTCAATGTCCCACAAGTAGTGAAGTGATAAGAACCAGGTTTAGAACTCAAACCTTTTAAGTTCTAATTCCTCCTCTTCTAAACTACCTGGCCTCTCCTCTTAGTGTTGAGTCCCAAGAGAAGTTATTTTTCAGTAGGAATCTATACTCCCTCTACTTTTTCACCATCCTCTTTAAGCAATCAGGCTGCTATCTATTCCCCTAAGTGAGCAAGAAGATTTTGCTGAGTTTACATCTTCTGTTCTTTGGGTCCTTCCCAGAAAAGGTTTTCTTAAGCCAGGCAATTTTCAAGTTGACTATCTCTTTAAGAGTCCAGCCTAGAGCTTGGCATACTGTCCACCTTCACCCCAGCAGCTAGGGCCTCACCTGGGTTAATGATCGAGCCCTGGGGCTGGGGGATGTCACACACTTGGTATATCTTCACTGGGTTCATGGGCACCTCCTTGGTGCCATCATACATCAGGTTGAATTCCCTGCTCTTGTTGAGAGCACAGCGGAGCTGGGCCTTCCATTTAGCTGGGTCAGGGTCATCCACCCCTTCTTGGTACTTCCCTGTCTCCACAGCCCAGGCCTGAGGAACAGGAAACTGCGGTGAGTACCTGCTGATGGCCAGAAACGCTGCAAAGTGCGCTCACCCTCTCACACACACACCTTTGCCTGACTGCCCCACCATCCCAACCCCAATTTACAGAGACTGCAGTAAAAAATATCACACTCAGGACCAGGCAAGGCAGGGCCTAAGGGATATTAAGCCATATGCAAACATAGTCTTCGGAAAGGAGGAGCCTTATCTGGAGTGTCAGTACCAGCACCACCTGGCTATAACGAAGGGTTGGAAATGAAGAAAAGTCTGGAAAAAATATTCACCAAAATGCTAATGGTAACTTCAAATAACAGGATTTCCAGTAATTTTTTTTGAAGGGAGAGAGGGGTTTCTTGTTTTTGACATGAATTACTTATCTAATAATAAGGCAAAGGAAATATCTAATAATAAGGCAAAGGAAATGGCATACAATATGAAGAGTTTGGCTGTGCTGTTCCCTCCCCCTTCAGTCTTTAATTCAATGCATAAATAATTGTAGAAATCAAGTGCCTTCAGGAGTAATGGGAGGACAAGAAGCACAATGGAGGGGCAGCTTGACTCAGCCTAAGGCCGAAGGCCCACAGTCCCTGCCTTTTCCTATTTCCTCAAACTCCCACCTCACTGGAAACACTCTGTTGGAAACACCAGTGGCTGGTGGCATGGGCTAAAACCCCTTTGGCTCCTCCTCTCTGGTTCCTCCTTCAGGTCTAACAGGCATTTACATATCTGCTGGCAGGACAGCCACACTCCCCTCCTGCTAACATATTCTCAGATCTCTGTGCTTTCTCCAGGAGGGTGACATGTTCTGATGCAGAAAGGGGGATGTCGTTAGCAGGGTACTCAAGGTCAGGGAGCACATACCAACTTGCAGGAGCTACCAGGGTATACACATCCCTCCCCAGTCCCAACTCCCCACCTCTGCTCCTGACCAAAGACTTCTTCCTCAAGCTGAAATGCAATTTTTCTGCCCCATCCTTTGAGATCTCTGGTTGGCCTCAGTCACTCCCTGCAGAGCCTGGTAATCATGTGGAAGTTTCTTCCAATACCCAATGTAAATTCTTCTCCAATTCAGGTTCACTTCTTATCATCTTCTCCAGACATGGGGGCCCCTCCATTTGTTATGAAGTATAAAATGAAGAGATTTGCCAGAGTCATGCCACCCCAGGTGGCTTAGCAGACACCATTCCATCCAGCCACTACTGAAGATTTCAACTTCACTGGTCCCTAGTGCCTGAGAAGCACATCTCCAGTTGTGCCTCATGCTACTGGGCCTCACCACGTGTCCCCTGTTTATCTTATCCTCTGTGCCCACTCCCACTCTGGCCCCACCCAACTGGCTTGGGCCATGTTGACTTTGGCTTAGGTCTGCAAATTTCTGTGGCTCCCTAAATCCCTGTGCCTCCATGGAAAATAGCCAGACTAACCCAGAACCACAGCCCCAGTCTTCCCACCCACAGCAGAGCATTCATTCTCCCAGGCCCACGCAGATGGCATGGAGGACCCATACTGATGCAGGGAAGGTAGCACTCACCACATGGCCATCACTGTGAGTTATTCTATAAACATCACTTGTTCAAGCCCATTCTGAGTCACGTTTCTGAGATTCTGGTCACCATACAGGTCCCTAATTCACTTCCTAAAATGGAAATGATCCCTCCCTGGCTGGTGTGGCTCAGTGGATTGAGCACCAGCCTGCAAACTGAAAGGTTGCTGGTTAAATTCCCAGTCAGGGCACATGCCTGGGTTGCAGGCCAGGTCCTAAGTTGGGG
Source organism: Tonatia bakeri (assembly GCA_004024845.1). Taxonomy (NCBI): domain Eukaryota; kingdom Metazoa; phylum Chordata; class Mammalia; order Chiroptera; family Phyllostomidae; genus Tonatia; species Tonatia bakeri. The sequence continues at coordinate 128,767 of PVIA01000553.1, forward strand.
CCATGCAAGAGCCAACTTATCAATGTTTCTCAGACATTGATGTTTTTCTCCCTTTCTTACCCTCTGTCTAAAAATAAATAAAATCTTTTTTAAAGATGGAAATGACCCCTCCATTTTTATGATCATTTATAAGTTCCCTCCCATATATTCTTTCATTCAATTTTCACAACAGTCCTGTGAGGTGAGCAAGACTGGGTTCATCCCAACTTTACTGGAGGGGAAACGAAAGCCCAAAGAGACCACGTATGCAACTGATGGTGGCAGGGTCTGAAGCCAGGTCTTCCAATTTCTATTCAGAAGGCAAGGTCTGAGAATAGGGGAACAGGTAAGCCTGGGTTCAAATCATAGCTCCACCACTTATTGGCTGTGTGATTTTGGTAAGTTACTTCACTCTTCAGAGACTCAGCTTCTGCATCTACAACATGTCCCTTACAGAGTTGTTGAGAATTAAATGAGATGATGGACACAGGGCATGGACCAGGCACCCACTTTATAACTAGTACCCCCACCCCACAACCCTGTCAAAGGTCCATCAGAGCTTTGGATCCGTGAAAGCAGCCTCACTCTTCTCCTGACTTCCAAGGCTGTCCCTTAGCATTCTGCAAACAGATATACAGATGGAAATAAGACAAAGCAGCCCTGGCTGGTGTGGCTCAGTGGACTGAGCACTGGCCTGTGAACCAAAGGGTCACTGATTCAATTCCTGGCCAGGGCACATGCCTGGGTTGTGGGCCGGATCCCTGGTGGGGGTCCTGCAAGAAGCAACCACACACTGATGTTTCTCTCCCTTTCTTTCTCCCTCTCTTCCCCTCTGTCTAGAAATAAATAAATACAATCTTTAAAAATAGGAAAGGAAGAAGACAAAGCAGCTTCCCACAGCCACCTTTTCCTCAAGTCCTAAGCATACAGATGGCTCTTCTGAGTGGGGCTTCCAGGAACCAACCAGCTTCTTCCCCCGTAGCCAGCCACCACCAGACACTTCAATAGCAAACCCAACTTCAGACCAAGACCACAGCTGAGCAGGGCAGGCCCATCCCCCTCTCCCTGCCAACTCAAACAGTTGGTGCTGGTCTATAGACGTTTGCCTATCTCTTTTATATCATTGTCTAATTTTTTAATTAAGTGCTCACTTACTTTCCAAGTAATCTCAGCCCATTTTTCTCTCCGCCTCTTGTCTCTATACCTGACATAACTAAGTTGAGTCAGAGCCACCTGCAGGATGGCTGTCCTTTGAGATGTGAGCCCTCCTTTCCTGATCCAATCTCAGCAAGAACCTGAAGCATCAATCTTAAGAAGCCCATGGTGGAGACTGGATTTCACTCATGACATGCAGCTCACAGTCAGAAAAAAAAAAGGATGAAATCGCTTCTTGGTGTCTTGGAGGTGCAGTAACAAACGCTATTCACTAGACGGAAGCCTGACCAGCCACAGAGGAGTCGGTCCGGAGTTGAGGTCCAGGCCAACCTGCACTTCCCAAGGGACCGACCACATCACACCCCTTCCCACAACCAGCTTCCCGCCTACGTCTTCTAAGTCCAGCTCTGGTTGCACTTCAATTCTGGAAAACGCCAGGTGATTAAATCTTACTTTCGGTTAAGTTAAATTACTCTCATAGCAGAGTTATTATTTTTTTTTTGCTTTAATGTATTTTTATTTATTTATTTATTTATTTTTAAGATTTTTATTTTATTTATTTTTAGAGGGGGAAGGGAGGGAGAGAGAGAGAGAGAGAGATAGAAACATCAGTGTGCGGCTGCTGGGGGACATGGCCTGCAACCTAGGCATGTGCCCTGACTGGGAATCGAACCTGCGATGCCTGGTTTGCAGCCTGCACTCAATCCACTGAGCTACACCAGCCAGGGCTATTTTTATTTATTTTTTTAATTTGTTAATTATTGTTTAATTATAGTTGATGTATAATATATTAGTTTCAGGAGTAGAACATAGTGATTAGACATTTAGACAATTTATGAAGTGATCACCTTGATAAATCTAGTACCCATCTGATGATTTACATAATTATTACAATATTACTGACTATATCCCCTTTGCTACTTTTTTATTTTTTTTTAATTTGTATAATGAAAATAAAATTAAATCCCCTTTATTTTTCTATTTTTATTTACTGAACATTTTAGAGAGAGAAAAACACAAAAGAAAAAAAAACATCAATTTGCTGTTCCACTTATTTATGCATTCATTGGCTGATTGTTATATGTGCCCTCGGAGGGGACTGAACCCACTATCTTGGCATATTGGGACAACACTCTAACTGAGCTATCTGGCGAGGGGAAGTCACCATTAATTTTTAAGCAGAGGTATGGATGGGGCAAAATATTTTAATATCAGAAGAGAAACTTGCAGAGGGCCCTCTGCACCCATCCTACAGACTATGGCAGGAGACTGCTAACACTGAATAGCTCTGCCCCATCTGCAGAGCCCTTCCCAGGCTCACCCACCTTCCTTCACAGCAAGAGCCCCGGGTGAAGGGAGAGGAACGGCGGATTGCTGACACTTGGGAGCTTTCGGAACAACTCACAGGAGTTTGGCCAACTATACCTGGGACGCTTTGGAATGTGAGAAGAGTACCTTCGACCAGTGGGAAAGAACAGATGACCTCAACCGTTACAGACATGCCCCAACAAGAGAAAGTACTACGTCTGCGGTGTTCCAGTGCCCGCACCATAAACACTGCTGCATCAGCATTTTGGACTTAGAGAAATGTCAAAAGAGAAAACAAAATAGAACATAAAAGCAAAATGGCCTGAGAGAACTAGAAAACCTTTCAAGTCACATGGTAAGGTCCTTTACCTTAAAAATGGTATTTTCCTCCTCTTGTTGGGGGCTATGCCGGGTGGCATGTTTCCAGGGAATCTGGAAGCGTTTGGAGTCCCTGTGTAGCCAGATGAGCCCAGGGTACAGGCCACTATCCACCTGGGCCACCAGCCAGGGCTTCAGCCGAACTCTGCGGGGGTGGAGGGCCATGATCTGGGCGGGGGAGAGGGAAGAAATGGGGAGAGCAGGAGAATTAGGCCAGTCACTGGGAGCTTTTCCCAGCCACCGTTCCCTCATGATAGAGCTACAGTTTCATTAGATTACAGCAAAGAAACTAAATATGGGAATAAACTGTGCCAGGTGGCGAAGAAAAGAAAAGAGGTTAAAAGGTTCTTTTGATTCTTATTCCAAAGCCATTTATACTTCATGCTCTAGCCAAATCAGACTTATCATGTAAGTAGATCACATTTCTTCTATTTAAATCCTGAAACAGAAAAATAAAAAGATGATGTCATCTCTGCTGGAACACAGTCCTTCCTGAAAGACCAAGGACTTTGGAAGAGAAGGAAAATTGCTCTTTTCCCCACTCTCAGGAAAGGGGGGAAAATAGCTATGGAAACAATAGGGGTATGGGCAAGAATCTGAAGCACTCTCTCTTTTGTGACAAGACAACTAAAGACAAATGGGAATATTTCAGTAAAAAAATGACAACATTGTGGTGAGAGAATAGACTCGGCAGGGAACGGGGGACCCAATTCCAAAGGCCTCCCTCACTTACATAGGTGAGCAGGCAGTGTGTCCGCAGGGATCTGAAGATACGGGCCTGGAGTCAGCTGTCCTTTCTCTGGGCCACCCAAAAATTCTGTACCAAGAAAAAGGGTTCATACCCGGTTATCCACAGAACAATCCAGCGTGTGGGAGAAGACTGGGGACTGCTGGAGACAAAGGCTCTGAGAATCCTGCCCTGCAACTGAGTCTGGTAAGGCTCAGAAGCCCTAGAGTAACCAAAGACCACTCTTCCTAACCCTACAGTACTAAAGACAGTCGCTGCACTGCTTACCTGGATTTGTTTATTTCCCCACAAAGGCTGAAGTGAACTGATTGGCTGCAGAGCCAGCCTGGGTAAAGTCTGCAATTGATTCTCATAAAAATACCCAACCAGAGCAGATAACACTAGGGCGCCCACACCCACAGCAGGAAACAAAGGCTTGCCCGGACTGTGTGCCCCAAGGAAAAGCCAGTCACTGGAGAGCTGTTTGCCTGGGGTATTGCACTTAATTTTTGTGTGTGTGTGTGTTCTTATTTTACTTTGTTTTCACTTAAGGTGAGAAAGAAACATCTGAAAAATAGCATTCATTCAACAAACAGTTGGTCGTCAGCACTTTGCCAGTCACCAAACACTCAAGCTCAGTGTTGTCATCAGACTCCTGCCTGAAGAAATCCACAGTGGAACTGCTCAAGTCCCACGGAGACTTGCGGGGGAAAAGAATTTAAGTCACCTTCACACTCAGAAAGGTTCCCAACAGGATCTGGGTTCAGAAACCAGATCAGCTGAGTCAGCAGAAGGCTCCCACTCAGAGGAGCCTAGTCGCGGGGGTGGCCCCTGACACCCCTCCTCTCCCCAGCCAGCCTTGCATCCAATGGGGAAAACCCAGACCCAGCTCAGCCCCTGGCACTTTAAAAGCACGGCTGGGACTACTCTCACCTGAGCCTTCTGACCCAGTTACCAACTCCTGCAACTGAAACCTTCCCCCTGGGAGCACAGCTCAGTGGGCAGGGCAGGTTGGCTGGCATGCTGTGTTCAAGCGCCCCCCGCCCCCCTGGTCTTGGCCCTGGTTTAGATTGTTTTTCAGGGAAGCAAGACAAGCCATCGAAACACAGGGAGCATTTACCTTATAAGGAGGAGGAAACACACTCTCCCAAAGGCAAGTTCTACTTTCTCCTCCCCAGTCCTAGTCTACTGCAAGGGGGATGGGGCAAGGGAAGGATGAAAAGAATAGAAAAACCGGGCAGCGAATCAGTCAACCCAGCAAGGGGCTTTTGAGAATTTATATTGCAACGCATCTACGTCCTGTGTCTGGGCCTGTCTGACACGTGAAATCCACCCCTTGATGGATGGATCATGGACTTTGAAGAAAAGTGCTCATTCTAGTTGATCCACAGCCCATGAAGAAAAAATGAAGGCAACCACGCCAACACAAGGAACTGCACATAGCGATGGGGAAGGAGAAGCAGCCACCCGTAGAGTCCGAAGATTAAGATCTGGAGCCCTGGTTTCTCAGCGTTCTCCCAAGATGGCAGTACCCATGAGCAACCGCGCCCCAGCCTGCCCTCCTCCAGGCCGCACCTCCATCGCTGCTAACCTCTCCACCTTCTTAAGTCGGCCGAGATCTCCCCACCCCACCTGCCACCCCGTAACTAAGATGCTAGAAACAATCAGAGAAGGAAAAATTGGAAGCAACCAAATAACAGAGGAGAGTGACTAATTACACGTTCACAGGCTGCAATATTAAGAAACCATTAACAGGGCATCTGAAGAATTTTTATTGAATTTGGAGGAAAAGGGGGAAATTGCAGCATATAATACCAACTGTATAGTAGTATCTCCTTTTTGTAATATACAACGCACGTGGGTATGTATACACCTACACACAGAATTTTCAAAAGGGAAAGAATACACCAATGCAAGAAGATAGTCTCCGTGGAAACCTGGTGATAAGATTATGAGTGAATTTTATACTCGCCTATATACTTTTATACATAATCTACATCTTCCTGTCACGACATGTTTCAATTATTTTTTCAAAAAAAAAATACAAGTAGTATTTTTTTCACCACAGGAAGCTACGACATTTCTTGGCCACTGGAAGGTACAAAAGGTGATGGCTTTCAGCTAATGAGACCATGGTGACGATGACCTTTTATATCTACACGGACTTTAAAGTTTTTACATGAGTGCTTACTTAACATGTCTGATTTCATCCTCCTGATCTGGAAATGGTATCATTCTCATGCCCATTTATAGCTGGGTTAACTGAGACACAAAAAAGTTAAGTACTTTATCTGGGGCCTGGATCCAACACTCCTGAGTCAGAGTGTGCTGTACCAAATGCTACCACTGCACCCTGCCATCCAAGCCCCTCCCTTCTTCCACACTGAGAGTAAACCAAAAACAGCAACAAAGATGCCCGCAGCCTGGAGAGCCAATGAGGTGGTTGGGAGAAGACTGCATGGCACCCACCTTCAAACACACCTAAATCAGAGCTTTCTTTCAAAACGTTCCCACCACCCAAACCCTAATGCCTACAGAACAACCCTGGCCTGGTTGAACTTGGCCCTGGTATCTCTAACTGCCATCACCGTGAAATTCAAGGCCTGTATCACCAACATGTATTTAACCAGCTGAAGACAGAGATGCTAACCCACCCACTCCCCTCACACAGGGCACTGAGCAGGCACACTTTCAACCTCCCCAAGGCACTGACCGTCCTCTCTCACACCCCCATTCCAGAGGGCAAGAGCTCTATGAACACACCACAGACATCTCTGCAGCCCCTGCCCAGACAATTTCCAGGGACACAGCTCCCCCAAAGCTGAGATTTGGCTGTCAGTGGTTTTCCACAGAAAAAAACACACCGCTATTTCCTGCAGACAGGCCTCAGTGGTGTTTCGCATTTTTTCCTTTCCTCCTGGAGGGAATTAAAATGCCAACCTCCAGGTTCCCAGTCTTTCCTGTCTTACTTTAGCCCTGCTCAGGAGTAAATTCTCGGTGGGTGGCCACAGTTCCCGGGCCCTTCCTTCTCTGCTGGAGTGAAGTTGGGGGCTGAGAGCAATGCGCAGGGTACTGGGTGCTGTTGTCATGCGTTCCTCGCGCATACATTCAACCTTACGTGACGCTCCTGGTGACGGGCCGAGCCATCACCAACGCGAGTGCGTCTTCCCCCTCTCCCTTCCCTGGCTTCCACTTTTGACATCCACCAACAGTAGGTTTGGGGCAGCGATGACTTCTCTGCCACCAAGCAGAATCCCTGTAAAGTGTGGCACCCCTGGCCTCCCTTCCAGTAAACCTGGGAGATTTTCCACATTTCTCCACACCTGCCCTGCAGCCCCTATGGGGGAAAAGGGCCTCACCCCCGAGCAGCCACGCCCGGCACCACACTCCCTACACCTAGTTGGTCTACCTGGAAACCCACTGGTGTCTACCAGGGCGGCGGGCCTGACTGTGCTAAACAAATCCAGGAGAGAAAACAAACTGAATAAATTGGCTTCCCCACTCCCAACTTCCCAACCTTCCCCCTTCCCAGCACCTAGGGCCTGCGGACCCCGGAATTCCTCCCTTGGGTACACAGTGGCCGGGGGCAGAGCTAGCCGGTAAGACTGGAGGGGTGGAGACGTCTTAGCTCCATCCCACGGTGAGTGGGTAGGAGCGGAGAGCGGGTTGGGCGGGGAGGGAAAGGCAGTCGACAGAATGCAGGGTCGGGAGGGCCCAGCGCTCTGGGGCTGGGACAGCCCAAAAGCCACCTGGACCAGGGCGACAGGCAGCCAGTCCCAGAGGGTACACCCTTCAAAAAAAAGATATACAGAAGCCAGTTTCCCTGATCCCACAAACGCTGGAGCGGACCTTTTTCCACCAGCGGGCGTGTCCCTCCTCCCTCAAACTAGCCTCCAGAAGTTGGTGTCCCCACCTTTCCTCAATCCGGCTACCAGAAGCGGGCGTCCCTCCGAACCATGGACCCAGTTAAGATCACCAGTCGCCACTGTGCTCCTCGACGGGTTGGGCAAGTAATACCTGGCTCTACGGAGGTAAGGACTGCGGGCTCCGCTGGCAGTCCCGCACCAGCCCTTACCTGCTCCGCCTAGGTGCGCCCAGCTCACGTCAGCGCTTCTCCCTGGACGCTGCAGTCCCCTCACCACCTGGCCACGCCTCCCAGGTGTAGTCACGCCCTTCTGAGCTCAGGATTGGCGAGTTGCGAGAAATATGAAACTGCTGTTCTTGAGCGGCCCAGCCCCTGCCCCACAACGCTGCCCAGCTTCTCGCCCAGGCTGAGAAATTTTCCATATTCAAGCTCACACCTTCTGCTGCGGGTCTGGTGGTCTAGCCAACAGGAAGAGACTGGGAGGTCACATCTAAGTCTAGAGGGTGACACACCTCCTTCATGCCTCTTAATTACCGTGCGGTATGGAGACTGTTAAACACAGATAAGGGTTTAAAGATTCTGGGTTGCCCCGACTCCCCACGGGCCTGCGGATGCAGGATATGGGGACGGTATTCTTGGTCCCTTCTGGGGGAAAGGAAGCCCGGTGGCTTTCAGAGCAGGAATTCTGCCTCTACCTCTTACCTGTGTGACCCTGGCTAAGGTACTTAGTTTCTCGGTTTCAGTTTCTCCTTCTATTAATGAGAATAGTAGTCCCTGCCTTTTCCAGTAACGCTCTCGTAGAGATGAAAAGCATGGCCTCTGGAGATTCGCACCCAAGCTGCTCATCTCATTTCAAGTGTTGGGATTCAAACCCCAACTCCATTGGTTACTACAGACTGGGGGAGATTTCTGAGCTATCTGGACCTCAGTTTCTTATCTGAGGTAGGACGAGGTAAATAATAGCCACCCCCTAGAAGGCTATTGTGGGGAATCAATATGTTACTTAATATAAAGTGCTTGGAACAATATTTGGTACTTATCAAGTGCTATATAAATACTTGCAATTTTTTATCAGTGTATGAAGATAAAAGTCCTATATAAACAGTGCCTGACAGAACAAGATGGGATCTCCTGTTCTTACCTGAAATTCAAGGCCTGTATATGCCTGAACAGGTATTCCATGACATTTACCCCACCTTTCCCTCTGCAGTGAACCCCTGTCCGTATGGAATATACGCTTGCAGTCGTGGCCAGGTTGCTCCATTGGCTGGAGTGCTGTCCCATACACCAAAGTGTTGCAGGTTCAAACCCCAGTTGGGGCACCTACCGATGGATGGCAATCGATCAAGGTTTTCCTCTCACATCAGTGTTTCTCTCTCTCTTTCCCTTCCTCTCTGTCTCTAAAAATTAATTAAAAACATATCCTAAGGTGAAGATGTAAAAATATACATTTACTGTACTTACAGTAAGCTGTATACCACTTATGAGGCCCCGAAAGCACTGCGCTGTCGCAGGTAAGAGGATGCATAAGCAGAGTACTTGGGTTTTGGAGTTTAAAGCAATGAGTGAGAGACTGCGAAGGGGTAGTGTGGTGGGTTCACTGTAGCACCCCTAAATTCATATGCTGTGTGTTGAAGTGCTATCACCTGTAGTATCTCCGAATGGGACCTTACTCAGAGATAATGTTTACTGAAATTGACTTTGAGAGAGACAGGAAAGGAGAGAGAGAGAGAAATATCAGTTTGTTATTCCACTTATTTATGTAGTCACTGTTTGACTCTTGTATGTGCCCTGACTGAGGATCAAACCTACAACTTTGGTGTATCAGGATGACGTTCTACCTAAATGAGCTATCCCACCAGGGCATGGAGATGGAGTCTTTACAGAAGTAATCAAATTAAAATGAGGTCATTGAGGTGGGCCCTAACCAACATGTGACTGTTGCTTATGAAAAGGGGAAACTGGAATGTACAGACAGACACAGAGGGAAGAGGATGAGAAGAGGGCATCTACAGCCAAGGGAAGGCCTGGAACAGATCCTCCCTCAAAACCCTCAGAAGGAACCAACCTTACAGACACTTTGACTTTGGACTTCCATCCTCCAGAACTGTGAGACAATAAATTTCTCTTGTTTAAGCCACCCAGTCTATGGTACTTTTTTTTGATAGCCCTAGCAAACTGCGATACAGGTACATTAGAGAGCTCCAGATGTGGACTTGATTCCCAGTCCCAGTTAAGCCCAGGGACGCAGCCTTCAAAGGCCTGGGAAGACAGAAATCCCCAAGCCTGACTCAGCCAGCCTCTGTCTCAGCCCCTGCTTATGGCCACCCTCCCTTCATGCTGGGGATGGGCTATCTCATCAGCACAGCCAGTTCTTGACTACTGAGGAGCTCTGGACAAGCAGCATCTTCCATATAGCCCATGGCTGGGCTCCAAAAACCAGACAAACAGTCTGCTGCAGGTGTAAGGGATAGGGGAAGACAATCAAGAGGATCTCATTTAGGGGAGCTAAAAGCTAAAGGCATAAGAGCATAAGCCCACACACAGGCATTCACATTTGCACTAGCTGAAATTGCCATAACTAAGGTAATTTGTTAAGGATTTTCTTTAGAAGACAAATATTTCAGAAGTGGAAAATTCAAGCTGGGAGGGCCCTTAACATCCTCTAGTCTGGAGGGTGAAACTGGATTAGATGTATTTGTTTGACCCACACAGTATTAAGCACCAGGAGACTTCATATAACCGGATTCTCAGCACCCTGGGCCAGCGGTTCCACCTGGCAACAGCTGCCCATGTAGAGGGTCTACCATTGCTGGCCATTGTGCCCATTTAGCACAACCCCACCCTATTGGACTCCCTCATTAGCTTTAATTGCCTGCATTAGTTGCAACCTCTAGTCCAAATTCCCCCTTTTTATAGGTGAGAAAACTGAGGCCCAGGGAGGTCAAATGATTTGCTCAAGGTCACACAGCAAATTAGCCACAAAGCCAAGACTAGAACCCACACCTAGGGCTGTTTCCACTTGGACCTGGCTCACCACCCCAGCCAGAGTTCGTTCTTGTTAGATCTGCACCGGTTGTTAATTTTTAAAAATCACTATGTATCTAGGCACTTTCGATACTAGGGTGAACAAAACTAAGTCCCAACACCCAGGTCACTACTGAGGAACCAACGGAAGGGGATGAAGCGGGAGGAATTAAAGTAGAGATCAGGAGGAACTTTCTTGACTCTTCAAATGGTGAAATCTGGCTTGATACACACCTCATCTGCTCGGTCTAAGGAATAAAAACATATTGTGAAGCCCTTCGAGGCTCTGAAGGAATCAGTTCTACGTGCCCGAAGAGATCCTCAGGATTCAGACATCCCCTGTGTAGCTCAGGCCTGCGAGGTTCCCATTGTTTGCTCTCCATCCCTGCTCAGGCAGGGTGAGGCTGACTCACCACTGAGTCTGAGTTTCAGGCAGTAGGATGTACGTTTCAGCACTGGGTCTCTGATTCACAGTGACAGGGAATGGGGATTCCCCACTCCTGCTCCCAGTCAGCTCTGACTTGGTGAGGAGGGGTCTCTCTCACCACTCAGAGGCTTTAGCCTCTACAATATCAAATGTGGGACAATAAAGTCATGTGACCCCAAACCCACTCTCCTTAGCAGAGCAGAGGGTATGACAGCTAGGGGGACTCTCAGTGGCTCCATGCAGTAGAGAGCTTAGGGCTCCTGGAGTCAGTGATAGCACATGCTCTCTGAGACTGAGCTGCAGGCTGGTGGGGCTGCTGGTGGGGTGAGGACTAAAGCTATACAATCCAATTCTGTGCTCTCAGAGGCGCTCAGACCCCGACCAGCCTTCTGGAAAGCATCTGGAGTCCATCAGGTCTACCCCAGTCCTCTCCCCATCTTGGCTTCCCTCTGGTTCCATGCAGGTGTTTTAAGGTACTGAGGTACAGATGAGCCTAAACATTGCCTAAACTACAGCCTAATTTTTTAAAAAGATTTTATTTATTTATTTTTAGAGAGAGAGGAAGGGAGGGAGAAAGAGAGGGAGAGAAACATCAAAGTGTGGTTGCCGCTTGCATGTACCTTTCCAGCAACCCAGGCATATACTTCGACTGGGAACCGAACCGGCAACCCTTTGGTTTGCAGACCCACGCTCAATCCACTGAGCTACACCAGCCAGACCTAAGTTTTAATGTATATCAGTTGTTGCCCCTTCCTCTGTCCCCTTACCCTCCGTAGATTCTATCCCTGACTGCTATACAAATCCTAGAACTGTCGCTATTTCTTCAACAAGCTGCGCCAGAAATAAATTCATAAATGAATCTCACTTTCTAGCCCAGTCAATGAAACAGACTGCTTTGGGAATGTAAGAGAATTCTCACTATGTTTTCAGATTCTTTTTATCCTTGAGCCAAGCTGAGCACTGGTAAGTGTTCTCAAAAAAACAGCTTTCTTTATTCCAAACTTGGGTCTATGTGGGAGGTGGAAGAGGAAATAGAAGACCCTGTAAATCACTTGGAAATAAGCTACCCACCAACTCCCACTCCTGGGAACCCTTCCTCTACTCCTTCTTTCCCTCAGTGCCATACTAGGGGTCCAATTCCATCTCCCTGGGTGAAGTAAGCTTCCATTGGTCCTGCAGACAAAAAAGCCCAATAAGAAACCACAACTATCATGAATGTGAGGGTTCACAGTCCTGATTTCAAATACACTGCCCTGTTGGGACAGGTCAGGGTCCTGATTCTGACTTCATGGTCAACACCAACCAACCTACTGAATGATTACGTGCTGCTTGGGGTGGGGTTGAGGATACAAAAGCTCTCTGAAACTGGCCAGCTGCTGTGCAGACTGGGGAGATCACCACTGCTGTTATCTGCTCTTTGTTTCCTTGTATAAATTATTCTCTCCAGGTCTCAGTCACATCCTCAGTCACATCCTGGGGGGGCAGCAAGGCACAGGCCAGCCAAGACCTCGTGTGAACCAGGAGGTCCTGGCACAGGGCTAGTCTCAGGGTAAGCTCTGTGAGCACTGGATAATGTGTGGACTTCAGACAAATGAGCTATCTGGGTATATAGAATGGGAGGGGGGCAGTGTGGTAAGAAACTGGACTGCTTGATCAAGCATGTTTTACCCCTCTCCCTCTCCAGACCATTCCAGCCTATGACAATGAAGGAATTCTTAAAAAGATATCGACCCACAAGTTTAGGACAGGACATAAAAGCATGGGAAGGGAGTTAAGAAGAAATGCAAGATTTTACCAGAAACATCATGAGAAGAAATATTATTTCGACAAAAATAGGGAGTGGAGAGGGCTGATGGCTTGGTTGCAAAGTTGTCAGTACTATTTGATTTTTAAAGCAGATATGCATAATATTTGAGAAAAATATTATCATTACTATTTTTTTTAAAGAAAGAACAAAGAGCTCTCAGAAGTCATGAGACCTGGGTGTCAGGCCTTTGTCACTGGGTCACGCTCGTCCCTGTTGTTGTCTGAGCCTGAGCCCTTCCTCTGAAGGAGCTGAACATGTTCCGCAATCACCCTCTAACTGTCACGAGTCCTGGATCCATGATTCGGTTCCAGGGGCAGCACTGGGGTCCTCACGAAAACAGCCTGTGCTTGGGAATTTGTCTCCAGTATCCCTTCTTTCAGTTCTTAGCTGTGTGAGCTAGCTGGGCCTCAGTTCACTCATCTCACAGTTGAAGGTCCTGCCTATCTCACAAGGTTGACAAGAGAATTCAATGAAATAAATAAAACAGTAATAGGTCTCAGCAGCAGTTATTTTTCTTTGCTGCTGCACCCTTCCAAGTTCAGGCAAGGATCTGACACAGTTCTGGGCCCCAGCATTCACTTAATAAAAACCTGAAGAATTCAGAAATGAGTTGCTAAATATTTACTCTTAGGGCAGGCAGGATATGAAGTTCCTTTACGCACATAATTTCATCTCATGTTTATATGTTGTCTCCATTTATTGGGAAAGCTGAGACTTTTTACCAACTGTCACCAATTGCAAGGTCCCTGGGCCCAATCATAAGATAAAGAACTATGGATGGCCCTTTGGTCTCAAGTGGACCATTTGCATCTTTGAAGGTCTCTGGGTCATGTGACCCTCTGGGCATTTCCTCACAGGAAGTCTTCACAAAGGGGAAGGGGTAGGGGGCAAGGGAAATCTTTAAGATTACCCTTAAAGGTCAATGTCAGTTTCCTGGATAGAAAAATAAAAGAAAAGACATTTCAGGCAAAGGTTCAGAGGTACCACGGGAAACTGTTATTTGCTGGAGTGTATCATTTGCAGGGATGAGTCAGGCAGGAAACAGATCTGGAAACAGGTCTGGAAGACCTTGAGTGTCCTGTTAAAGAGCCAGACTTTCTCCTATGTACAGTGAGAGAGCATCAAAAGGTTTCATGTAAAACAAACAAATAAAAAACATACTGCTTAAGATTGAGCAAGGTAAAAGTGCTTGGGGATGCCTTGGCTGGTGTGGCTCAGTGAACTGAGTGCCAGTCTGTGAACCAAAAGGCCGCTGGTTTGATTCCCAGTCAGTGCACATGCCTGGGTTGTGGGTCAGGACCCCATTTGGGAGAGGCAACCAGACATTGATGTTTCTCTTTTTCTCCTTCCCTTTCCTTCTCTCTAAAAATAAATTAATTAAAAAAAATAAAAGAGTGCCTAAAGACGCTGACTGGCTGCCTGGAGAGTATGCTTGCCTTTTAAAGGAGGGAGCCGCTAGCCCTGGCTGATGGTTGCCCTAAAGAGACACAGGCCCAGTTTTGCTGCTGGGAAATCTAGATTTCTACTTAAAATCTTCCAACTTTTTATATGTATGCAACAACGTGTTTTTTTTTTATTTGAATTGCATGTGTTATATAAAATATCCCACAGGAGCTGCCTTTTGGGGCTTCTGTCCTGTAGTATCAATGAGCTCTAGGAGGACAGGGACTTCGTCTTGTTTCCACTCTGTTCTCAGCACCTGCAGCACCCAGGGCTTGGCACACAGTGGGTGTTCAGCACATAGTGACTACATACATATAGGGTCCAGCAGGCATAGGGCCTGATTGAGTGCGGTTGGTAGGGTAATAATATGGGTGCAATAATTTGTAGTTTTAATTTGAACATTTCACCTAACAGGTCATATAATGTACTTGAGTGTGATATTGTTATTTACAGAATTACATGCTTATGATTTTGTAATAAAAAAGGGGGCTTTATTTGTGCCGGACCTTGTATATACGGGTCAGTTATTAGCATGTGTATTTTACACTTGAGCAAACAGCTTGTGGAGGATAATAGGTCACCAGGGAAGTGGCCATGCCCAGGTTCAAATCTCTGAACTTTGAAATAGACAAAATGACTGGCAAGAAAAACGGACTAGGGTTAGAAATAGCTCTGCATTAGATGCTTATACCAGCCCACTACCCCCAAGCTGCCCCCACCTGTTACCAATGTCCTGTGTGAGACTCCACCTGTTTTTAACCCCCCTGGGAAACTTCTGATCCCACTCTCTGGGACTCTTTTTTTATTCAGACCTGGGAATCAGAGACTGAGGCAGCCCACACACCACCTGTCCCTCCCCAGTGCAGCGACATCTGCCTAACGTTAGCTGCTTGCGGTAGCCTTTCAAATCCAAAGAAGGACCCTCCAGGCCTTCACTGGTTAGGCGCCTGGCTGCCTAAACCCCCTGGGGCAGCCAGATAGCTTCAAAGCTCTTTCTGTTCATTATTTACAAAACATTATTAGCCGAGCTTGGGCAAGGCTGCTGCGGAAATAGAAATGGGAGAAGGTGGGAAAATATCAGAGCCAGTAATATTTTCTGGCTCTAATACGAAGGGGGACTTTGGGAAATAGAACACCAGATGAGGCTTTAAAATAAGAGTCAAGATTTCTACTAAGGTCCACTTAGTTGACATCAAG
Organism: Tonatia bakeri; assembly: GCA_004024845.1. Lineage (NCBI taxonomy): Eukaryota > Metazoa > Chordata > Mammalia > Chiroptera > Phyllostomidae > Tonatia > Tonatia bakeri. The sequence continues at coordinate 144,080 of PVIA01000553.1, forward strand.
TCAATCCTTCCTTTCTTCCTCACTTCCTCCTTTCCTCTAGTCAGACAGTAGATTAGTTATTCAGTCAATAAACACTTACTGGCCAGAGTGTAAAATATTTCCATAACTGGCAGGTAATCATTTGAATGATACCCATGAACTGAGTGTGTCACATTTTATTCGTATATTCATACACTTTTAATTTATTAAGAAAGGATAAAAAGGGCTCTGGCCTGCATGGCTCAGTGAGTAGGGCATCATCCTGCAAACTGAAAGGCGACAGGTTCGATTCCCAGTCAGGGCACATGCCTGGGTTGCGGTTCAGTCCTCAGTCAGGGGTGTGTGCAGCAACTGACTGACGTTTCTCTCTCACACTGACATTTCTCTCTCTCTCTTTCTCCCTCCCTTCCCCTCTCTCTGAGACCACTTTTTTAAGAGGAAAAAAAGAATAAGAAGGGAAGGAAACACTACTAGCATATTTTACTAATGCCACAGCTCACAGGAAAGGTGTTGTTATTCCCCAATACAATTCTAAGAGTCATTTACCAATACTGGCTTTTCTGGAATCTTTCCAGAATCTTGCAGTAGGAGGAACAGTTGGGGCCCAGCACCCCGACCCCCGCACAGCATTGCCAGCCAGCCAGCCAGGTCCACCTTTCACACACTTCCATATTCCTCGAAGGGATTTATTTTCAAGCACATTGAGGAATTTTTTAAAAATTAATTTTCAAAAGAGCCTCGTCCGAGGTCACTCAGCTGGTAGATGGTGAGCAGGAAGCTGACCGCACCCAGTCTGTCTCATTCATGCCCATTCCATTAGGTCATGGAGGAGAACTCAAGCTTTGAAAGTTTAATCTTGCCCACAGGCCTGAAGTAATATCCCAGGACGTGTGTGCCCATCTGCCTGTCCTGGGGCTGTGAAGAAGGCAACACGCTCTGTCCTTGACCCTGGCTGACAGAGCCCAGGGGCTGGACCTGGGGCTTCAGGGGCCTGGGAAACTCTGTGAGTCAATGTCTGGAGGCCCCGTGAGTTTCGCTCTGGTTCAAAGCAGGCACCCCCACCGCCCAGTTACTATTCTGCGCTGTGGCAAGTGCCAGCTTGTCTTCCCTTTCCCGCCCAGCCCAGGAAACCAGCAGCATTTCTAGTTCAGGCCCAGACCCGTCCTGGCGGCCTGGATTCCACTGCCTAGGCAGGAAGCTCATCTCAGCCCAGTGACCATTTCTCTCTGCTGTTTGTCACAGAGGAATTTCTGTTCTAGCAGCTCGGGGCAAAGGGAGGAGGTGGCCCCAGGGTGGTGGGGTGAATGTCATGGTGTAAAGAAGAAAAGACGGAAGGGGAAGGAAGGGAAACTAGACATTCGGCGTCTGGGGCTGCTTCACTGCCAAATCCAAGGCAATCAAAGGAGGTGAGAAGGATGGACACTCTAAGTTCCCGCCCCTCCAGAGCTGTAAGGAGGACTTTCGCTGATTCCCACAGGAGGGTGGGAAAAAGGCTGGGTCTGGGCAGGTCTGGAGAGCCAGCTTGTTGCCTGTGGCCCTGGGGAACACGCCCTGACTTGCTGACCTCTGAGGTAGGAAGGAGTCTATCAGGTAGAAAGCCCAGCCCCTGACGGCACATGAGCTGTGTATGTGTGAGTGTGTGTGTGTGTGTGGGGGGGGGGTGGCTCATGCATGTGCTTATTGTTTATCTGAAATTCAAATTTAACTGGGTGTCCTGTATTCATCTGGCAACTCCAATATAGGGGGTCATTACCCCCATCCACTCATCTCACTTCTCAAACCCCCCCCACATCCAATTTCAGAGAGATGAGGGTCAGTTTCTGGACACGTATCCTCCCTTAAACCAGCTCCCCACCCTGAAGCCAGAGAAGTCCTTGGGCATTGGCCCTTCAGGCCCCCACCAGGCACTCCAGCCCACATAGCTGGGGCCCCTCTTACTTCCAGCTCTGAAACTGCAGACTTTCCTGTCAACAGTTAATGCTCCATCCTGGAACCCCTTTGAAGATGAAAAGCTCTCCTGAGGAGGTAAGTGCTCTGTTGTTGTAATTAGCATAACTAAAACTGACTTTTCTCATAGCGTGGTAAAAAACTAAGGACTTCACTTCTTGCAAAAAAATACCTATCTCACTCTCTCAAGAGACGGCCAGCCTCTTCCAATCCAATACTGGGGTTTGATTAGAAGTCCCTGTCCCTGTTCCCATCCACCCTAAGAGTTTTTTTTTTTTAACCTTTTCAGATGATTCTTCACCACAACAAGGAACTCAGGTCTCTAGGCACAGATATATCCCACCCCATCCTGGGACATATCTGTGTCTACTTTCCTGCATCAAAAACACATGGTGACCTCTGGCTCGAGTAGCCCAGTGGATTGACTGCCAGCCTGTGAACCGAAGGGTTGTTGGTTCAGTACCCAGTCAGGGCACATGGCTAGGTTGAGGGTCAGGTCCCCTGTCGGGGGTGGGGCGCGAGAGGCAACCACCCATTGATGTGTTTCTCCCCCCCCTTTCTCCCTCCCTTCCCCTCTGTCTAAAATAAATAAACTCTTTAAAAATGTACAGTGAATGGTAGAGCCTGGAGCTACAGTGTCTACCTTAGCTCTGGACCAGATAGAGAGAAGGGAGGCCAGTGCTGTCATCTCGTCTCTCAGCCCCAGTGCCCTGCCCACTAAGAGAAAACTCTTCCTTGATTCCAAGAATCAGGTTGTTGTGCGGAGGGACCCTCTGGAAGGACATGTATTTGCCTCCGAATATAGCTGGTTGTACAATAGTCACCAGGGCAGCTGACGGTCATGTCCAGAAGTCCCAGTCTGTTGTCTTAATGATCTCTAGGACTGCATCCGCCTGCTTTTCCCAAGAAGATGGTCACCTCTTTCACAGAAAGAACCACAGCATTTTATTTCCTAAAGGCATAGGATAGAGGAAATACATTACTGATTGGGTTGTGCCATATTAAACTGTGATAGGCCAAAGAAGCATCTTTCCCTCTCTCTGGATTCCCCAGGCTCGTAGCAGGCAGGTCTCAGGGGTCCTGGCAGGCCTACAGCATGATTCCTATCTGGCCTGTTAAGTGCTTGTCAAAACTGACAGAAATGCTCTATGTGGTTAGCACTGGCGGTGCAAGGCCTCTATCCAAACTAGCCATAAGTTCACAAAGTTTAGACTGCAGACTCTGATGAGGGCAAATCAGCAAGAGGCTATAAAATTTCCCTGTCACCCAGAATCTGTCTTTAATACATTTATATTGGTCCTACCCTAAATCCTCTTAGGAAATCACAAGACAGGGGAGTCCTGGACCTCAGGAGATATATTCTCAGAGCCTGGTCTTTACAGCCCGCTCATCTCTCTACACACACAGGCACACACCATACTCATCCGGGAGCAGAGAGCAGACTCCTCTCCGTCCTTCCTGTTCCATTCATTTTAACAGGACCTTGTGCTTAGACAGCAAATAATGCTCAACAATAAGAACAGCTCATATTGAACATTACTGATCTTGTCTCTGAGATTCAGTCATCAGAACACGTCAGATAAACTAGGGGTGCCCTGCCTGAGGCTCAGTGACAGACAGTTGTGACAAGGTGACTAAAATAAACTTTACAGTAAGGCAGAGGAGAATCTGGACCTGTGACCTGGAGCCCATCACAGGGGAGAACTGGCTATGGGGACACGTGATGTTGAAGCTTCCTTCCAACCCACCCAGACTGACACTAGGGAAGTGCCAGGGAAATGACCGTGCACTTGTCAACTGCAGAGTTTTGACCGTAAAGAGTGGTCCCATTGGGAGCTAGCTCTGGCGTGGCACACCTGAGGCTGAGCATAACAAGCTGGGGGGAACCTGAGGGGAGTGGAAGAGGAATGTGGGGGAGAATGTTCCCTTGGATCACAGCCAGGCTTCAGCAGTGACAACTAAAGATGAGCATAACCAGGACTGACCTTTGGGATTGGGCCCACATCACTGGCAGACTTGGTCAAACCAAGGGGAGCCTGGGCTTCTTGCTAAGCTGCTCATGCGGAAGCTCGAGGTCTTCATTTGTCGGGGCTGCTCAAACCGGAACAGCCACAAACTGGATGGCTTGCAAACAGCAGACATTTATTTTGTCACAGTTATCAAGGTTAGAATGCCCAAGATTTGGTGTCTGGTGACAGTCCACTTCCTAGTTCTTAGAAGCTGTCTTCTCACAGTGTTCTCCAGGAAAGAGGGAGGTTGCGCTCTGGAGTCCCTCTGATTTGGGCACTAATCCCATTCATGAGGGCTCCACCCTCAGAGTCTACTGACCTCCCAGAGGCCCCACCTACTAATACCGTCACATTCGTTGTTAGGATTGCAAAACCTGAAGTTTTCACTCCTTCAGGCCCTTCTGCTCAAGTGGGATTCCTACACTAAAAGATACTCCATCCTTTTATTTTTTTATATTTTTAAAGATTTACTTTATTCTCTTTTGAGAGAGAGGGAAAGGGAGAGAGTGAGGGAAAGGAAGAGAGAAACATCAATGTGAGAGAGATACACCCATCTGTTGCCTGCTGCAAGAACCCTGACTGGGGATAGAACCCACAACCTAGGCGTGTGTCCTGACCAGGAATTGAACCACCAATCTCTCGGTTACTGGATGCTCCAATTAACTGAGCCACACTGGCCAGGGCAAAAGACATTCAGTCCTTTTGGTTAAAAGCTGAAGCACAGGGACAACTTTGAAAGATGACTATTCTTCAAATAATATATACCCTTCTTAGAAAATAAACCTTTACTATTGATAGAGAGATCTGATCAGATCCCTGGGGAGGAGTAGGAAGGGACCGCAGGAGGAAGTTGGCAGAGGCAACGGCAAACAGTCTAGGACAGGATTGGCTGAGAAGCCAAGTGCCTCCAGAGCACATGGAATTGTGGGCCAGAAGATTTAAAATGAAAGAGGGCAGAGACTGCCTCTCAGGCTCTCTCTTCTTCCTCGAGGATTCCTGGATGATCATGCTACAGCTGCCTGCGTTTCCCAACAGATGGGAAGAAACTCTGGGCATGAACTAGGGTTGGGCTGGCCTGGCAGAGGGTGGCAGGGTTATTCTTCTCTGGGTGTTCTAGAGGGGATGACCTCTGAGGCAGAAGCCTGCCATTCTTCCAAAATTTTGTATCTTATGTTGTTCTAGTTTGTGAACTAATCCTATAGAAATAAGAGAACTAAAAACTGACAGGGAAAATGACAGAACTCAGGTGTTAAAGATTTTAGCCTTCATTGATAGGCTTAAGTGATTAAAGCTACGTGACTACAGTATGGGGAAAGCTGTTATTCCAAAATCCTGTCGCTCTTGAGTAAAGACTCCTTTCCTTTATCACCAAAACTTTGCCTCCAGAATTCTGCCTAGAGGGTGGTGGTGGGCAGCAGGACCCACTTGCTGTTCAATAACACTCTTTTCTAAGAGAAAAGCCAAGTGTTTTTTTTTTTTATTTTTAAATTAGGAATATGCAATTACCTGAGTTTATTTCCTTGCAAAGCTTTTTCAAGGTCTTTTGTTTTCTGATTAGAAAACTCTGATTCCAGGGTATATGCTTGTTTGGTCAAAAAAATTTTCCTCCCTCAGCCCTGGCTATGTGGCTCAGTTGGGTAGAGTGTTCTGTGCACCCAGGGACTGCTGGTTCGATTCCCGGTCAGGGTACATGCCTGGGTTGCAGGTTCCATCCCCGGTTGGGGTGTGTTTGGGAGGCATTTGACAGATGTTTCTCTCTCATCAATGTTTCTCCCTCTTCCCTTCCTCTCTCTCTCTCTGAAGTCAATGGAAACATGTTCGTGGGATCAAGGGTGAGGGTTAAAAAAAAAGAAAGAAAAAATCTCCTCCTTAGATCCAAGTTGACAATGCTCAACCTTGCCCACACCAGCCTCATCTCCCTTTCCCGCTAGAACCTGCCTTGTCGCAAATACATTCACCATCATCCATGCCAGCCATCCGAGGGACTATGATTGCTGTCACTTCAGGAGTGGAGGACACAAGCATCCAAATGTTCATCTGGCTCCCAAGTCCCTAGTCGTGTCTCCAGGCAGAGCTGCAGGAGCTGTAAGTTTGCAGAGTAAGACCCGGACTTCTCCGTGCTCAACACTGAGCTCCAAACAGCTTCGCAATCTGTCCTTGGGGAATTTTCAGTGTAAGAATTTATAACACACTCAGGAAGCACATCTTTAGTTACAAATTTTATTTTGAACATGTTTAATTTTGACCAGAATGATGCATAGAGAAGAAAGCCAGGAGAAATAAAAAGCACAAGAAGACACTAGAAAACCTTGTTCATGAGAAATGTATGGTTGTTAAATATGAGAAAGGCTGATATTCTCTGGGCTTCACTACGTAAGGGAACAGCTGCCCCCAAGTGGAAGGTGAATCATTGCCCAAGGAAAAAGATTAAGATCACTGAAGCCTACCGCGCCAGGTGCGGCAGGCTCTCGGTAGTCAAGCCTGCCATGTGAGGGCTGCCCTGGGATGTGGTTTGGTAACAGTCAAAGGTCGGTGGGCATTTCAGCAGTTGCTGTTGATTTGGGAGAATAGGCAGTGATACACTTGATCTCATTCAAGATGGTAATTCTTAATTCATTTTTGAAAAAGTAGGGCCAAAACTCTACCCCGAGGATCTTTTTTCACTTTTTTTCTCCAAAAGAAAAAGGATTACATATTGTCATAAAGTTTGATTGGTGGCACTTGGAAGAGTCGTGATTTTCTTGGGCATGAAAAGGACAAACGAGAAAAGGTGTATCACTTGTAAGCCAGGCCACCACAGGCTGGATGATGACTGCTCTTCTCTGCTCTCTCGGTGCATGACTCACGCTTGCATTAAAGAATCTGTCACACTGTGATGTCATGGAGAATCATCCACTTCTAGAATGCTCCCTCCTTCTGCACCGTGAGCTCCCTGAGAACGGGGCCTTTGTTTGCTTTTCACATAAACTCCCTTGGCACTCACAACATGCCCAGCGTGCAACCAGTGAACACCCAACAAATGCCCTCCCGGTCCTCTACTGGACCCGATGGCACATATGAAATGTAAACTCGTTTAGTATTTAATACGTGACTAAGATTTCAATCCAGATCTAGCTGAGTCCAGGCCTCAGTTTTAACCCCTTTGTGAACCTGCCTTTCCTGGGAAGGATCGGTCAGTAAGTGAGAGACAACACCAGCTTTCCTGCTCCCCTAGTGGCTGCTTCTTCTCACTTGCCTTGCTGGTTCTTCCTCACCTCCCCAGGCTCTTAAATGTGCAGGGCCTCAGGGCTTAGTTCCCAGGCCTCCACTCTGTATGATGGTAGGTGATCTCATCTTTCTCATTCATATGCTGACAACTCCCCTAAATGCATGGGCATCCTGGCATGCTGGATCTCTCCCTGGAACCCCAGGTACGCATGCACATCTGACTTCTCCGTTGGATATCTAATAGAAGTCTCAGGCTCAACATGCAAATCAAATGATCCTGACATTGCTGGGCAGACGTATGCAGGGTCCCTGAGCCCACAAAGACAAAGGGAAGACAGAAGTCAACAGCTGTGAGGCCCAGGCTGGCTAGCTTTATTGGTGACAGTGTTGTCCCACTACACCAAGACTGTGTGATCCCTAGCCAGGGGACTACAAGAATAACCAATGAGTGCATGAATAAGTAGTATAACAAATCAGTGATTTTCTTTTCTCTCTTAAAAAAATCAATAAACAATTTTTTTTTAAAAAAGTTAACAGCTGTGGGGAACAGGCCCATGTGATCCTCTCATATTGTAAGCATGCCCTAGACAGGGACTAGTGTGGATGGTGTGGATCTCAAAAACTGAATTCACTACAGTCTCAAATTAGGATGATTATATCAGGAGAAACTTGAGACACAAATTTCAAGAGAAGTCAAGAAGTGCGAGCAAGCATTTGGTAAACACAGGAGAAAGTCTCCAAAGTGTTGGTCAGAAACATTGATAATAAACTAACTGCTCAGGGGAGGCACTGGGAAGTAAGACTGAATAGCCTTGTCACCCACAACCAGACAGCACTGTGATTCCTCAAAGGCACACATGTGGTCTCATAACCCCCTTCCTTGAAATCCTTCAATGGCTCTTTACCTCACATGGGACTGGGCCAAACCCCCCAGCAAGGCATGAAAGGCCTTTAGTGGGCTGCCCCTCTCCTGCTGCCCCTGTACCTCTCCTCCGCCACCCATCCTCCTCAGCAACATGGAGCAAGTACAGTCTCCAAACACACCTCTGCACCTTTACTCGAGGTACTTCCTCTCTCTGGAATATTCTTTCCCTATGAGTTTCCCCAGGAAACCCCGACTGGGCACACCCTCTGTGTAGCTTCCCGTGCCCATCCCCCATTCCATGGCAGAGTTTCTTTATCCTCTGGGTTCCTAGAAGCCTTCACACGCCCTTTAATGCAGCACTTGACCCACAACAACGTGATTACTCGTTCATTGGTTTGTTTCCCTAACTAGATTATGAGATTTTCAAATCATCAGATCTTCAAATTGAGGTTTCTTTTTACTGATTTGAAAGAGAGAGAGAGAAACATTGATTCGTTGTTCGACTTCGTAATGCATTCATTGGTTGACTCTTGCACGTGCCCTGACCAGGGATGGAACCCACAACCTTGGCGCATCTGGAGGATGCTCTAACTCACTGAACTACCAGGACAGGGCTAAGGTCTGAGCTTTTTAAAAACCAGATGTCTCATGCCTAGAACACAGTGTCTGTTTAGTAAATGTTTGATAAATGAATGAACACGTTCATGCTGAGCCTTTGCCAGAAAATACAAAAAATAGAATGCAGTTGAGGGATGTAGTTAAGAACAGCCTTCTCCCTTGTTCTTAATTAGAATATAATCTGATAAAGTATTTCAACTTTAGGCTAGGTGTAACGTAAATCCATCTCTGATAGACCTGAGGAAACATTTATTAAAGGTCACTATATGCCAGGCTCTGGGTTTGACAACGGGTAACTTGTTATGGGTTCGGATAAACAGAAAGGGTGGGAACTATACTTGGTGGTATTTTGCATTTCTATCTTAGGTAGGGTACATTTAAGTGCATTACAAAGCTTTTCTATTCTCAGACATTATCTCATTTTTCTGAAATATTCTCCATCTAGAAAGACTGTTGCTCCGTACACGATGCATGCTGTGGAACCCGATGACTGCGCGGCTTTCTAATTTCCTGTTGTTCTCCGTCCCTCATATCCTGTCGTGAATACACGCACGCTGTTCATGAGGTCAGCTGAAACGACTCATGCAGCCTAAGATCTAGGATCTATATCAATTTTGAGTACAGCACCAATGTTCAACCAATGTGACTAATTGACAAATGCCCAATGGCAGCAGCTCCCCACAACTTGGCCCCCAGCCCAAAACACTGTCCTTGTTTTGGAACGTATCAGTTCAGAATTTATCACAGTGTGTTGTGATAATCTGGGTACTTATTCATCCCCAGACAAGACTTCGGGCTCCTAGAATAGGCAGGCGTGGATCTTATTCTTTCTCCTCACCTCAGCTGCTGGCGTAGCACCTGGCTGACAGAGATTAGTGAGTATTTTTTTGAATGAATAAGTAAGCTCATTATAGGGTAGCAAAAGACTAATTTCTGCCAGCATGCTTAGGGAGAGGCCGGATTGCTTTGGGGTGAGTACAGGTGCGTGCATATGCATGTGGTGGAGGGGCTGGTCTCGTGTGTGGGAAACTCCGACTTCACTCGCTGAGGAGGCAGGTGTACCTGCGTGCACATGTGTGCACACACACACCTTCCCCAGAATCTTCCCAGTCAGTAGCTGTCTGAACTTTCATCATCAGAGTCACATCTTTGGGTTATATGCCATGTTTTCCTGTCAACATGTCTTGAATTGGTATGCCCTGTTACTACATAAAGTTCAAATTTTGAACATCCCCGGTGTCTGATCTGTATCCTCCAGCTCTGACCCCCATCCCCCACCCTTGAAAATCTCGGCTAGACCCCCACTTACTTTCTATAATTTGCATTAAAAAGTGGATTGTTTATATCTCTTCAAATACATAGCTATACATCAAATAAGCTCTCTCAAACCATATACACCATCGTGTTTGCAAGGGATTAAAACGCATCAGTCTGTATAACTCTGTGAATTAATAATGACACTGAAAAGAAAAACAAAAACTTGATTGATCACCATGAGAAGATCTAATGAATTTACTCCTCGTGTTCAAAATTAGTAAATGAAGAGACAGAATCAAGAATTTATTCTCCCTTCCTTATACAAACTGTACCATTAGGTAACCAAAATTTAGGTAAGGAAAAAGTCTGCCATTATGGAAAGAGTCCAGCAAGTCAGTGGAGAAGATGATAGGATTAGAGTATCTCCTCCTAGGATAGAAGTAGAATGCAACCTCTAATGAATTAACAGATTTATACATTAAGCACCAATGGGTAGTAACATCACAAAATGAAAGGCAATCAGATATTATATGTCTCCTGAGGGAAATATAAAATACCAACTATAATGAAGTCTGATCAGGGTTCTAAGTCCAACGAGCTACTCACAAGAAATAAAGAGAATGATAGACCACGTAAACCCAGCAAAATGTAAAACAAAAAATCATGTTTATGAGACCATCAGAATTTGAACACTGACCGGATATAGGATGATATTAAATAATGATCAGTTTTTGTAGGTGAAATAATGCTGATGTGGCTATATTTAAAACATCCCCTTATTTTTAAAAATGCATACTGAAATATTTGCAGGTGAAATAATATGATGTTTGGGATTTACAGGTACTTAAAAAATAATGCAGAGGAGCATCAGGGGCAGTAATTGGGCATATGTATGAAACAAGAGAGCCTTGTGTTGATAATTAGTGAAGCTGAGTAATAGGTACATGGGAATGCACTATACCATTCTGTCTACTTTTATATATGCTTGAAATTTCCCCCCGAAAAAGGTTTTTATTAAAAAAATTTATTAACGCTTTCCTGAACACTCTGATATGCTTGTCCTAAAGGATAGTCACCCCTCTCTCACCCCTTGAGAGCATTTTCCTGGGAATTGCACTGATTCTGGGTGAAGTCACATTAATTCATAAACATCTCTTAATGAGCCAGCATAAAAGATGATTTCCTGGACTGCCTTTGCTCCTGAAAACACTGAGTGCCTGAGGGTGAAGGTGAAAGAAAAGCTTGGAGGAAGGAAAAGGAAGGCTCCTTGTGGGGAGGAGAAAGCGAGCAATCTGCCTTCCTTACAGTTTTCCCAGGGCCTTTACTAGCTGGCATGACATCTTTGTGTGGGTTTCGCTAAGAGAACTTTCACTTGAGGCGTGAAAAAAATGTCTGAATTCTGGACTCTCAGGTTAAAATGTCACAAAGCGTTCCCTTTTACGTTGTCAAAAGCTAATGTAAATATTTTCAGAAAGGGGGCCCCTTTTGTTTTGCTCAGTGAACCAATGAAAAGGCTCCTTGGGTGGAGCTGGGCACATTTTTGCCTGAACCTGGGAATAGTCTAGACCTGTCTGTAGGACTACACAGATGTGGAAACCAGGAGAGTAAGGAGTCACCTCAAGTGCTTAAGAATATGGCTTTTTATAGGAGATCTCTGGAAGAATACCAAGAAACTGGTTGCTCCTGGGGAGGGAAGCTGAGGCACTTGGGATAGGGTGGGAGGAGGGGGGCAAAAAGTCTGCTGTGATTGTCACAGCCAGGTTATACTGTGGTTAGCGCCTTAAAATATATGATGACACTTTGCACACAGCCTTTTGTTAATATGACTGTACCTTTTACCTTGACATTTCACAGAAGACAGATGTCTGTTCGTTTATGGGTTTTTCGCTGGGCCAGTTGCTGGCACCACCCGCTGTTTACATATTTCCTTGGTACTTCCTCTACCCGCCCTCCCTGCTCCACCCAGCCTCCGGGAATCTAATTAGGAGCTGGAGATGGCCACTGGAGCCTACAAGACTAGGATCCTAGTAGATCCAGTACAACCTCTGCAGGTGTGACGTGGTACTGGGCAAAGCTCAAATTTTCCCAAAGAAGCACCCCTAGTAGCAGAGCCAAGGGAACACTGTTTGCTGGCTCCTGTTTCACCTTAAAAATTCAGGTGAGCCCTGACCTGTGGAGCTCAGTGGACTGGGCATTGTCCTACAAACCAAAAGGTGGCTGGTTCAATTCCCATTCAGGGCACATGCCTGGGTTACGGGCCACGTCCCTCGCTGGGGGCATGTAAGAGGCAACCCATTGATGTTTCTCTCGCACATTCACGTTTCTCGCACACATCGATGTTTCTCTCCCTCTGCTTCTCTCTCCCTTTCCCTCTTTCTAAAAATAAATAAATAACATCTTTTTAAAAATTCAGGTGAAGTTTGTGGTCTATGAATCACCATTTGTTTTTTATAGAGCGTGATCTTGTAAGTTATCATTAGGAGAAAAATGTCTCCGTATTTATCCAGTGATCTCAAGTAGCCTTGCACACTCTGCGTGTCCCTGAAGTACTGAGTCCGGTTTTGTTTTTTGCTTTTTCCTCTTTTCATTCAGGTTATTATTTACACACATTAAAATCCACCAATTTAAATGTACAGTGTGATTAATCTTGGTAACTGTATACAAAGTGTAACTACCACCAGATCAAGATATAAAATGGTTACTCCACCTCATAATGTTTTCCATTCCCTTTTGCCAAGTTGATTTTGGAGACACATAATTGAGTTCTATTTGTTCCTCCAACATCTGGCTCTCTGGGTGATTTGAGGAAAGTCACTTTACCCCTCTGGGGTGTGTTCCTGCTCTTGTAACACGAACAATGTAGGAACAGATTTGTTTCTAGGGGATCTTCAAAACTGTCGTGAAACAAAGCATGGGGTCAGGGCGGGAATCTCAGCCTTGCGTCTCCATACTTGAGAGATCATGTGATGTCAGGGGTAAAAGCCCGTGGCACACGAGACTTAGGTGCCCATCTCCTCTCTTGCTAGTGTGTCAACTTTTCCAAACGTCGGTTTCCTCACCTGCAGTATCAGACTTATTAGTAAGATCTATTTGTGTAGTGTCGTGAGGATGAAGTGAGTTGTGTGGGCATGCTTACATATCGGTTGGTATTTTTATTAAAGCATAATATAAAGTCACTGCATTCAACCATCTCCTCTACTACGTGTTTATTCAGGCTGAGTGCCACAATCAAAACAGAAGCGCAAAGCACGCCCACCCATTTACTCAACCCTGGCAGCGCAAGCCTACCTGCCAACGAACAAGTCTGGGTCTCGGAGAACAAATGGGCACGTGTGCCTGTGCTTCCAAAGAGCCTCTCTAGGGGGCAGAATCGGAACCAGGAATTTTAGCTCCTGTCGTACAAGCGCGACGTAAAGCGGCTCTGCTTTACGGCAACCTGCTTCCGCCTTCAGTGGCGTCAGAGGTTCCACGCTAGTGGGTAGGAAGGACAACTTCTGGCGGACAACGTGGCTTTTGAAGGCGGACAGCCGTGATTTTTCGCTATGGGTAAGCGGAGGAGCCGGAGCCAGAGCCAGCTGCTCAACACCCTGACTAAAAAGCAGAAGAAGCACCTTCGGGATTTCGGCGAGGAGCATCCCTTCTATGACAAGTATGGAGAGGCATGGCCAGAGCCAGAGCTGCCAGAGTCTTTTCCCGGTTGGAGGCCGCGTCTCCCGGCCTGGGTGCGGAGGTCTCCTCTGCGGTGGGGACAGGGCTGCTCCCGCCTCTTCGCGTGGTTCCCCGAAGCCCGCGGTGCTCGGGGTCGGGCCCCGCGGGTGCTCATCAGGGGAGGATTCTGGCGGCCACCCCCCTGAGATGTAGTTCTGCACGGGTCTTCTCCCGTTTGGTGAGCTCCTAACGTTGTGCCAGACCACATTCCCGCAGTGCTGGGTGTCGGCTGGCTTTTTATGGCCAGAGAGTTTCTAAATTGATTTGTTTTTTGTTTTCTTCAAAGAATCGCTAGGGACCCTCGACATCATTGATTTATCCAGTTAACATGAGGGAGGGAACTGATGTGTAGGTCGTTTGTGGGTTCCTCAGCCAGTGTCCAGACTCTCGGTTATGATCTCAACACCCTACCCTTTTGGGCCACTTTATTAGTAACTTAGAGGGATATTCTCATTAAGAAATTTGCTAGAAAAGGTAAACCTGAGGTTTTTTATTTTCGAAAATAGCCATCTTTTAGATGAGAGCCAGTTGTTGGTGTGACTCGAGTATTTGTCATGTGACCTCGTGAAACTTTTGTCAGTTATTATCTATTTGTCATATTCTAACAGTCTCTGTCCAAGTGCATTTGTTGTGTTTGTGTGACTGTAGTTATAACGTGTCTATAATGGTATATTCTTCCATTTTCCCTTGTAATTGTATCATTAGATTTTTTCCTAACTGCTGCATACTTACAGTTAAAAATTAACTGTTTCTTCGCAGGGTTTCTGGAAAGGAAGCAAAACCACAGATTTGTCAACTGGTATGTTTTATACCTTCTTTGTAATAGTTGGTCCTGGCTTGTCACTTTTAAAGTTATGTGTAAGAATAAAGTTTGGCTACATTTTCACCCTTTTCTATTTGAGACGTAAGCTGTTATTTTAATAATATTGCTTCATTTTGAATGCAGATGTCTGTTAAAATGCTGTTGTGGTACTACACCAGTAACCAGAGTTTGAACTGCCCTGAGACATCAGTCTATTAGAACCTGTTGAGGCTTACTTACCGGCCTGCATTCTTTTGTTGTATTGTAATTCTCCTGTCGCTTCTTTAAAGGGGCCAAATGTCTGACAAATAGGTTAGGTCCCCTTGTTGCCAGAAGCTTTATGTCAGCTTTCTTCCCATGTGGAACATAAGCAGTCCCAAGATGAAGAGCTGCCAGAGTCTTAGCTAGATTAAGTATTGTAAATAAATGTGATGCTGTGCTTGCTTGAATAGAATAGATAGGATTATATGTTTGCAGAAAAGCTAATTTTTATTTAGGGAAGTCTGAGCCTGTTATGCAGTTGATCTGTTGATAGTCACAGGGTAGCAATGAAAACGATATCATTTTGTTTTTAAAATTGCTATTTTCTTTTTAGTCAGAGAGTTCAGATAGTTCGAATTCTGAAAGTGAAGCAGAGAGTGAACCAGAACAAGTTTCTGGGTACCACAAACTACTTGCCACGTTAAAGAATGTTTCTGAAGAAGAGGAGGAGGAGGAAGATGAGGAGGAAGAGGAAGAAGAGGAGGAAGAAGAAGGCAGTGCTTCAGATGAAGCAGAAATGAACGGCGAAGATGGTGACAGTGATGCCAGTGTGGAGGAAGAGACAGCAGCAGCGTCTGCTGAGATGCAGGAGGGTAAGTGTCTCCCGTGTGGGTCCATCGTCTGTGCCAGGAGCGCAGGCAGATTGCCCCCTGGGCACAGTGCCCAGTGCTGTATGAGTGGGGGGAAAGCGTGTGGATCCAAAGCAGAGATTTTTAAACCTTGCTGGCCTCAGTTAAACTTTGAGAGTCTGATGAAAACATAGGACCTTCTTACGAGAAAAATGCAGAAGTAATATTTTTGCTTAGGATTTCTAGGATTTTGTCAAAGTTTTCCTGAATCAGAAGAAAGAGAACATAATTCTGCTTTTATATTGGTCTCAATTTATTAAAGAGATTATTACCGTTCTTCAGAGAAACCTAGTTTAATGGAAAATAGACACAAATATACAAAAATTTGCAAGAAGCAGGTTTTTACGCAACAGCCAGAGATGTGTGGTGTTGAAGAGATGGCGAGCGCTCACACACACCAGGGAAGGCTTCGGAGAGGAGCCAGGATCGGCAGCCTCGGGGCCTTTTCTCACCAAGACTTCTAGGTGACTCTTCAACTGTAAAACCAGCTTTATTGAGGAAGGGTTTGCCTGTAATAAAGAGGACCCATTTTAAGTGTATAGTTCAATGAATTTGGACCAAAGTATACACCTGTTATTACCATCACAGTGAAGATTCCAGAACTTTTCTGATACCTCCAAAAAGTTCCTTCTTGTCCTTTTACAGTCAGTGTCCCATCCCTGGCATCAGGCAACCACTAACCTGCTTTCTCTCACTGTAGGTTACTTTCACCTGTTCCAGAAATTTATGAAAATGGAAGCGTACCGTGCGTGTACTCTTTTCTGTCCAGCCTCTTTGGCTCCTCACGTTGTGGTTCATCCATGTCTGTGTGTTAGTAATTCATTACTTTTCGTTGCTGCAGTAGCGCTTCATCGTCAGAGTGTGTCCAGGGGGCTCTTTATCTTGCCATCTTAATGCCCATTGCAGCGTATTTTTTCCTGGGCTTTACAATGTCGCACAGCATTCTTGGTATTTTCATTCATTAGTTTTACTAGGATAAAAATGAACTGCCTCAGATATAGAGCATTTTTTTGTTTTGTTTTGTCTTTGTTTTTCTTTTCTGTTTAGGATTTTTCAAACTGAAGTGTGTGTTTTTAAAATATAAAAGTAATCTGGATTTACTGTAAAAATTCAGGAAGGTGGCATAGTTAACCTTTACCCCCACCACCTAGAGATGAAGACGACCAGCACCTTTTGTGACCTGCCAGACTACCTTGTTGTGGACGCGATTTATGAGAAAGTACAAGCATGCACATGTACTTGTGTGACTTTGTATAGTGGTCTCATATGTTTCTGTTACTTAATGTTTTTTTCTTTAATGATATACCATGGATGTTTTTCTGTGTGTGACTGGGTTCACGTTAGCTTTAATTATAGTATTCCATTGTAAATGTTATGTGGTAATTAATTATCCCAGAGATAGAAAATGATGGAGTCACTTTTCCCAGTTATTTCTTATCATAAAATCCACTGCTGCTTTGACCACCTCACATGTACTTTGTTGGAACTGAGTCAACAACCAAGCTTAGCCTTGACATTTGTTTTTCACCTGAATTTGCTTAAACGTAAATAACGGCAATGAACATCAACATCGGTATTGATATTGGCTAAGGAGTTAGATTTCATTTGTCAACAGAAGCAGGATTGTATTGATGATTAAATAACTTTACAAAATGTTTCTCAAAATTGGAGGTAAAGTCTTACCTGCTGACCCTGAGGGAAAAGATGGGGACGAGCCACCTGGCACATCGCAACAGGAACCCCCGGGGGAGTTTACAGATACAAAACATGAGTCACTTTTCAGCCTGGAAACCAATTTTCTTGAAGAGGAAAGTGGAGGCGGCTGTTCCCTGAAAGCATCACAAGGTCAGAGCACAGTATGTATCATTTGAATTCATCAGGTGCTTAGTACAGGGCTTGTAGAATGATACACATGAAATCTCCTGTTATCGGAATGAGTAGCAATAAAAACAGATGCTGCAGCAGCTAGATCAAGAACTGGGAAGAAACACCTCTCGAAAGTATTTTGTGCTTTTCAGTGGTTAGGTGGTATTGGGAGTTGGGGGCTGGGGTTGGCTGTTTAGGAGAACGAACACCTTAAGAATGGTAGGGGGGAGGCCAGTTTCCCAGGCCTCACATTTCCACAGTTGGGGTCAGGGGAAGACTTCTGATTTTCTCCCCGAGTAGGGAAGGAAGAGGAAAAATGCTTTACGTTTTTCTTTCTACTTTTCACTTGCTCTTTTTTGTTGGAGCAGTAATTTTCCAGATTTGCGAGACCCACTAACTAATCTGACTTTCTTGTTACCATGGAGTATGTCAGAAGCCAAAAAGCTCCATTCTCGCTCCCCAGTCTCCTGTAGCGTCTTGGCCATGCCTCTGTCGAAATGTCAGTCACTTGGGCAAGGGCTGCCTATGGCACACTTAGACAGGTCTCTGTTATCTCTCTCTCTTTCTCAGTTTTTTGTCCAGTTTGCTGGCCTGCAGCTGAGCAGGCAGGCCAGAGGTTGGTCTTATTTTGTGTCCTGATTGCGTTTTTTTTTTTTAGAGGGAGGGGAAGAGAGGGAGAAAGAGGGAAACATCAATGTGTGAGATACATGGTTGCCTCTCACACGCTCCAAACTAGGAACCTGGCCCGCAACCTAACTTGGAATCGAACCAGTGACCTTTTGGTTCGCAAGCTGGCACTCAACCCACTGAGCTACACCATCCAGGGCCTGAGTGCCTTTTTTGGTCCCAGTGCTGTTCTTCAACCCAACTCTACCACTAATGAAGCTGAAATTTTACTTTGTCTCATTTGGTTCTGCTTATCATTATAGTGGAGAGGGAAAAGCAGAGGTAGAATTTGAGCACAAATCTCATTCTAAACCATCCAATCTTAAAAACCTGAAGCAAACATTAGGAAGCCTAGCTGTCCTCGGATGTCTCTGTTTGTTTTGCCTGAACAGATGTATTAGCATCTAGAATTCTTCTGTCCTCTTGCTCATGCTTATCTCGGGTATTAGTACGAGTTGCATTTGAAGTTTTACCATTTGCATCCTTGAATGGTTCTTTTAACTTTGCTCTGCTTCGTAATGAGGGGAGTGGAGAGAAGGTTGAACAGCCAGCTCAGGGCACTGAAGGTAACCCCTGAGTGCAGGTGCTACCACGTGGATTGTTCGCTCAACTCCGCTGAGTATTGAGCGTTTCTATGTGTCCTGCAATGCAGGGTGAATCAGACAGGCCCCCTGCCCTCAGGGACCTTCCAGTCTGGTGGAGGAGATAAGACATGCTCACGGGTTGGGGAGTTGGTGGCTGGGGAGGCAGGGTTGGGACTGTCTGTAGGGGGCCGGGAGTGACCTCTTGATGGAGCCAGCACTGTGCCTGACATAGTAGGCTCCTGGGAAATAGTAATTTATCGTACTGATACTATTTGGATATACAAAAATGAGGTAAAGGAGAGGATAGAATTTTTAACTGAAGGAAAGCCACCGAGGCAGAAGAATTTGAGGGCCATATAATTCAGAAATTCAACTTTCAGAATGAGAAGTTTCTTCAAAGGTTTTTGAGCTGGGAAGTAATGGTTTAGAGAAATATTTTAGGAAAATGAACCTGTCGGAAACTTGCACGCTCTGAACTGGGAGAGAGGGTGGGGAAGTGGATGGGGGAGAGGGTGAGTTAACGTGAAGAACAGCATGACATTCACAGGGGAAGGCCGGAACATGCCTGCCATTTCCTGCAGCATTCTGACATTCTTTATTTCTGCATTAGATCCATTTCTGCAACATGTAAACAAAGAGCTGAAAGAAAAAGAAATTCAGGCTGTTGCCACAAACCCCAAAACTACCCACGAGCTAAAAGTAAGTGCTGCTTGGTCATCTCAGTCACAAGGAAGGAAGGCTTTAAGTAAAGCAGTGGTCTTGGGTTTTAGCGATCTCCCCAGACATAGGATATATACCAGCGGTAGACGGCTTGATGGGGAAGCAGGGCATGGGGAGGTGGAGGAGCCTTGCGGGGCACAGTGTGGCGTGAAAAGGCGCCAAGAAGCTGGAGTGTGGGAGCCAGATGAGGTAGGAGTGTTTCATAGACCCGTACACTGGGCTTGAGAGCAGCATCTGTGAGGGGCTGTTAACCTAATACGACCTAACACAGAGTAATCTCCCCTGTTCTTCACTGTTCTCGTCTGTTCGAGGGGGACAGCAATGCCTACCTCAAATAAAGTAGTTTATTGATCGATACATGGAAAGTGTTCAGCAAAACAGTAGCTACTGCTGTTGTCCATTTGTTTGGAATATCAGCTATGGTTCACAACTAAATTACTCAAATACGGAGCAGTTTTTGCTTTGTTCCCCCCGCCCCTCTAATTGATGCTGTTCGTGAGAATTGGTCATACTTTTTTAATTGGAATTTTTATTGAGATAATAATTATCAACGCACTTATAATAAATAATACAAACATGCCCCGTATGTCTTTTGCCCAGTTTTTCCCAAGGATAATATCTTACAAAACAACGGCACAGTATCATAGCCAGAAAGTTGACATTGGTGCAGCCTGCCCATCTTACTCACATTTCCCCATCTTACTCACATTTGCTCTGACTCTTTTGTGTGTGTGTTTAGTTCTACACTGTTTTCTCACACGTGTAGATTCCTCCACCCGTCACCGTACTCAAGGTGCAGGACACTTCCAGTACCATAAAGGTCCCCGGTGTTTCCCCTTGCCCTTTAGAAGCATGCCCACCTCCCTTGCCCCATTTCTATAATTTTATCATTTCAAAGGTGTTTGAAAAGATTGTGGGGATCATATGACCTCCCTGAGCCTCAGCGTTTACCCTGCAGGGTTGTGAGGATGAAGTGAGATGCCCTGTAAATCGCGAGGGTCTTGGTACATTACAGAGTGCTCTGGGAGTATAAGGCTGGAGTGTAAGGTGTCCATAATTCATTTCTGACGTAGCTCCTGGTCTTTCTCTCCTCTAGTGGCCCATTCTGGGCCAGCTTGTCTTTTCATCCAAGTTTCAGAGTTTGGAAACATTTAAACCTCCAAAGGACCTTGACATAAAGGCACTTCATCTCCAGAAGCCTCTAGAATCCACCTGGACCAAGACCAACAGCCAGTTTCTCTCTGGTCCCCAAAAATCAGCTAGCCCCTTCACACCCCTCCAGAAGGAGCTCTTCTTAATTATGAACTCTTACCGGGACTTGTTCTACCCAGAACGGACTGCCCTGAAGAACGGGGAGGAGATCCGCCATGTGTACTGCTTGCACGCGATAAATCACGTGCTCAAAGCCAATGCCCAGGTGCTTGGCAACAACAGCAGACGCCGAAGCCAGAAACTTGGGGTGGGTGACGATGACTTCAGGGACCAAGGGCTGACAAGGCCCAAGGTGAGTGGCAGCAGGAGAGCCTTGTCCCCAAGAAGGAGGCCGCAAGGCACTGTCCTGTGGGTGTCTGGCCCTTCTCAGGTACTCTGATGATTAGAGATGTGAATGCGTCTGACGGCGGGCACACCCGATGGACCGTGTAGGTCGAGCAGTGCCGCAGACGGCTCAGTGGACTGCTCTTAAGTGGCTCTGCCTGGAAGCCTGTGCGTAGGAGGTGCCTCCATGGTAATTCTCCTTTAAGGTAGACCCTGAACACATATAAATAACATCTCTTTGTAAGTCTGCTCTTTGTGATTGTAGAGCTGCATGGGGCCTTAACAAGCCTCTTATTTAATCCCTCCAGCGTCACAGCTCTGGGCTGAGACCAAGATCTGCAGGGCCTTTGCGAGAGAGCGCCAGGAGAAGAGTGGTGGAGATGGGACAGGAACCAGAGATTTTCTTCACTAAGCCACATAAATATGTAAACCTTGGAACAGAAAAATTCCTACTTTTTCCTTTATGTAGTTACTGCTGCTTAAAGTGATGATTATATTTATTTGGGCTCATAGGCCTAAGCACTATGGCCTTAGGGCTGTGATATAAAACACATTTTGTTTATTTATTATTAAAACAAAAAATTTTTTAAATGTTTTATTTATTTTTAGAATGGTGAGGAGAGGGAAAAAGACATCAATGTGTGGTTGCCTCTCATGCGCCCCCTACTGGGTCCCTGGCCAGCAACCCAGGCGTGTGCCCTGAATGGGAATCAAACCAATGACCCTTTTTCCCAGTCTAGCACGCAATCCACTGAGCCACACCAGCCTGGGCATAAGCAAACGCCTTTTAATTCTGCCTGTACTTTTCGTGATGTTACAGAGGTAGATCTTATGTTGGCCATCCTCCCTCCCCCTTAGCCGATGGGGCTCCATATTGAGGAAACCTCATCTTTTTAGATTGTTCTCATTGAGCTTAACAGGGTCTTCCAGTTTTCATACTAACGTGGCTCTTAGAGTTTCTTAGTCCAGCCCCCTTGTTTGATAGCTGGGGACACTGAAGCCTAGACACTTTCTTAGTTTCACAGCGGGGCCAGTAACTCGGCCCTCTTCGCTCTCTGTTCATTGTCCCTGCAGTGAATCACTGTCCCTGTGCTGGTTTCTTTCTGAGAAACTGCCTCAAAGTCTTGACCATCAGGATTATATGATTATCTGTTTCCATTTATAATTGCAAAAAAGAATAAGAGACAGGTTACCCAGGAAACACATTTAGAATATGGTGAATTGCATGATCTGATTTGGGTTATTTCCACTGATTATATTGTTTAGAAAAGGGTAGTTAGAAATTAATTAGTTATTAAGCACCTTTTTTTTCTATCAATAGTCATAACTTTAAGCATTTTAGGAAATATTTGGAAAACTAAGTCCTGTATTTCCCATTAAAATATAATCTTATTTCAGAAATGCTTTATTATTATTTCTGAAAAATGTACTATAGAATGTACTGGAAAAGTAGTAATGCGTTAGTCCTTTTCCTTACCAGCTTTGTTCTCTACTTGTTACATCTAACTCATTTTTTTGTTTGGCATATATTTGTTCTTGGGTTCTTCTGTATAAAAATACAGCACTGAGTTTTGTGGGTTACAGAAGGGAGTCACGTTCCTTGCCCTCAAAGAGCCGATGTGTTTACATTGTTGAGTTTTGCTAGTAGGCTCCTCTGTAAAAGGTGTTGACTTAGCCTGAAATGTATTTCCAAATTCTGCTTGAGAACTGCCTCCTATGGAACCATGGGATTAAAATCTACAGGACATGGTGCTGTGGATGTGGCAGGTGCTCAGCTTCCAGTTCCGTGCAGAGGGGTTGACACTGGTGTGGTCCCCGGCTGGCGCCACTGCTGTACAGAGTGCTCTTGAGCGACACGTCCTCAGCAGGCTCACCGCAAGTG
The DNA here is from genome assembly GCA_004024845.1 of Tonatia bakeri. Taxonomy (NCBI): domain Eukaryota; kingdom Metazoa; phylum Chordata; class Mammalia; order Chiroptera; family Phyllostomidae; genus Tonatia; species Tonatia bakeri. The sequence continues at coordinate 166,616 of PVIA01000553.1, forward strand.
GCCTTTCCTGCCCGTTCCCCACCCGGGCTGCTTGCTGCTTCCTCCACAGGTGCTGATCGTGGTCCCATTCCGGGAAGCTGCTCTGCGGGTGGTGCAGCTCTTCATCAGCCTCCTTGAGGGCGACAGCAAGAAGAAAATAATTGTGAGCAACAAAAAGAGGTTTAACGGAGAGTATGGCTCAGATCCCGAGGAGAGACCACCCAACCTGAAGAGGCCTGAGGATTACGAAGCTGTGTTTGTTGGCAACATCGACGACCACTTTAGGATTGGTAACTCCTCCTGGTCAAAACTGAGACCCCAAGGGACCTGGGGTGTGAGGTTCCCAGGGCTGGGGGCTGGAAGCCTGGAACTAGGCATTCTGTCAGTGGGTCACTGACTCAGCCGCCTAACAGAACCAGAGTGCATTTGAGACATCTCGCCTGCTGGCGGGGCGAGTCTGGCCGTGGCTGATGGGTGGAGCATCTCTGAAGGTACACGTGAAAACATGCAGACCGCAACAGAGATGTCTCAGCACACCCCACGCTGCAGCACGTAGTCGGTGCTACAGGAGTGCTCGGGGAGCTGGAAGTGGTAGGCTGAGGGGCTCGGTCTGGGGAGACCGAATAAACTGAGCGTCTGCAAAATGACGGCCTTCCCTTCTGCCTGCCATGCAGAGTGCCCCTCCATTATCGCCCCACAGGACTTACTCCCACTCCACTTCCATGCTTTTGCTTGTCTCTCATTCAGCACCCACGTACTTGGTTGGTTGTATGTTGATAGAGTGAAGTTCTTAGAAAGTGTTCATAAGTCACATATGTTCATTCATTAGACATTACGCATCTACTGTGTGCCAGGTGCTGTGAAGAAGCTGGGGATATAGAAATAAAAGTTGTCCAGCTTCCTGTGGAAACAGTACAGAGCGATAACTGTTAAGCTCAGAGGATGCAGTGGGTGTTTTGGGAGCATTTAACACTCCCCTCACCCAGCATGGGCATAGGGTGGTTAGGAAGGGCCTCCTGGTGGAGGTGCCATCTGTACTGAGTTGAAGCCTGAGTAGCATTTAGCCAGTTACAAATGGAGGTGGTCAGAGTGGAGGAAAAGGTTCAGACAGGAAACTGCATGTGCAGAGCCTCAGGGTGAATAAGCCAGGTGTGACCTAAGATTCACACAGGCTTCAGCGTGGCTGGAGTGTAAGGTGCAAGGGGATAAGACCTGATGTTCAGTTTTAAACCTGTGCAGGGCTTATCAGTCTGGAACTCAGGAAAGAGAGGTCACGTGAAGGTGACATTTAAACTGTGGTTAGTGAATAAATTTCCCCAAAGCTTTATGTAGGGTGAAAGTAGAACTGGAGGGTGAGTCCAGAGATTCGTGGCGAGCTGTATGGATCTGGAAAGATTAATAATGGCCAGGTCAGTGATGGAAATGGAAGTGAGTGTTGGAAACCGCCGGTGAGGAAAAGAACATTTCACGGTAGGTACGTTCAAAGTAACGCTTATACGTGCATGACAAGAAACACTGAAGTGCCATTGAATTGGTAACTGGGAGCCATTGGTGACCGTAGCAAGAGCCATTTCAGAATCCTGAGCATCAGAGGCCAGATTGTGGTGCACTGAGGAGTGTGTGGGAGATTTCAGAGTAGGGACAATTTTCTGGAAAAGTTTGATAGTCAAGGAGTGGAAGATAGTGGGAGCTGGAAGGGACCACAGGTGCAAGGAGGGGCAATGATGATTTTAATGATCAAATCAATTTGAGCACGTTTATGTGCTAAGAGGGGAAAGAAGGAATAAGCGTGGAGACGCTTTGAAGGGGGGGAAGCTAAGGGCTGAGTAGTGATGGCTGAACTGGTGTGTACTGGCTGTTTTCGGTAGGCGTGGCAATACTTCAGAGAAGTGTCCGGCTGTATGCCCCTTTCTACTCCTCGGACATCCTCATCGCCTCCCCTCTGGGCTTGAGGACCATCCTCGGTGCCGAAGGGGAGAAGAAGAGAGATTTTGATTTTTTGTCTTCTGTTGAGCTTCTCATCATCGATCAAGCTGACGTCTACCTGATGCAGAACTGGGAACATGTCCTGGTAATGCTGGTCATTCATGTCCGGGGGGACACGGAACTCAGTGGTTTAAGTCCTGCAGGGTTAAAGTCCAGATAGAATTGCAGGTAGTTTGGAAACAGGGAAATAGTCTACATTTCCTAATTCGAAATGAAAAATTTTGTCCCCTCTTCTACCCACAGATGGGTCAGTAAACTCTCCAATGAGACAACAATTCTTGGCAGTATTTTCAAATCTCCAGAAAAGATCTCTTCCCCGAAAGACTTCTGCTAACAGGCCACTCTGGTGTGGTGGGTGGCTGGAAATCCTTCCTGCTGGGAATGTCTTTACCTGACCTACTTCCTCTTACAGTTCGTGCTCGTTCCTTCTTGTCTGGTTTTCAGTGGAGGTGGGAAAACACTGCTCGCGACTTTTTAACGTGGGTCTTGTTCTGCAGAGAAACGTAGGATGCCTTAATCCCCCTGCTGTAATTTGTGCACTGCCTTTTATCTCTCCCTCACCACATACTCTGTGCTGTTGTCGGTTTTAGGGTTAAAAACCTGTGCTTTGGAATAACCCTTATCGCAAAACTACAGGCTTGTGTTTTGAGGTGTTTGAGCACTTGCTCCCTGTAGCCCCAGGGCTTGCAGGAAGTTTGGGGCAAATAAAGGGAGCACTTCTTATAAAGTGGGGGATAGAGTTGTAGTAGTTGTTACCCTTCAACACATATTACAAGGTAAAAATATAATTAGAATGGAAAAGCTGTGTCAGTGATGTCATAGCCTTTCTTTGTCCTCACCCGAGGACTTTTTTCTTCATTGCTTTTAGAGAGAGAGGAAGGGAGAGACAGAAAGAGAAATATCGATGTGAGAAACATTGATTGGTTGCCTTCTCAAAAGCACCCCAACTGGGCATCGAACCCACAACCTGGGTGTGTGCCCTGACCAGGAATTGAACCTGCGACCTTTCAGTCTGTGGGATGATGCGCCAACCAGCTGAGCCACACCTGCCAGGGCAGTTGTTGTAGTTTTTAATTTGAGGAGAAGACGTGCCATGGCTCTGGGAATCTCTTCATGTTTTGGGAACACACCATTGAAGGCTACTAGCTCTGTTTTCCATGCCATTGTCCTTTTTGTCCAAGGGGGGACTGAGGAACCCGCAGAGTGACTGGGGGACATGTCAGAAGGTCCTTTTAAAGGGCTGTCTGTAGGTACCATTTTGATCCTCTTCAAAAAGTCCTAGAGGTGGCCAACCTTAGCTCATCATCTTGTTGGGGTCGTCTACCTGACTATGGACAAGTCAGTCACTCATCTGAGCCTCAGTTTTCCTTGTAATGGGAGATGATAGTGTGTACTCTACCCATGGGGTTCAGTGAAACGGCAGACTGGTAAAATGCTTAACAGTGCCCAGTTGTAATGCTCAATATATATTAATGGTAGTGTTATTTCTGCTGAAGCACTTGATGAACCACATGAACCTGTTGCCTCTGGACTCACACGGGGTGGACTTCTCCCGAGTGCGGATGTGGAGCCTCAATAATTGGTCCAAGTACTATCGCCAGACACTGCTGTTTGGGGCCCTGCAGGATGCCCAGATCAACTCCGTGTTCAACAGGTACTGCGTCAACGTGGAAGGCCAGGTGCGTTCTCTGCTCTGGGCGTTCGTGAAGCGTTGTGTATTGCTTGGGTCGTGAGGTGGAAGGAGAGGAGGGCATTTGGCCAACAGTGGGGACAGCTTGCCGCCTAACGCTCTCACCGACTTCCGGCAGGTGGCCGTGAGGAACGTCCCGATGACAGGCTCCATCAGCCATGTGCTGGTGCAGCTCCCACATGTCTTCCAGAGGATGGAAGCTGGAGACCTGGCTTCAGTGATTGATGCCAGGTACCTGTCCCTCCCACCCGTCAGACACCTGGGGACCACAGAGAGGGATTCAGAACTCGGATCCGTGCTGGTTTTGTAGATGACCATTTACCAAGTGAGATGAGATCATTGACCCTCACCGAGCATCGTCAGAGGAGGAAACTGAAGCCCAGGAGGAATGGTGCCTTGGCCTAGTGCTCACAGCTGATCACTGTCGGGGTTAATACAGTAAATCGGTCCTTCCCCCAGACCGTGGTGTTCTAAAGTTATATTAACACTGCTTCATACTGTGAGGTATCCCCAGTCAGCAACTGAGCTGTAAGCTCCTTGGGACGAGAACTGTTTTTCTTTTTGTTTTTTGTTGTTAAAGATTTTACTTATTTATTTATTTAGAGTGAAGGGAAGGGAGGGAGAAAGGAAGGAAGAGAAACACTGATGTATGAGAGAAACATCAATCAGTTGCCTCTCGCATGCCTGCAACTGGGACCCTGGCTGTCAGCTCCCTGGGAATCGAACCAGCGAACTTGCAGTGTCGGTGGGATGAGGCTCAACCCACCGAGCCACATCAGTCAGGGGAAGAGCTGGTTTTCTGATTCTCTGCATTTGGCCCAGTCTCCTCATGGTGTTTAGTGTGTGGGAGGTGTCAGCAAGTACTTGCTGAGTGACTGGTGACAGACGAGCAACATTGAATGAATGAACTAGTGCGTGGGGTGCTTGCAGAGTTCCTGGAGTAACTTCCTGGGGTAGTAGCTGCGCTATATCTGTTCTTTATGGTGAATGGTGTCAGCGCTTACTTTTTAAATGTGCTTATAAGCGTTGTTCTTACGTAACCCCTTTGCAGTGAGGTAAGCCACAATGGCCCTTTCGGGGAGGGGGAGGGAGACGGCCACCTGCCAGGGTCACTCGGTGAGTAGTGATGCGATGGGCCCCAGATCGGCATTGACTTTGCCCTTTGCCTTTCCAATCAGGTTTCACTTCTTTGTGAACAAGATTTTGCCTCAGTACCGCGACGCAGTCATGTCTCACTCGCTCATCTATGTCCCCTCCTACTTTGACTTCGTGCGTCTCCGAAATTACTTCAAGAAGGAGGAGCTGAGCTTCACGTGCATCTGCGAGTACACGCAGAGGTCCGGCGTCTCCAGGGCCCGGCACTTCTTCCTGCAGGGAGAGAAGCAGTTTCTGCTTCTCACGGAGCGCTTCCATTTCTACAAAAGGTAAAGTCCTGCCGGGTTTGGAGCGTCGCCTCTGAGTGGGGCCTGGAGACGCGGAACAAATCACGGCCTGCTCCTGAGCACACGGCACGAGGTGGGCTTCGAGGAGTTACAAGATGCTTCCCGCTCTGCCTCCTGCAGAGAAGCCAGAGAGTCTGGGGGCTGACCAGACTCTGCTTGCTTGACTGGCTTCCTCCCAGAATGGGCACTGTTGGGAAAGGCTGTGGGACTGCAGCACAACCTGTGCGTAGATACGGAGTGGGGCTGGCCCTACGCAGGCTCTGTCTGGGTCTGTGGGCGTAACCTCAAGAAAGACAGTCGAGCGACTCAACTGGGATGGCACAGGCGAGTTCAGGGAGGGGAGGGGCCTGTCAGAGAAGCACAGACACAGACGGGGGCTTTGTAGTCTGCTGGGAGAGAGGCCGAGCACAGGGTCAGTGTCTGAAGCTCTGGTGTGCCCTGGGGAGGTCCACACACACTTGGTCCTCACCAAGGAGAACCGGGACACGGGGCCCCTGGATGTTTGCAGGAGGCAGAAGGTTGGGGGCTTAGAATTGAGTATCGGAGGGTTTCAGCCTTTGTTTAGCTTCCCTGCCCTGTGACTTGATAAAATAAGGGAGATTGAAAAACTTCTCATGAGAGCGTTGGTAATGCCGAGCCCTCTGTTACTATTTGGGGCAGTTGCTGCCCTCCGTGCCCCCAGTTCTGCTAATCCTCCCTGCTGTCAGACTCGGAAGCCCTGTCTGGCCCTCACCTTGGGAGAGGTGGGTGCTTCGTCCTGTTGCCTCTTCCTTTCTGAGTCACAGTAATGTGCAGTGAATTTGGGTCTTGACTGTTTCATTGACTCTAGGTCATATTTGCTAACAAGGGGCGTGTTTTCTCAGAGAATCCCCAGCATTAGAGCCAGGAGTCTTCCAGGCTTCGGAGCATATTGGACGCTGCACCTCGGCACCACATTGCTGCTGTGCTGAGGGTAGGGTGGTGCTCCGCAGTCGTGCTCTCATTACCGAGATGGGGAGGCGGGAACCCAGCAGCTTTCCGGGCAGAGCCGGCTGCGGCCACGTGACCTCTCTGGGTTTCCGCGGACGAGGAGATCTGAGAGTGGAGAGCTGAGAAACCAGTACGGTTGTGTTCCGTGGGCTCCCTGCAGGAGACAGGGCTGTTGGCCCTGGAGTGTGAGTGAAGGCTCCGAGTGTGAGTGAACGCTCGCCTGTTGACATTCTGCGCTTTGTTCCAGCCGCTCGTCCCCGTTCCCGTGGGAGAGTGGAGCTTCGGGGAGTTTGCCTCTGCAGGTCTTAGGGGCCCTTAGTTTCCTGTCAGCTTGACAAATGAAAGCAAGCCCTCGCCGGGAAGGGGGTGCACCGGAAAACTGCCCGGTGCGACTGTCTGGCAAGCGTGAATTAGCTGGGATGAGGGCTGCTCTCTTCTCAAGCAGAGGACATGAAGCCTGCTTAAGAGAAAGAGCTCCTTTCTCTTTCTCTGAAGTAGGCAGGACAGTGCCCTGTCTTACACTGTTCATTTATTTACCAAACCGTTTGCCTGCAAAGTCATTACAGAGACAAACCTAGCGTGACCTAGCATGTGCTGTCCGAGTCATACCCTACACAGGTGCATGGGTGCAGCCCGTGCTGAAGGTGAATGGGAAAAATGCACTTCAGAGTTCTGTAGCTGCCGGTTATCGCAGGGTTCCAACGCAGAAGTTTCTGCTTGAGAGATCACCAAGGTGATGATGAGTGTTTTGATCTGCAGTGCCTTTGTGATTTGATTTTTATTTAACCTCAGGGAAAGGGCATGTGTTTTAAGTGTTACTGTCCAATTCTGAAATTATGTATATATGTTCTCTGTGAAAGTAGGCAGTGTTAGAAATGTTATAATTTATTTGTGAGCTAGCAAAAATATTCCAGCCTGAAGATTTGTTTTCTCTGGGGAGATGAAACCAGTAGAATCTTAGAATTGGGTGGGCATTTGGTCAAGATGTGGCCCCTCCTAAGGAGAGAGAGGTTCACAGCAGGAGAACCTCTCCTGAGGTGGGTTACCACAGCAGGTGGGTGTCAACCAGGGGGTGAGCCAGAAACTCCGGAGGTGGGATTTGTGGAGTTGGGAAGGGCTGCCGGGCTGTTTCTGAGCACCCTCTGCCCTCATATGAGAACTGGCCCCATACTCATAGGGCAGGGAGACACCAAAGGGAAAGGCAGATTGGTAGATGGCAGGTTTAATAGGCAAGGGAACTTATGTACAAGGCCTGTCCGGGGCACCCATGAGATGCGCAGTTTCCACGTCTGCCCCCAGAATCTTAGAGGTTCATACAGAGGCCCTAACAGGGGTCGGCCTAGTACCCAGTCTGAGTGGTATCAGTACCACGTCTCTGTCTCAGGCTCTGTCAGTGGAGCATCCTCTGGGAGCAGGGAGAGCAAGAGGCGTGCACGGTCCAAACGGAGGGGTGAGGAGCCTCCATTTGCCTGGACCATGGGTCATGTCTACTTGATGACCTTCCCCAGGAAACACGTAGCTTCTAAAACAAGAATATTCTTTTGTCTAACCACAGCACCATTATCACACCACTTAGCATTTCTACACCTTCATCTAATATATAGTCTCCATTCAGATTTTCCTGGTTGTCCCCAAAATGACCATTATAGCTGTGTTCCCCTAATCCAGATTCAGTTAAGGCTCATACATTGCATTTGCTTAACATGTTTTCTTATCGATCTTAGTTCGCAAGTGGGGAGTCAGTTTTCTTATCTATCTTAGTTCTCAGATGTCTCTTGGGGAGTCAATTTTGCCCCGCAGGGACATCTGGCAACATCTGGAGACTTTTGACTGTTACAGCGGTGGGCTCCTCTGGCGGTCGAGGCCTGGGTGCTGCAGAACATTCTGCAGGGCACAGGGAGGAGTTATCTGCCTCAGAAGGTCAGTAGTGCTTAAGAGCCTCGATCTAAAATACTTCTCTTTTTCTTTTTCCCGACATTGGCATTTTTGGGGAGTCCAGCCCAGTTTCCTATAGAATGTCCCACAGTTTCAGTTGGTCTAATTGTTTTCTTATTTAAACGAGTGGTTCCCAAACTTTGTTGTGCATTAGAATCCCCTTGCAGTCTTTAAAAATCCAGATGTCCACGATGTATCTCTGGACCAGTCACATCACAGCACCTAGGGCTGGGACTGAGCACAGAAACTTCCCAAACAAACAGGCGTTCCAGCCTCCAGCAAGGTCTGGGAGCCACTGGTTTAGATTAAACATTTTTGGGCGAGAATTCTACATGGAGGATGTTGGCATCTTCCCATTGTATCTCATCAAGAGGCACAGTGTCCGTGTATCCCATTTTTGGTGATTCTAAATGAAATCACTTGGTCAGGGTGGTTCTGTTCTCTACCCATCTCTCTGTTGTGACTAACTTTCCCATGTAATTAATAAGGAATGGGTGGGGTATGTGTTGCATTCTTTTGGTGGCTCCATAGTGTTACATTGTATGGATGGATAATGAACCCAGTTTCCTTTTCACAGGCACATAGGCTTTTCCCCTCTATTTTGTGCTGTTATGTACAACAATGCCAAGAACATCCGTATGGGTACTTGACACAGTTGCCTAGGCAATTCCTTAGGATCAGTTTGGAAAGGAAAACTTGTTACCTCAAAGATTGTACACAATTAAAAATTTGCTGTGAATTGCCTCTGATTTGCTCCCTCCCGTCTTCTCCTTATCTTTCCCTCCCCCGGCACCCAAGATACACAGTAATGTATGTATTTCACTGGCCTTTTTCTGCCAGTGACTGGACAGTCAAATGATAACGTGATCGTGTTAATATCCTTTTCCTGCTTTTTCGTACTTGTCAGTTGAATGCAGAGGCTGAGGTAAGTAGCACTTGTGTCTGGGCACACCTCACTGTCACACCACTAGTGGGAACTGGAGCCAGTCGGGATTCGGTTGTCACGACAGTAACCTTTGGTGCACCACCAACTTGACATGCCTGCAGCAGACAGTGAGTTCGTGCAGAGCCTGGGTGACGCGGGGCCTTTCCTCAGTGTCCGGCTCTCCTCTCAGCTCTCCCCGAGGCCTGTGCCCCAGTGCCTAAGGGGGGTCTGTCCCCACACTCCTGCTCCTTCCCCTGGAGCACACTGCTACTGCTTGTTACCACCTGCAAGGCTGGAGGTGCGAGAAGGGCTTCTTGGGGTCCAGCTTGGGTTTAGGCACACCCTGTTCATTCTGGGATTTGGAGACGGGACCTTCTCGGGGTCCTTGCACACCCGCCATGGCAGCCAAACTCTTGTGTCTGTGAGGGGTCTTGGTGGCAGAGTGCCTGCTTCTCCAAGGTGGTGGCAGACCTCTGTTACATCAGTGGGACCTTGGGCTGAACAGCTTTTGTGTTCTTTCCCCAGGAACAGGCTGCTATTGCTTTTTACCGGGTGTAAGTTGTGGGGATGGAGGGAGTTACCCCTCCACTAGGGGCAGGTGACTCTTGTTTCACCTACTCTCCCCCACGAGCAGGTGGCCTTTGCCCTTCTCCTGTTGGCTTTAGCCTTTGGCTTCACAGAAGATATGGGTCTGGGAGGTTCCGTAGAAGGGCTCATGTCTGCCCCACCAGTGGGGGGTCTCAGGTCTTCTGCCCGGCCTCTGGCCCTTCTCCAGGGCTCCCAGTGTAGGCCTGCAGAAAGAGCTCCCGTGTGAAGGTGAACTAAAGGAGTGTCCGGGCATCCCAGGGACACTGGACTAGCATCCGAGCCCACGCTGGCCCTTTCAGAATTTGTTAAAAGTGTAGCTGCTTTCCTTCTCCCACTTGCTTGGCAGCTGCCCTCTTCTCTTGTTCTCTGCCAGAGGTGCGCTAGTTCTGTGTCCTCTCTTCAGAGGGGCTCGTCACTCTGGAACATGGTCCTTGGTCGCCTGAAGCTGACCTCTCCTGGCTCTTGAGATCTGGTTGCTTGTCTCCTCCCAACTCCAAGTTCAGCAGCACGACATTGGTAGCTTGAAATTGGTCATGGTGGGAGGGTTTATACCATAGAAATTGGCGAATACTTCTAATCCGTGCCCTCCCTTCTCCACTGAGAACCATTTATTGAACACACCCCAGCACCCCGCTGAATTCATTCACGTGGTCACCTCGTGATGTCCGCTGTCTAGGCTCAAGAAAAGGAGGTCTTGTGTAGATTATCTGGAGTTTTCTTGCTGGCGTGGGAGCAGTGCTCTCTGGAGTTTCCTGCATACTAAGCGGAGTGGAACTCAGTGTTTGTTTTTGTTTGTTTCAGTGACTGGTGAGGTAGAACAGCCTCCTCATGGTCGCTAGCCATCAGAATTCCTTTATGGAAAGGTGAACCGGAAGGGATTGCAGATACATTTTGAAGGAGGAGGGTCTTCAGAGAGGTCGGGATGAGCCCTGGGATGAAAAGGCAAGAAAGCTTATCCTCTGTGAATAAACAGAAATTCCCAAGGAATGGGGGAGTCTAACCAGAAGAACCAGAACCGCGTCAGCATATAAAATCTTTTGTTGTGGGACTCCAAATGAAATGATTGACCTTGACCCGAACCATATGGTGAGTCCCTAGGGTCTATCCCCACAGGACCGAGCAGCAGGGAAAGAAGTGCATAAGCTGTTGAAACTAACTGCCTTCCCACACAGCCTAATGGGTCCTCAGGCGGGATTTTGTAAATGGATGAACTCGGGACATCTGCCATGGAGTTACATGTCTACAGAGTGACAAGGAAAGACTAATAGGAATGCAGTCACAGTTTTTGCCTTTTTTCATGGACTGGCTCTGACCTCATCTTTACTAAACATTGTGCTTTGTCTGGTTGCAGTAAGGACAATGCCAAATTGGAAGTGCCTGCATTGTAAGGTTTCTCTGACAGACCTGTCATCCTGGGTCTGCTGTGTTCCCCACCCTACCTCAGTCCACCCGGAGTAGGCTCAGGAAATGCAATTTATTTTATCATGACCTTAAGCCAGATATTAGGAATTAAAATACGTGGTCACAAAAATAAGCCCTTCAAGCTCAAACAAGAATAACCTTTGATCTTATTTGTGCCATTGTCTTTGTCCCGGAGCATGAAGCGGCAGGAGCAAACTAGGCCCCTGCGGATCCCTAGGGAGCTTTCCATACATTTTCCCAAGTAGACACAGCCTCTTTCCCTCCTGACAGGTACACCATAAAAGGCATCAGGAACCTGATTTTCTACGAACTGCCGACCTATCCCCACTTCTACAGTGAGGTCTGTAACATGCTGAGAGCCACCACCAGGGGAGAGGAGGCCGCCTGGACCTGCACTGTGCTTTACTCCAAGTACGACGCCCAGAGGCTGGCCGCCGTGGTGGGTGCGGAGCGGGCTGCGCAGATGCTGCAATCCAAGAAGAACGTCCACCTCTTCATCACCGGAGAGAGATGAGGGTCTGGTGCGATGGGGGACGCCCGATTCTGTGCCGCAAGGACCCAGTTCTGATACTTCCGCAGGAGGAGGGCTGCTGCAAGGAAGGCGCGCCGGGCAGCGGCCCGTCGGGCACTTCTTTCTTTTAGGGCCGCACGCCCCCGAACAGTTCAGTGCAAACCAGACTTCGGTGACTCCCATCTTGCAGCGGTCAGGAGGGAGCGAATGCCAGGAACTCTGAGAATTTGATAAGGAAACTTCTATTTGTGAATTTTTTGTAAACCACAATTTCATTTATTGTGACTTTACCTGTAAGTTACGCTTGGTAAATTTGTTCAGATTTGCCCATTTCCTTTTGACACTTGCATAAAGGAAAGCATACATATTTTTGCTTGTGAGAGCTGTTGTGAGAGGTGGGAATACTTCTCGCTGCTGCATATCACCTTAATTTTGGATTGCACAGGTTTTGTAGATCTGTATTTTTTCCCCAAACTTTTTAAAACTGTAAATATTCTATTTTAATTCAACGTAGAAGAGCACATTCATTCACTGATTTTTAAAACTCACCGTAGTAAATGTTTTATATCAAATACACTCAAAATATTATATAAAAAATCAATTTCTATTTTAAAAAAAATAATTTTGTGAAACTTTTAAAAAAACTCTTTCTTTCCTTCTTCTTTCCTTCTCCCTCTCTTTTTCTCTCTTTCTTTCAAGGGAGGGAGAAAGAGCAGGAGAGAAACATTGATGGGAGAGAAATATTGACTGGTTGCCTTCTGCACGTGCCTCGACCAGGGACTGAACCTGCAGCCCAGGAATGTGCCCTGACTGGGAATCAAACCGGAGACCTTCGGTTTGCGGGGTGATGCCCAGCCGAACTGAGCCACACCAGCCAGGAAAATTCTGTGAAACTCTTGATGTTGAACTATCCACCTGCAACATCACCATCTTTTACATTAGTGATTTTTAAAGTCATATAGCGGATAAAAAGGAAGTGACACCTTTGAAAACATTTTTATTGAAATATTTTCAAACAGAAACAGAGCCTGACCCATTTGAGAGTAAGTTGCCGACTTGATGGGCCTGTTACTCCTTAAAACCACCCCTGAGTTTAGCATGCGTTTCCCATCAACAAGGACAGTTTTCTGTGTAACCACAAAACCACCATGAAATCAGGAAATTGCCACCAGTTCCTTATTACCATCCAATGCTTGGGCCTCATTCAGGTTTTGCAGACGGCCCAGTAATGACCTTTAGAGGCAAAGGGCGGGTTCGGAACTCCATACTGCCTGTAGTTGTCTTGTCTGTGTCCTGTCCTTCCCTCTGGAATAGCACCTCAGCCTTGTATCGGCTTTCTTGACCTTGACTCTTTTTGAAGATTACAGGCCAGCTGTTTGGGGCGTTTGCTGTGGTTGGGATTAATGTATGCATTTCTGGCAGGGACAGCACAGGAGCAACGCCATGTCCTCTCCGAGTCTCATCGGGTGGAGCACGGTCTCTCCTCGTCCCATCACCGACGACGCTGACGGCCCGCTTGTCGCAGGCGGTGTTTGCCAGGCTTTTCCCTGGTAGGATCACTTCCCCCCTTTCCTCGTTAATTTGTGTCAGCGCAGACTTGCAGTTCCAGCTGTCCCTCATTGGGTTATGACCCGTCACTGTCATTACTTCTTCAGATGCGTAAACGGTCTCAGGGCCAGCGGGAGCCCCTTCAAGCTGGAGCCTGACTTTCAACGTCCCCTCACACTTGGGCATTTCTTTATTTCCTGGCACAGTAAGACATTTCAAGTTTGTTTTGTATTTTCCCTACTCCGGCCCTGCAATGGAAATTTATTTTCAAGCCAAGATTTGAGTGCCAGGTGTGCTCAGTGCTATTTTTTTAAAGTTTTAAAAATTTTTTGTCCTCACTAGGGGACATTTTTCCATTACTTTTAGAGAGAGAGGAAGGGGCAGAGAGAAACATCGATGAAAGAGAGACACGTTGACTGGTTGCCTCCTATATGCGCCTGGACCAGGGATCAAACCCACAAGCTTTCGAGTACAGGGCAGTACTCCAACAGAGTCACACCAGCCAGGACAATGTGCTCAGACCACTGTGGAGCCAGTGGTCCAGGCCATCTCAGTGGCCAGAGCTTGGGACTCTTCGCACATGTGTTCATTTACACACACGCGCACACAACATCTACATACTTTTCTGGATCTCCATATTGGAAACTGAATTCATACCGTGCCTCTGCTTCTGGTCTGACACCACCGATTCTATTTTCCTCCCTTTTTAGATCTGTACCTCCCTCCTCATATGGTGAGACAAGTGGCTCCCATTTTCTTCAGTGAACAGCCCTTAATTGGGACAGATTTTCTTCTACTTAGACACACTTAAAATTGCATATCAAACAGAAAATGAAATCACTCCGGAGTCCTGCTATTTCAATAGGCATTTTTATTCTCGCAACATGGAAAGTGGAACTATTTGAACTATCTATTCCACATATAGATGGGTTCCTAAAGTTGTGACAATTTAGGTGACAGTCATAGCCTGCAGAGCCCATGCTGTGAAGAACCATATCCATGGTGCCCTGTGCTCACTGGCATATTGGTGCTGCTGTTTGCCATTGAGCTTGTATGCTGTGAGGAAAGAAATGAGTCTATTTGCCTAGGTCAGAGATGGGAGGAGGAAGGAATGCTGATTAACCCCATCTTGTTTCCATCTTTTTTCCCCTGTGAATTGTAGCTAATCTCTTGGCATTCATTATCAGTATTCACAAGACTCCCAAATCTCCAGCTTCTCTGGACCTCTGCTCACATGTGAGCCTAGATTTCTAGTTCACGATGTAGCCTGGGAAATACTCATTTTAGTAAGCAACCCTAGTGATTTTAATGCCAGCTTCTTGCCTCTAGAGAACACAACATTTCAGGTGTAAGCAAAGTATCGCTTTTGTTCCTGGCTCAGCACCTGGGAAAGAAGGTAAGCTCAGCAGTAGGTCTTAGCTCCTGGGTTGCTTGCAGAGTTGAGTGTCTATAATTGTTTCATTAAAAGAATGCCTTAACATCAGGTCTCCTGCACACAAAATAAAGGTGAGAAGAGAGTCTACTGGACTATGGGTGATAATGCCTGAGCTAGAATCACAAACTACCTTGCAGCAAGTGGTACTGTGGGGCCTGTAGAAAATGGACAAAGGAGTGGTCCCAACCCTGGGAGGAGGTAGATTTATAGGTAGGAAGAGAAACTTACCAGAAAGTAAGATTTTCAAACTTTTTTCCCTTTTCCCATAGTAATAACTAGCTTAGCACTTTTCTTTTTGCAGAGGGAAAAAAAGCTTTGAATCATGAATGTTTCCTCCAGCTGGCTGCACCACGTGCAATGTTCAAAAAACATGGACTAGCTAATCACAGAGAAGCAGCAGCAGCTAAACAGCCCTCTGCTGGCTTCCAAAGGCTTATAATTGAGTGCAGATGGCCCCAGTGGGATGGGGGCTGTGTCCCTGCTGACTCCTCACACCCCGGAGGGCCCAGAGGGGCTCAGGAAGCCTCTCAGCCCTGATTGTGCGCTCGTGGGGGCAAGGAGCCAGGCTGCCGAGGGGGCTCAGGGAAGGCAGGTGGTGCGAGAGCCTCCTGCCCATCCTTCCCAAGGCCACAGGAGCGGGTCTGGCCAGCAGTTCAGACTCGATGAGTGCAGTGTCTCACGATTACAGAAGGCCTGGGGTGAGGGAGTGAGTTGCAAGTTCTTTACAATCATCTGAAGAGTCTCACTGGGCAACCTGCTGTGAGGTGCCAGAAGCTTCCGGAAGAGGAATGTTGTGGAAGCGCATACCGCTCCCGTCAGGGAGCATCCTCCAAGGGAGTGGGCCTTCACAGTTAGCCCCCGCTCTCCCACCCTGTCCCCTTCAACCTCTTTCCCAATTTCTCTCTTGAAAGTACTTTACGGTCGTGATCTTCATTTCCACATCTGTACTCCTAACTTCTCATTGAAACAGATTTTTCTGGAGGTTTAGCTGTAGTCAACTGAGTCGGTAAGTTGGGAGGAGATACACAGATAACCCAAAATGGACGCAGTTTTCGGAAGATGAAAGAGAGCTCACCCTTCCTTTAGGGCCTAGACCTTCCCTCCCACATAAATCTGAACCTCATCACGTTCAGCTGGCAGCAGAGAGTGTTTCTAAACACTTGTTTTTTCTCCCTACACCATGTGCTCTAACCAGAGTTGCCATAAATTCTGTGCATTTTATGTCCTGTTTCTGAAGCTGACCGCATGTTCCTATTCTCTCTTCCAAGCTGGCCTGTTTCCGTTTCCCCTCCCTGAGGACTTTCCTCACCTGTGGGAAGGCGCTGGCTCGGCCTGTAATGCGTGTGTTCCCATGTAATTCCAGGGTTCTTACACCTGGGGCCGTCATTCCTGTGGGAGCTGAGGGCATGAGAAAACAGAGCTCCAGGCTTTGATTAAAAAAAGGAGTGGGGGTGGGGGGCTGGCTATCTCAACAGTTAGAGTCTGCTCCAAGGAGTCAGTACTGGATCTGATCACCACAAGGGCTCGTGTGCCAGCACAGGGAATGCTGAGCCTGCTGCTGGTGGGCAGCTGTGCCCAGGTGTCCCCCTCACTGCTGGAGACATGCCTGTACTTGCTTATCTTCCAGAGGGACCCTACCAATCAGGGGAGGGATGGCACATTCCCAGGCTGCTCCGGGCCCAGCTGTCATGTCCTTTGTGACAGTCTTGGGCTTCTGTAGCAGGCTGTGACCCGGTGGGAACAGTAGCCTCGCTGACACAGAATGGGAAGGAAGGAGTCTTTGCCACTTGGCTGACTTGGAAGCTGCACTGATTTTCCGCCAATCTGTCCTTTCAACTGAGCCACGGCCAGAGCTGGCTACCTCCTGCCAACCCAGGAAATGACACGGAGCCTAATGTCCTGCAGCTCCTGTCCTGACTGCCCTCTGCAGCCCTCCCATCTGCCAGCTTGACTCCCTCAGGAGAGATGGCCTCGGGCTCACTGCTGGGGTTGCCACAGATGTTCATGGGCGAATGCCTTGTGTTGCTCTCCATCATTTTTCGAAGCTGGTACTGAGCTGGGTGAGAGGACCCACATCACCACTGAGCTATTCCAGGTCCTCCTGGCTGTTTTCCCAGCTGTCTCATCTTTATAAAGTAGGGAGTAATCCCCACGATCTTGGCAGGGACGGGGAGAGCAAGAGACTGCCATAGTTTGCCTTGTGTTCGCCTCCTCCTTCCCTTAATAACAGAGCCCTGGATTTCATTGGGTGGCGCAAGGCCCAGCTAGAACACTACATTTTCCAGTCCCCTTGCAGTAAGGCGGGGCCAGGGAAGTGCACACTAACCGTTGGGCAGACCGTTGGGAGGGCTCTTTAAACTGAGAGAAACCCTTTTTCCCTCTTGGTCTGGCCTTTTCCCAGCTGGAGCTCCTGAGCACGGAAGCTCTGAGCGTAGATGTGGAGCAGAAAGTTGGGGCAGCCTGTTTCCTGATCACCTTCTGCAGCTGCCCCCGTTGGCCCTGCACAGCCTCCCTTTGCTTTCTCGTGGGAAAACCTAAATCCCTAACCTGTTTGAGCCACGGAGGCAAGGCCTCTACTATTAGCAATTCCTCACTGATACAGAAGACAGAAATGGAATCACTGCATCTGGAAGTCTAAAAGCTGCCCGGTCTATCTTCTGTTTTCTGCAGAAACCCACAGAAGGACTGAACTTTGGGGGTGATGCCCGGCCATTTGGGGACAGTGGGGAATGAGCACCAAGGTGCTGTGACTTTGCACTGTCACTTCTGGCATCTCCAATCCACACTGTGGGCATAAAAATAAGGAGGGCGCCCTGGCTGGTGTAGCTCAGTGGATTGAGCGCAGGCTGCAAACCAGGCATCGCACGTTCGATTCCCAGTCAGGGCACATGCCTAGGTTGCAGGCCATGTCCCCCAGCAACCTCACACTGATGTTTCTCTCTCTCTCTTTCTCCCTTCCCTCTCTAAAAATAAATTAATTAAATTAAAAAAAAATAAGGAGGACAAGTGTCCTCTCGTAGGATTTATGGAGACCGACAGGAGCAGAAAAAGACTGGGCAAGAAAACAGACTTTAATTCTGAAAGCTGGTGACCACCTTTTTTCCCAACTCTTCAGCTATATTTCAAAGTGAAATTAGAAAATGGATCAGGATCCCCAGCTTTGCAGGAACTTAGAGGTCTTGTGACCCCATCTGCCACTTGACCCGAGTGTCACCTGTACAGTCAGTCTCCAGCCTCTGCTTGGATACACTCAAGGTTGAGATATTCACTGGGGCTTTTTTTCACCAGCCCTGATTGTTTGAGACTTTATAAAACTTCCACCCATCAGAAAGTCATGGCACGTCAAGTGTTATTTTGGATTATTCTTGCTTACAAGCTGCATTCTTTTCAAGTGAATAAAAGCAAAGTTTCAGAGAGAGAATGCTTCAGAAAATAGTTGTAGGGGTTTTTTTACTCAGCAAATTCCAGCTCTTGAGGATGAGGAAGTTTGCAATTTTATGAGTTATGAACACCAGGCGGCGCCGTAAACAAAACAGTAGCAGGCTCTTCACCTCCCTCTGGCTGCTCTGGGTTGCTGCACTCCTGTGCTGGGAGCTGCAGACACCCAGGTCTGTCTCCCTGTGTCTCTCCAACACACAGGAAATGGAGAAATTCGAAGACCAATACAAAAACTTGCGGGATAACTTAATTGTTTTTATAAGTTAATACCTTATAAAAATGATTCCACAGATGGTGTATTTATTTCAGGAAAAGATTTCTGTGGAACAGTGAACACTACGTTTAAGAAATAGAAAGTCTCAGAAATAGCTGCAGTGTATAATTAAACCTACAAGTAACTTTCAAAATTAACATTTCCAACACAAGCCCAAAACTGTATAACTTTCTGAATATCTTCCTCTGGGGATACCACCAAATTTGTATATATGAGGCCAAACCAAATGGTTCCCAGGGCCCCCTTCACCAAGCGGTGGTGACACCTTTTCTGCAGAGAAGAGATTGGCCACAGCGGCCACAATGGCTTAGAATTCTGGTTGCTTGTCTGAACCTTCATTCTAGAGGAGTCGGGGATTCTGTTGCCGAGACAGAAGTTTTCTCTGTTGGGTACTTTTCTAGCCTCTTATCCTCCGCCTCTCCCAGGCCTAGCTTGTCGCTCCGTTCCTTCGTGAGACTGTCCACTTGTTCACCTATGCGGGGGTCAGATGTCCTAATGCTTCCTCCTCTCGGTCCTCCTCTGGGGAACAGTATTTGCGGGGCCATAAGACAGCAGGACGTCCTGGGGGAAGATTTATTGAATGCCTACCACGGGCCAGGAACCATCTTGGGTGCTTTACCTGCGTCATCTCACAACAACCTTAATGTAAGATGCTTGAAGAAATTATGTAATTCTCCCGAAGTCAAACAGCTATTTAGAGGCCAAGGCCATGTATCAGGGCGAGCAGCGTGGATGGAGAGGAACCTGCGTGGGGATTTCTCCCATTCGTGTCTGGTCAGTTCCGCCGGTGCAGCATCCCTAAGCAGGACTCTCCTCTCTAACTCCCTCTCCACGGCTGTGCCCGTGGTGTAGGTACTAATTAGCCTCTTCCCGATGTGGTCCTGACTTTGGAAACGCATGGCCTGGCTTAGATCCCAGCTGTACCTTTTACTGAGCCTGTGACTGTGGGCAAGTTGCTTACCTTTGTCTTACCTTGGTTTGCCTACTTGTAAGGTAGAGAGATAGGGATGTCTTTCCCGGGGAATTGCAAGAATGAAACAAAACCACGTCCATACTTGTAGAGCTCATAAGAGTTCCCCTCTCTCCCTCTCCCATGCACACCCATTGATTTATTCATCCTACAAATATGTGCTGAGCACTCGAGATGTGCCAGGAATTCTTCTGGGAGCTCAGGACACAGCAGTGCATGAGGCAGACACGCCTCTGCACTCAGAGTTAGGGTGCAGCTTGAATGGAGACAGAAAATGAACACCTAGAGGCCAGATAAAACTGTGATTTCATTTGGTGTTAAATGCTGGGAGAAAATCAAGGCAGACCAGTGGATGGAGGCCATCCTGTTTCCCTTGCACCAATGCCCAGTCCCACTTCCACCCCGGTTAACCCTGCTCATCTTTCAAGGTCCCCTTCCGAGGACCATCTCTGGGAAATCATTGCAGTTCATTATCACACTTATTCATGCCTCCCTCTAGACTTTCCCATGGTTATCTAAACCAGCCTGTGAGGCTGGGCACCACCACTTTCCTCTCCAAACCACTGTCTGCCCTTCAGAAAAGCTCCTTGGGTACACCGAAGAGGGAAATGGGTATTATCACCCCCAAGCAACTACCTGATGCACTGGTTCACAGAGGCAAATCCTCAGGATGGGCATGAGGGTCGGGGGGAGGCAAGGGGCAGGCGCCTCTATAGTGGTTAAAAGCACAAACCTCCAAACGAATGACAAAACAAATCACAGTGGTGTGTGCATGTTAGAGGCAGGGATGAATGAAGGCTGATAGAAGGGAGAAACCTACATTTTCTAGCAGGTGGGATGGTGGTTCTCTTGTTTTCTAAAAAGCCCAAGAAGGCCCCCCGCCATAGGAGGCTGGTTCCAGGAGGCACTGGAGCAAAGGCACCAAGGCCCAGGGGCTGAGCAAGTCCCCCTGGCCGTCACAGCTCCCAGGGGCCCTCAGCCACCCACATCCCCCTTCGCTCTGACACCATGGTGTCAGAGTCACCTTTTTAATTAGATCCTCAGAGGGTGAGCACAGCTTCTCCCAGGGGTCCTAATCATTTCCCAGAAAGTAGCCACCCTGCACCCCGGACTTGGAGTGTATGACTTTTTTCCTCTCTGTCTCCAGACACACGGGGTGAGGAGGTGTTGGCAGGAAGAGGAACGGATGTGTAACACCTGCCACCAAGCTCTTCGTGGCCACTGTGGGTGGGCTGGGAGATTCTCTAAGTTTGTTTTCTCTGTCATGAAACCTGAGGCGAAGATGCAATGTGGCGGTTCTGACTTAGTTAGCTGCCCTGGGTGGAAAAGCAGCTTGAGGCTCTTGCGCATGGAAGGAAATTTCACTCAGCAGCCATCATTGCTTGGATTGCCCCTTTCCGCCACAGGAATCTGCACAAGGAGGAAAAGCCAGCGGAGTCCTTTTCTTGCTCCTTCCATGACAGAGTTCCAGCTGTACTGGGATAGAAGTCTGGCTCTGCGAACGCAGGGAGCACCCGGTTTCCTTAAACTCCATCAAATCAAGGCAGGCTGATGCACCAAGATATTAACTTTTGCTCTGTTTTTATTTCTATAGGTGTTCCTGCCAAGTCCCACCCAGAAGTTAACCAGTCCTTGGTGTTTTCTGGCTTGGGGAGCTTTGGGGCCTTTGGGTGAAGCAGCGTTGTCCAGGCGAAGAGAACTCTGTTGGCTTGCCCTGAGGGCGGAGGACACTGAGGCCAGGGGTGGCGGAGAAGAGGCAGAAGAAGAAGAGTTCCGAAGGCTCCCTCCAGGCGGTGACAGGTGCTGCACACCCCTCCATCTGGCACACGCACCGCATCCCTGCCAGCACTTGTTATTTGAACTTTTTATTCTAGCCGTCCACGTGGGTGTGACATGGTATCGCATAGCGGTTTTGATGACTAGCGATGTTGAACCCCTTTCAGTGTGTTTATTAGCGTTTATGTCTTCTTTTATGCCCACAGATAGTTTTTGAGGTAGGTGGGTCATCATCTCCATTTTACAGATGACAAGAATGAGGCCCAGGGAGGTGAAGTGACTCACCAGGGAGGTAAGGTGTGCAGCTGGTCAGGGCTAGACTAGGATACGAACCCTCTCAGTGGCTTTCCTGCCCTTAAGCAGTCCACCACGCTGCTGTCGCACGAAGAGTAAGGACATTGGAGGCTACAAGGCAGAGTGGCCAGAGGACTTCTAAGGAAAGGAATATCTAGTACTCAATTTTAAATAGTTTATGTTGCTGCATATAAATGCCCTCCATCCATGTGTGAATGATTATTTTCGTGGAAAGGGGGCCAAGTTCTTTCATCTCTGGGCTAAAGCCAGGATGAAAATAAAGGAAAAGCCATAAGATATAGGGCAGAGAACAAGAACTCAGCAGGGGCAGAGAGTTGGAGCCAGAGCTGAACAAGATCATATAGCTCCCTAACAATTCACAGGAATTTGCAAGAGGGCTCTAACTTTTGAATAATCCAGGCAGTTCCAGCAAACCTGATCTGGATCTGAAGGGACGGGGAGACCCCAGCTGGGTTTCATTTATAACACAGCTCAACGGAAGTATGGACAGATTTGTCTCCGCCTCTTCCCTGCTCTGCCCCAGCCAATCCTTAGCCTCTTATCCAAATGAACATGTGGTGCCAACGCCCGCTCTTTCCTCCTTTCCCCTTTGTGTTAACACTGAACACATGAGCCTTTGTTTCTGACCTTGAAGAGATTGTAAAATCAGCAAAATATTTCTCAAAGATGGACCTCTAAGAATTCAGAGGGGTTAGAGGACACCCCATTCAGAAGCTTTCTTCCCTCAAACTCATCCCACAAATCTTATTGACTCCAACAGTTCCCAACCCAGCCTCTCTCTCTCTCTCTCTCCCTCTTCCCCCCCCCTTCACTTCCCCCTCCTGGTTCACTGCCAGACTGCCTGATGATGTTCTTCAATGTGAGATGCCAAAGTAACAAGAAGGAGGAAGGAATGCATCTGTGAATCAGGTATATTTTCTGTGTTTCCATCCTGCATCCCCGGCATCTGTCTGCTGATTTATCAAGACGACGGGCAGTGGTTTGGGAATGATGGACAGTCCTCTGAGGAAGTGATGCCAGAAGCGTGATGAGCAGAAATGGCGAACAAGATGCTGGCTGGAGGGGATCTCAGTCCCCCAGGATGATTAGTTTGGGTGAGAGCCAGGAGAGGCAGAAACTTGCTACAGCTCCAGTCCTCTTTCTGGCCACCTTTCCCCTGCAGATCCTGGAATGAAATGAGATTAGCCTCAGAGCTCAAGGCAGCTAACTGGTCTGAGCACAACAGAGCGGCATCTCCATGCCAAGGACTGTTACTAACGAACACACGTGACTCATCTCCCCATTCGCTCTGTGAGACACGGAAGGACAGGAGCTCTGTATGACCTTCTCTCTGTACTTCACGGAGTGACCATGCAACGCCGGGCCCAAGGGTCCCGGAGCAGCTTGCTGAAGTGAATTGGCTTTGAAGTAGAAATAAAACTAACTTATTTTTTAAAAAAATATTTTATTGTTGTTCAATAACAGTTGTCCACATTTCCCCCCCCCCACCATTCCCCCAGAACTTTTATTTTTAAAACAAAGAGACTTTGTCTGATCTGCCAGCTGAGAAATGGAAGCCAGCTGAATCCAATTTGTCATGATGCCCAGAGAATATGAACAGGGAAGCCCACAGTGAATTTGGGAGGTGGGAGGTTCTATAAAGTGTTGAAAGCATGATGTTCATGCAGACATGTAGTCGAAGATTTATTTAACTCATTAGCAAGGGAGCCAGTGGGATGGCAAAACCAAGCCAAAGGCAGATACAAGAGACTTCTACGCGGGTCATTAAAAGAAAGGGTGTGGAGGTGGGTTTGCAAAGTTAGATAAAACCGGTTAACGCAAGATCAGGCTCTGGGGTTCTGTTTTCTATTTGACAGAACTCATTTGCATTTCTACTGAATAAATGTCATTTGCAACATAGTAACCTTCTCACGGTAACATCTGACTTGGCAGACTCTGGCCCTGACCGTTAATGCTTGTTCAGTCTTACTGAGTCCCCTCCCTGGAGCACCGCACGGTCCTCGGGTGGGCTTCTTGGACACGCAGCAGCACGACGTCAAAGACACGTGGACAACTTTTGGGTAATTTTTCTTAACACACAGCTTTGCTCTTTCTAAGATTTATAGGCCTTCTGCCTTGAAATAAAGTCACTGTGGGAGGTCACACATAGGGCCAGAAAATGGTTTTCAGAAGCTACATGTTGCAAACTGCACTCCTGCCTACTCTCCTCCCCTCACTCTTGCCATTTTCACACCTCCCTCCTCGTTCCTCGGAAATAACTGCCCACATGGAAGGAATCGATTTACCTCTCTCTGCCTGGCTCATTTTAAGCCCTATGTTTAGAAGCCAAGGTTTCCTATTATGAATGGGAATTGTAGTTGTTTAAAAAAAGCTGGGTGTTGTTGTGTTTTTTTTCCTTTGCTTTTTCCTTCATAGGCCAAAAGCCGTTTTCCTGGATCCCACTCAAGCTTCGGTTGGCTGTGCCAATACCTTCAACTACAATGACTGTATTTATAGGCAAGCGGTCTCTGATGGCGAGGGAATTGCTTGTTGAACGGCTTGGAGTAGAGCCCTTCCCTATTGACCCAGGGTTAATAAACTCAGCCAGGAGCTTCAGAGGCTTCACTGCCCACCTCCGGGGGGGGGGGGGGGGCAGGGCTTGTGGAATGCTCAGACTCGCCTCCATGGCATTCTAAAAGGGGCAAAGGCAGGTGAGAGGATTAGCAATTGTAACTGTTATTGCTACCTGCTCCACCAGCTGGAGGTTTAAAAGTAGCATTTTTCTTGTTTAGCCCCCCTTGCTGCTATGAACTCTCCAGCCTCCTCTTAGTTCTCCCTGGTGGTTCTAGGGGACTCGCAGGAGCTTTTCACATGTGTATATAATACAGTCCTCTTGTTCTGGCTTGTGCGGTTCAGTTCTTTGGAGCATTGTCCTGTGAACTGAAAGGTTACAAGTTTGATTCCCTGTCAGAGCACATGCCTAGTAGTGGGTTCGGTCCCCAGTTGAGCGCATACAGGAGGAAGCCGATAGATGTTTCTCTCTCACATTGATGTCTCTCTCTCTTTCTGTTATTATTATTATCTCTTCATTATTTATTATTATCCCTCCTTCCCCTCTCTCTAAAATCAATAAGGATGTCCTCAGGTAAGGATTAATAATAATAAACAAACAAACAAACAAACAAATAAAATAGTCTTCTGGGCTATCACTAGCATCCATCATCTTCCCTGTGCCTTGGCTTGCTGGGCTGAGTTCTGCTACAGAGATCATGTACACCAGGGAAGCCACCTGGAGTGATCCACGCACCACCACTCAAGTGCCAAAGCCACCAGCTCCAGGGCCACACATCCCCTGTGCCGTCTGATGCCCCCGCGCCCCAGCCAGGCTCTGTGGGACAATTCCCCCAGTCTCACTTCTCCCCTTATTGCAGCGTTTCTTCCCAGGACTCAGGCAGGTGTCGTCCGTGCCCACAGGGAGGACCGTCTGCGTGTCACTGCTCTTCTTCATGGTCCCGGGCTTGTGCGATTCTGCCCCCCTCCCCTTAAGGTGAGCTCTTGCCTGGCTGGCCCAGGCCAGGAGTTTCCCAGTCGCTCCAGGGTGTCTGAACCCGAGGGGAGCAAAGCCTAGCTTCAGGCTGAGACCCTGTCACCCCTTCAAGTGGACATGAATGGGGAAACAGGACATCGCCGATCAGCTCTGAGAGGCCACAGACATTCCCTTAGGGAAGTGGAGAAACACAAGGGACAGCTTCTTGGCCCTTCTGAATCAGGTCTTCAGACTGAGCATTTGCTATTCAGGTGAAGAAAGTGTGGGGCACTCAAAAAGAGGGACAGGACAGTGGAGACCTCAAGTTCCATCTCAGCTGAACTGTTAACAAATCGGGGCAAGTCATTTCCTCTCCCCGAACTCACTTTCCTCAGTATAAAATCACAGTGGTGCTCTGTCTAGATCAGGCTCAACAAACTTTTCGTGTGAAGGCCCGGATAGGAAGTATCCTCGGCTGTGTGGGTTACAAGGTCACTGTCACAAGTACTCCACTGCGCAGCTGTGGCAGGAACGCAGCCGTGGACAAAATGGGCCTGTGTTCCAAGGCAACGTGGCTTTCAGACGCAGGCGGTCGAGCAGATTTGACCCAGAGGCCAGAGTTTGTAACCTAGGTGACCTCCAAAGTTCCTGAAGTTTCAACAGTCCCTTAGTTTAGAAGTGGGTTACCTTGATACCACACACGTAATACACTTAAATGTAAGATCCCCAATATAATAACCAACAATTTATTTATTGTTTTTAGATAACACATTTTCTTTTTCTTCTCCAGTAATACGTTGATTTTCAAGTGTTTATCAAGAACCTCAATGTGCCAGGTGGTGCTCTTGTGGTAGCGGAATCGACCAGCATACACGATTAAATCACGTACCCCGAGTTGTTCACTGTGTAGTGAAAGAGACATGTGAGTAGTCACAGAATTATAACATTACAACTTTTGCTGTAATTGTGTTGTAATTGATTATCCAAACTTAAATCAAGTTCCAGTACATCCGAATTTCAGATGCCAGTGGGGCTCAGGTTCAAGGGCGTGCAGTGTGACGTGTGTAGGATGCACTGAACTGGAAGGGTCATCTGAAGTGCACCCCTGTGACACTTGAGGGTCAGGACTTCTCAGAGAAGTACCGGCTGAGACGGGGGCTGGTCCCCAGAGCAGCGTCTTGACACACTGCACTTCAGGCCTGCCTCAGGGGCCAGCCATGGTAAAAATCAGACTTTTATTCAGTTGCTAAGAAAGGAGTGTCTTACAGAGCAGAACATGCTGGGAGAACTTCAGGTTGTGTGGTTTGGCACCTGCCATACCACATGGATGGGGAACTTCAGGGCGAGCCGCGCTTTAACATGCAAAGGGCACGCTCCCCAGCTCTACAAAGCATTGTATTTCTTTTTAAAAATTTGCCCCATCCTTATAATAATTTTATTTTATTTGTTTTTTATTGACTGTATTGGGGTGACACTGATTAACAGAACCATACAGGTCTCAAGTGTACCACTCAGCAAAACATCATCTTCACACTGCGTCAGTGCCCATCACCCCAAACAAAGTCTCTTTCCGTTCCCATTTCCCCACCTTGCCAACCTCCATTTACCCCTCCTCCCTTTCCCTCTGGCTAACACCAGCCCGTCGTCAGTGTCTGTGTGTTTCATATATATTTAACTACAATGAGATGTATTTCTTTTTTTGCTTAATCCCTTCACCTGCTTTCATCCAGCCCTGCAAATGCCCTCCCCTCTGGCAGGTCTCAGTCTCTTCCATGTGTCTTCTACCTCTGTTTCTATTTTGTTCATCATTTTATTTTGTTCATTAGATCCCTCGTATAAGTGAGATCATATGGTAATTGTCTTTCACTGACTATTTTATTTCACTTAGCCTGATAATCTCCAGGTCCATCCGTGCTGTTGCAAAAGGTAAGATTTCCTTCTTTTTTTTTTAACAGCTGAATAGTATTCCATTAAGTAAAGGTATCACAGCTTTTTTATCCACTCATCTACTGATGGGCACTTGGGCTGTTTCCAGATCTTGGCTATTGTAAATAATGCTGCTATGAACATAGGGTGCATATAGTCTTTGGAATTAGAGTTTTGGGTTTCTTTGAATATATCACGAAAAGTAGAATCACTGGGTCATAAGGCAGTTTCATTTTTATTTTTTTGAGGAAACTCCATACTGTTTTCCACAGTGGCTGTACCAGTCTGCATGCCCACCAACAGTGCACAAGGGTTCCCTTTTCTCCACATCCTCACCAGCACTTGTTTGTTGATTTATTGATGATGCCCTTTCTGACAGGTGTGAGGTGATATCTCACTGTGACTTTAATTTGCATCTCTCTGATGATTAGTAATGTATTTCTTTTTTCAAGAGAGATGAAGTGTTAGTAGAGAAAATGCTTAAACCACAAGCAAGTTATTGTGCCAAGAACTTGGTCTTTGACATTTTCATTTCTAAAATGTCATCATGACCTGATATATCCTTTCCATAAAACCTGCAATAAACTAAAAATACCTTTGACACGTGCTTAGATGGCTCAACAGGCTTATCTTAGTCAAGACATGGCTGTCAGTGGAGGAGCAGTTACACAGTCCCTCCAAAACCCCTTGATTCATTTCCAGTTGACTTTGGTACTTAGCACATTTTTGCAGGAATAAATTTCTATTTTTCCTATTTTACGGAACGACAGAAGCTTAGAATGTTGCCAGAGCTCTTCATTTTACACACGCCGAAAGCAAGTTTAGGGAAGCGTCACTAAGCATCTACTTAAGGTCACATAGTTAATGCGAGAACCCAAATTAGAGCCTTGGTGTTCTCATGTCAAATTTGAGCTCTCTGGGCCACAGTGAAAACTGCATTTTACCCTGTGGCCCTGTGTGCATGCAAGAGCACACCTACAACCCTAAACTCGTGCTTTCTCTTCTATTTGGTCGTTTCATTTTAAAAGTGCTGGTCGTGACTCACTCCATTGACTTCATAACCTACCAAGAGTTCTCGTCTCAGGTCTGTTTGTGATGAACTCTGATGGCAGGACTGTGGACGTGCTGCCCTGACCACACACCGAGCAAAAAGGCACGCTTTCTCACAGCAGTGGGGGAAACACCTCCCTTTGAAAGATCCCATCTCTATGCCGCTTTTTATAGGTGAGAAGAAAGAACTTGTGATTATTTAGTTTTCTTGGACCAAAAAAGTTTAAATGCACATGAAGGGAGCCACAAATCTGTCAAATATTTTCAAACCATGTTCAAAACTCACTTTCTCCATGAATTCTTCCCAGACTACAGTTACTGAGCTCTGACCCTTTCAGTACTGATGGACATTTTTGTGATACCTTCAGACACTAATTCTAAACCTCACTTATCCTATTCCCTTTAGGAAAAATGCAAAAAAAAAAAATCCCATTGGGGACAAGGGGGCCCTCGCCCTTCTTCTTCCTGAATCCGAGGGGGATGGAGGCTCTTCTGTATGGATGATGGAGAGTCATGTATCATCTCCATAGATCAAAATTCTGTGTATTTGACTGCTGAAAACATGATGGGAATGCCACAGCAATGTCAAAATCAAGCTGATCGAGAATGAAACCTAAGCTTTCAAAAAGTTAATCAGATTTCCAATGCAATTTTAGAAACTCTTAAGCTTCTGAGCTACAGAAACCCAACTGGATTCCACTTCACTCCTGCCCGCCCCCCAGAAGGTCCTTCAGAGTTACTTCCAGCCAAGTATTCATTTTGTTTCCTCAGCCACCAGGGCTGCTGCTGCAGGTCGTGGCTAGGGGCGAGGAGCAGAAGGGAGAACAAGAAGCAAAAGGCTTTAAAAACCCTCGTCCTGGAGAATTGGACTACAAATTGGAAAATCACAGCCCGAGACAGTGGACTCTCAGAAGACCTTACGAAAGGGCCCTCAGGCCTGATCTGTCTCCTTTCCCAGCTTGAAACAATTTTTTTCCTGAAGCGGTTTCAGCTTTCTGCTTCTTCAAGAGGCAGTAACAGAAAAGAGGGAGCTGGGGAAGCAGGGCCAAAGGCTCTTCCCAGCGGCTGCCCCAGCAGAGCTCTGACAACTGAGCTGATGGGAAAATGGCCCCTCATTAAGTTGCTTCATAAAAAAGAGACCGTTCGTCTGAATGCACTCCGCGGTTCCCGTTTTGGGTAATTTGTTGTTCTAATAAACCGGAGAGGTCCAATTCCAACGTTGTAGCCAGTGATGGTTTACAGAAACAGGGACCACCTTTGAACGACGCCCTTGCCCTGCTGAGGGAACAGAGGACAGCTGACAAACGGGAGTTCCTTGCAATGATCCTGTTCACTGGAGGCCTGGGGGCTGAGAGTCGTGTTTCCCTGTCTGTAGGTTTAGGATGCCACTGAGGTAAAGTAAAAACCAGGAAAAGCCCCTGGGCCTTTTGTTAACTGAGAAATAAACAGGGAGGGCCTCCCCTTTGCAGATCTTGCTGGGATGGGAGAAGGAGCATGTTCCTCCGGCTGTATTTGAACAGAAGCGTGGAAATTCTCCGTCTTCGTTCTGCAGTGTGGTTTCAGGACAGCTGGAGGGGCAAGGCCACCCAGTGAGAGGCTGTGGACTGTGCAGTTAGACCAAGTGTCAGATCCAGCCGAACACTTCTTAGCTGTGCAACCTTGGAGAAACGGTGGCAATCTCCATAAGCCTCGTTGTCCTCATCTGTCAAAAGATGACACTACCTCTCCGGGTGGTGGTGAGGAAGATTGCATTTGTGGAGTGCGGAGTGTCTAGCAATACAAAACACTTATTAAATGATAGAGAGAGGGGAGGGGAAGATAGTTCCACCTTACAGATGAGGAAATGAAGGAAAAGAGAAATTAAGCAGCTTGACTGGTCATAAAACCAGTGAGAGGGAGGGTCAAGATTCTGTCTGACACTAAATTCAGGTGCTGTGGTTTCATTGTTGGTGCAGATGGAAGCAAGCGTTTAAACGCATGCAGTCTTACTGGCTGGGAACTGAGCAGAACTGTTTCTGATATACTTGTCTAAAGCAGGCTCATCATCCCTGTGTATGAAGCGTATACTCCCTGAAGTATACCTTGGCAGGAATGAATGCCAGTTCCCTCTGGTTCTTGGGCCGACTTTACTCAAGGATTCCATTGTGTTTAGAGCATCTGAGCCCATTTCTCTCCGAATTCCAGAACATTTGGTCTCAGGTTCCTTGCAGCCACAATCTGCTGCTTCACATTTCTTTTTTAGCATCTGAAAAAGATTTCTTCTCTTATTTCCTGAGACCCGAAAGAAAATTGGTGGTCCTGGCTCCCTGCCTGTGACCTCCACTTCTCTCTCCTGTTCCCATTTCAGTTTGGCTTCAGCGGAAAATTCCACTGTGGCCTTCTACAGATGAATGCAGGCTCTCTAATTATATTGAACCTACAGAGATCAATTTTTATGACCCTAACAGGGTTAGTCCCTGAGTTCCTGTGATCGTTAGATATCTTGGACCCATTCTTCTGGACACAGGGGTCCCTTGGGGAGGCTAATTGGTAGCGGCCCATCATCTGTCATGAGTCATGTTTCTGTTGTGCTGGAAAATGGAAATTTACGGCTTTGATCAATATCTTTCCTGAGCGCTCTGAAACTTCTGGCTCCATTCTCCTGTCGGCACTGCAAAAGAGCAGCATTCCCCTCCTTCCTATTGGAACAGACCCTTCCTTGCTACAGTGTCTCTGAGGGCCTTGGCTGCAGAAGAAATCAGAAACTGCACCATAATCTGTGGTGCGGTCACTTCGCTTTCTCATCCTGTTTTCCTCCCTTTCCCTCTTATTTCTCTCTCCCTTCCCTTCCCTTGTTCTCCTTTCCTCTCCTTTCCTCCTCCCATTTCCTGTCTGTATTTCTCTGCTCCTCTCAGTTCAGTTCATGTTGGTTGGGTACCCAGTTGATCGGGCTTGACGATTGAGCACCCAAAAATGAGGTGCTCTCCGCCTTCGAGGATCCCGCAGCTTACAACCTAGTAGAAACTGTTCCTATAGTACCTTCATTTTTTCCAGTTTATACTGAGGACTGAAAAATCTAGATTATCATTTAGGGTTAGTAGAGATGTTCTTATAAAAACTCAAACTCTTTGAGGACTATTGTGAACCAGTCATTCACACGTGAGTATGAATTCGTGCAATATGATTGCGCGCTCTCTCTCTCACAACTAGTTAAGCAGCTGTCCTGTAAGAATAAAGATTCTGGCTGGAGAAGGAGTAGAGAATTTGGTATTGAAATACCATTTGGGGGGTTGGCAGCCTCAGAAAAGCACTCTGAACAGCAAAAGAGCACAGTTCACTGAGGCAGAGATTCTTTTCACCCAAGGCTTGTCAGACACTTCTGTGACCTGGGGTTGTAATCTGAACCAGAGCTGAATCAGAGAGTAGGAAGGGCTGATTTCTTCCGCTGTAAAAACCTTTGTCCCTATTCTCAGCAACAATAGTTAGAATTGGTTTACTGAACATTGTCCCCCACTCGTCCAAAGCTCCAGGAGGTCAGGTCATAACTGACCTGACTTGTTCATAACTGTGTCCTCTCGGCCTAGAGCAGCACCTGGTCCACACTTAGTCAGTGCTCAATAATGACTTGTCGAATGAATGAATGAATGAGTGAATGAGTGAAGTGACGGTAGGATACAAATTGATATAGGAGGACAAATGAGGGTTGGATTATGTTAGGTTGAAGGGTTTGGGTTAAAAAGAGCTGCATGGAAGAGGTTTTTCAATAGAGTTCTCACAGAGGATGGTAGATGCTGTCTTTCTCAAGGACTGTCACTCCTTGAACTCAGAAACCCTTCTCCGGTTTGTTCTGTGGGGTTACGTCTACCTAGAAGAGGGTCGAGGTGACTGTGCTGGCTCCTTTAAGAGAAGTCTTCCCAGCCTGGGCTGGCGTGGGTGTGGGGTGGTTCAGTCCCCAGGCAGGGAAGAGACCAGATGCCTCCGTGAGCCCAGTCAGCCTGAGATGCCAGGATCACCATGTGCAGCTGGCTGCACACTGATGACCTGTTTTTCGGCTCCGAGTGACGGCAGGTGTGGTTAACTCAACGGCCTTCCATCTTCTGCTCCACCACCCTCCTCTCTCCCAACCTAAACATGCAGATTATTCCTTCCTTCTTGGTGTCCTTTTTCCTTTGTCTCAAAAATAGAGAAACGTCATGCGTCTTCCATACATCACCCTCTCAGCAGCAGGTGGCAACTTCTGATCAGTGGGACAGCACAGGAGCAGCGGGAGGGACCGTGGCGGCAGGCTGCTCTGCCTGGCAGCCCTGCCACCCCGAGAGGCCTGTGTTCTCTCTGTGTCAACAAGACACTGTCTGGGGAATATTCATGCAGCCAGGCTTAATGAATTCAGCTGTTTGCCAGTGCAGCAAATGGGGTTTTTTTGCAGGTGATATTAGGACCAAGCTGAGTAATAGGATGCGTCCACACCAGAGTCATGTTCATTTATTAGCTTGTATGGGAACCCACACATTAAGAGAATCACATTTTGCCTGACTCTGTAGCTGAGGGAACGGCTCGTTAAAAATTTCCACTCAAGCAACCTCAAGCTAAGGATTTGTTTTCCGCAGAGCCGGATTTATTTCACTAAAGGTATTAACTGGCAAAGTAGAAGAATCCCACAAGCTCGATGAGCACAGACGTCTCTGCCTTACAGCAGGTCTCTGTGGGAAAGTCAACCTTCGCGGAGGAGGAAAGCTGTAGGTCTGCAGAGAAGGCAACCCAGGGCAACGGCTGACACAGGCCATCTTTCAGCATCGTGTCAGCTGGCTTTTTTAAAGTGACAGCATGGGATTGACTTGAATTGCCTATGAGATTGCACTGGGAGCACGAACAGCCTTCGAAGTCATCAGGAGATGTAGCCATTACCTGATTTCAGGGACTGAGGGAAAGGTTCTTTTAGTCCTACTCAGAAACCTCTCATCTGCTCCACTGATGACTCAATTCCCACCATTTCAGATTCATCCCTTGGCCCAGCAGAAACCATCGCTAGGAAGTGTCACGCAGTAAGCCTCTCGGACTTGTCAGCGCAGCCTGCACAGCTGTCTGTGGGGCCCTGGTAAGCACGATCAGCACGAATGATTTGAAACGGATTCTTGTGAATGAGTCTTCATGGAAAGCTCTGGGATCTGGAGGAGAGGAAGGAGAATTCAGACGAGGTGGAGAGGGAATGAGTGGTAGTTCCAGCAAGGAAAATCGGATTGGAAGACAAGCTTCACTCATTTCGTGGTCTTGGGAAGGAAAACTTAGTAAGTGGAAGTCCCAATCTTTGTCACTAGGGAGTTTACGACTCTAGGACCCCTTTCAAGGTACATCTCATGCAGTGTAAAGATCCGGCCTCTACAAAACTAGAGTGATAGACTTAAATGTGCTTTCGTGGTCTATTTTCTTCCAGTTGGGAAGGAAAAAGCAGACGTGAAGGTGAGGGTTCTGTGAAGGGAAACAGACCCACCTCTTCTGTTCCCAACACGGCCCCAGGCGGTCCTGGGGAAGGGGGTGTAGAGTGGTTGCCTGTCCCCAGGGGTCTACCCAGCCACGTCTGTCAGGGAAAGAGGCCTCTGGGCACCAACTTGGCATTTGTAGCAGTCAGTTTATTTTGTGATCTGGTGACATTAGCCATGTTCCCTTAAAGACAGTAAGGTAGTTCCTTCAGCTCAGACCATTAGGTCAGCAAACACAGGGGTCTCCTACCAGGCAAGCACTTCTCTTAGCCCAGCTCCAGCTCCTCGGGCCCCTTTCCAGTGTTTCCTGGTGCTGCCTCGGGAATCAGCTTGCTTTTCCCTCCTCACAGATGTCGCTCGTATCCGCTCTTCTCAGACCTATTGCCTTCTCAAGACTAATTTCTGAGTAGATTATTAGCTCATCCGTTATCCTCTTCCCTGTTACCCTCAAAGGCAAACACGAGGGCCTTTCGTGGTTTTAACCAGTTGCCAGGACGCAAAGATGTTACACCATGAGGTGAACACAAAGGTTCCAGAGTTTCACTCAGTTCCCCTGGGCACTGTCCCACACGGCAGTCACCAACTCATCCTCCCCACTACCGCTCAGTTCGTAGCTGTCTTTTCTTCTTAGGCCTGGGCAATCGCGGATCCCACTTCATCTGCTGTCTTTCGGCTGAAACCTTCCAAGTCTCCATCTCGTTCTTTCTCTGAGCACAAACCCTCCCCGTGCTGCACAACCAATCGGCATCTTCCAGGATGAAGTCAGCCCGTGCAAAACAAAACCCATTAAGATTTCCCTGGGAGTCTGCTCTTCCACCTGGTTCTTTTCATTGGCCTGGGCATCCACTAATTACTTAAGCCCCACACCTGGGACTCTTCCCAGCCAGCGTCTTCTCTTTCATCCCCAAGCTCCCTTTTCTACCTGCAAAATCTTATACCTTCTCACCATCTCCTTTCCTGACCAGACCCTTCTCTACCACTGTCCTGGACCCCAAGCTCTCACTGTCTCTCTCTTGTACTTTTTCAATAGTAGGTGTTGTCCCTGCTCTACCTTTGGCAAGGTACCATAGGATGTTCCCCAAGAGGCAGATGTGTGGATGTAATCCTCATGATTAAAACCCCCAGCATATAATCCAAGCATCTTAGGGTGGTTTTTGAGGGAGCTTGTGAAGTGTCTTTGCTAACCCCTTAACTTTGTCTCTGGTCCTACATCCCCTGACCATCTCCCTGACCATCTTCCGGGCCACCCACCCTTCTTCATACCTCCATGCTTTATTTATTGTGTGCCTTCTGCCACTCACTGATCCTAATGTTAAGTCACTTTTTCCAAGAAAGCCTCCCTCTCTAGCAGGTAGGTGTGAAGTTAGATTTAGGGTAGGACAATAACTGTGATGTAGTTGGCCAATAGCTCAGGAAAATTCAACTACCTTCCCAATCTAAGGTCCATTATGGTAGTAGCATACTGCAGGTGGGCTGACCCTTTATTTCTAGCGTAAATAGAAATACACTTTAGGCTTAGCTAATGTAAAGAGCTTATATAGATGAGGAAGCAATCTCTGGAGTCAGAATGCTCAGGTTCTAATTCTCATTACTTAACCCTTCGTTTCCACATCTTTAAAATTGGGATAACAATAACACCTATCTCATAAGGTGTTGTGAAAGTAAAGGAATTAATTATGTAAGTAAAATCTTAGATTTTAGAACAGTGCCTGGCAGAGAGTAAGTGCTTGGTAAATGTTAGTTATTAATGTTATTAGTCGTGGTAGCAATAATAATATAATTCCATTATTCCTATCAAATCATCAGAAGGATTTTACCCCAAAACTGTTGAAGAGATTCTGGGGTGACTGGGTAATTCAGCTGTCCTGTGTGCACTCTGATTGGTGGCAGAAACTGATTGACAGGTACAGTGGTGCAAATGAAAACACACAACCCATTTCTCCCCACCTCATCTCACCCTGCTTTATATTTTATAAAGGGAGTTCATAGCCTGGTAGACCTGGTATTGGATGAGTACTTCCTGCCTGTTTAGGCTTCAGGCCACCAGAGTCTCTGGAATTCAGCCAGAGCCCAGGCTGCTCCAAATCACTGCAAGGTCTGCACCGCTGCAGGCTACAGTTTGTCACTCCTATCTCCACGATGTCCTGTGACCCAACAGCACCCTCCCACCCACACACAGACTTGTCACAAGCCTTTGGACATGCTTTAGTTGCTGCCATTTGGATGGACGTTGAGAAAACCCCTTTTAAAAAAATCTAGAATATTTGCTTTGGTGGTTTTGTGTAGACACAACTGAAAGGGACCCTTGGCAAGTGGGCTTCACTCAAACGCCTGGGCAGGGAAAATGCCTGGGAATTTGACCTGACTGTATAAGAAGAGCCATGTTTTTCAGCTGACCGGGAAGAACCTTCAAAAGGGAACAAAGGAAGAAAGGAAACTAATGAGACATCTCTTTCCTTACAAACAACGGGAGCTGTTCGCAGAGTGGTCTGCAGTGGCTAGAGCATCTTTTATACCTCGGTGACAACCAAACCATGCCTTGGAGAGAAGGGGAAAAAAATGAAAGAAAACCCTGTAGCAGGCAAATAACACTGCCATCTATTAACACATTATTATAGTCCTAGGCAGGCTTTAATGAGATTTTAACAAAAGGAATCTAGTCGAATTCCTCTGGGGCAGAGAGGTTTTATTATGATGTGAATGATTGAGCCGGTCAGCCGCCCTCCCTCGGAGCTTGAGTGAAGAGGAAATGTGTGAGCCCTGGGCCTGGCTCTCTAAGGGCTCTGACTCTTGTTCCACGTGAAGAGCTCTTGGAGGAAAGGACCCAGAACTCTGAGCCACAGGGAGTTTCAGTTGGTACCTGGCCTGCTGAGCCAAGTGAATCTTTGGGAAAATTGTTCTAGACCTTTGTGTTGTGATCCCAATCCTTCATTGCGCTTTTGGCTATCTTAAAGGGCATAATGAAATTCTTAAGAGGTTCTTACGTAAGAGGGTATAGCGACAGCCCTAATTTGGAAGAATGAGTCTGGCTGGAGTCACGACCTGGCTGCCAGTGACCTTGCAGAAGCACTGGGGTGTCGGAAGAGAAGGTGATATGAGTCTAACGGTTCAAGAGAGGGAAGAAAAAATAGACTGCACAGAGCAGGTGAGAGGGAGGGAGGGCAAAGGGCCGAGCCGGACGTCCGTGTGCATCCCACTCAGATGTGCCCGAGCGCTTGCATGCCATGGTGTTTTCCTTCGACTTCTCCCACCCCTTTTGTTTCACCACTGAGTGAGAACTTAGAGGTAGTCAGTAGTATCAGGGAGAGGTATGACTATTTCAGTACTAATAATTATGCTACCCAGGAATTTGTTGTGTTTGAAATACGTGCCTCTGACACCTCTTTGAAGGAAACCGAGGAACAGCTGGGATGATCTAACAATGTCTGGACTATTAAATGGCATCATTCCTTAGTCGAGGGGCACTGGGCCATAGACAGGTCGTGGAGGGAGGGCGAGCAAGTGGTTTCCCTCTGACAAAGGTTCTTTCTTGCCCAAACTTTAGTCAGGCTGGACCTTCTTCCTAAGCCCATCTGTGCACCATCCCTGTAACATCCAGTTTTAGCGAGAACCCCTGACCTTTGATATCTGATAAGGTTCCTAATCTTCCTCCATCCCCCAGGTGATGTCTGATTACTCTGACCTGTCCACAGCAAGAATCTTGTTAGGTCAGTTCAGCCACAATGCCCCAGACCCCTTATGTTTTCTCTTAGTAATTTTTCATTCACCGCCGCACACCCTGCTCCTATAAATTCCCACTTGCACATACTATATTGGGGACCGAGCCTGGTTCTGTTCCCTTATGGCACTAGTCCTGAATAAAATCTGTTTTGGCCACTTTCCTGTCTAGCTCTGGCTTTCTTTGGCACAAACCTGATGAGGAGTCAGGGAGACTGATCTCTCAGCAGCTGGGGCAGAGTGTAAGACTATCACCTCTTGTGGCAGAATAACACCAGAATAGCTTCGTACTCTGCTGGTTATACTCCCCTTGAGACCAATGGCAGACACTGGCTGTTAAAATATTTAGTGTCTGATAATATATGGTAAATGAGTAAGAAGTATAGTAGCACTTCCCTTAATGGCTCACACTGTAGGAAAGAGATTTAATAGAATTGAGGATTAACTTAAAATGACATAGAAGATAAATTGCAGAAACACACACACACACACACACGTACATGCACATACATACACACATATACTCCTCCCCACCAAAAAAAACCCCAGAATTATTTTCTGGAGGGTGGGCCCCTTGTAGTACAGGATTCCCCTGCTAGGTGAGTGTTCTAGGAACCCATATGTATTGGTGTACCAACTGGTATTGTTGTGAGAGGCTGCATTCGGCTTCAGTGAAGGTTTTTGATGACTCTTTTCAATGAATTTGCTCATTTCATGATGGGCGATTTACGAGTGCACCTGCCCACATGGTGCTGAGTGTTTGACCAAAAATGGCATGATCCCCATGCCCCATTCTCCCTATGCACCCAGTCTTTCTCTCAAAACACATTTTTTGTTTCCCTAAATGAAAAAATCTTCAAAGGGAAACATTTTGTCAATGTGGAAGAGGTGAAACAAAAAACAGCAGAAGCACTAAAAGGCATCAAAGTCGATGAGTTCAAAAACTGTCTTGAGCAGTGGAAAAAACATCTCAATAGGTGTCCTGCATCAAATGGAGAGTCCTTTGGAGTTGCCTGAAGTTTAAACATGTAAGAATAAATACACTACTTTTTATAAATAAATTCTTTTTTTTTGGAGTCCCCCCTCATATATATATATATTTGGTATGGATAACTCATCCTGTTAGAAAATAGCACTCTTGTTACTATTAACTAACATTTGTTAAGTACTTACCTGGCTCCAGGTGCTGTTGTCAGTGTTTGCACACGATGACTCCGTGCTTCCCACACTACCTGCCACAATAAACCAGCGTGTTTTTAAATATTCCTATCTCTCATGGACAAATACTTCTGTAGAATTCAATAAAAATGAATTACTAAAAAGTGAATTTTTTTAAAAAATGCAAAAGTTAATCTCAGTTGTGTATTTTTTTTAACCATAAGATTTAACAGACATACAATTACTCTGGCAATTTGCTATAGAAATTTCTAAAAGCTTATTCTTCATTGCTGTACTTATCTCCGCACGGACCAGTAACAAACCCCCCGAGACTGGCACCAGTCTGCGCCCTGCATGTTGAAGAGCACGTATGTTGAAGATCTGCATTAACATATTCATCCCTCATACAAAGTTCCATGATGTGGTCAATATCACCATTCTACAGATGGGGAGACTGAAGCACAATGCAGTTATCTTGCTAATAAGTCAAAATCAGGTCCTTTAGCAGTGTATTAGCTTTGCAAAGAGAACATCTCCATTTTCTGACCATAAATGTGAAGTCCATGCAGTCATTGTAAAATTAAGAATAGCTTTGATGGGAAAAGTATGAATGGAGATTTATATTCTAGGCCTCCATTAGGAAAGCTGTCAAAGGAATAGGCCGAGCATTTTAGGGGCTTTGTCTTTACTGAGCTGAGCAACATGGTGGAGTGTTTGAGAGCATGGCTTAGGAGCCAGGCGGCCTGGGTTTGTCTCCTGGCTTGCCTGCCTACTTGCGGCCTGACCTTATTAGTTCCTACCTAAAAGGGTGGTTGGGGAGGAATAACTGTGATAGTGTATATGCAGTACTTAGAAAGATGCCTAGCACACAGTAAGTGTTCGAGAAACAGTAGCTATTATTTTTGAATTTGAAAAACCACCCACTGCGAAATTTCTGGTTCCCTAAAATCAAACTCCATCTATGAGGGCCTGACTGCTGACCAAAGCCAATTCTCCCCGCCTTAAACTAGAGCCATGGGAGGAACTTGGCAGTGCTGCCTGATCACTGC
Organism: Tonatia bakeri; assembly: GCA_004024845.1. Lineage (NCBI taxonomy): Eukaryota > Metazoa > Chordata > Mammalia > Chiroptera > Phyllostomidae > Tonatia > Tonatia bakeri. Next base: position 205,680 of record PVIA01000553.1, read on the forward strand.
CAGACCTAAGGTACAGAGTGGGGTTTCTCAACGGTGGCACTACTGACATTTTTTGGGCGGTGGAAGGCAGAGGGCACTGTTGTGTGCATTGCAGGGTAGTAACATGCTTGGTCTTTTTCCCACAAGATGCCAATATCATCTCCTTCCGGCTGTGACAACCAAAGATGTCTTGAGCCATTGCCAAATGTCCCCTGGAAGGAAAAATTGCTCCCAGTTGAGAATCATTGTTACAAAGAAAAAAGAAAAGTAATAATAGTCTCTTATATTTTTATAGCTTCTCAGTTCAAAAAGGCTCCTGCTTGTTTTAACTCAGCTGGAAACAAGAAAAAGAAGGAAAGGATGAAAAGATTAGAAGAGGAAAAGAGGGGGAGAAAGGGGAGAGGGAGGGAGGGGTGAAGAGAGCACACAGAGATGGAGGAAGGACAGGTGCTGGAAAAGGGAGGGGCGACTGAACAGGTGTGTGTTGGTGGGCTCTGGCTGGAGTGCAGCTAATCTGCATATCCGGCCAGCACCCAAAGTCAAAGTGTTCGGTCTGAACTCAGCGGCTTCTCCCCTAAACAAGTTCCTTCTTTGGCGTTCCACCTTCTGTTACTGAGCTCACCATTCGCCCGATCCCCTGGGTGTGGAAATGTGTGTCCTCTTCAGAGGATACCTCCCACCGACTCTCCAACACTTAGCTATTAGGTTTGCTGATGCTACTTCCGTTATCTCCCCACAGGGTCAGAGTCTTGCACACACCTGATGTGAGTGCTAAGAGGGCCTCAGACCTGGTCCACTCCTCTCATTTCACAGAGGAGGACACTGAAGCCCACGAAGGTCTAGGGCGTGGCCTTGGAGAGATTACGACTCAGTCTAGTTTGTTGAGTGTAAAATGGGGGTAACACCACAGGCAGCACAGGGCTGCTGTGAGCCGGCACAGAGCCGACCTCCACCATGGTTCCCCTTGTCTCCTGGCTGCTGGTCCCAAGGCCCAGTTTCCCGTGTGAAGGCCAAGTCCACCCTCGGGCGTCAGTTCTGAGCAGCTTTCTCGATTCTAAGATGTACCCTAAGTCCCTGAGTTGCGGAGATCACAGTGCACTTGCCAAGCCGTTAATAAGCCTGATGTTTCTGTCCTTTCCAGCTAATGGTGCTCACCCATATTGGCTAACAGTCACAATGTAGAGGGAGACCGAGGGTCGTTGTGCTCGGCCAGAGCTCCTGGCTCCATCACTGGGTCGGAGTCGCTCTGCAGGGCTCTAAGCCTTTCTGTCTGGTCTGTAGCAAAGCTGACCTTATTCCCATAGATCAGCTCACCTGAGGGCGCTTCAGTGATTTTAAGCCACACACATAAGTGCTTCCTAACTACCCTCAAAGATGGCCTGCCCCTGTAAATCTGTCCATTTCACAGTTAAGGAAGAGAGGGAAGGTGGAGATTCTTATGGTAATATTTGTTTAGGGGCCCAGAACTCAAAACTCAAAACTGCTTATTCTAGTTTTGTGAAAAATAGCTCATCCCTGCTAGCCAAGTTAACGCTGACTAAAGTGAGCTGAGGTAGGTTCACTTAGATTCCTACTTCGCATTTTAAAAATACAGTGTTCCTTCCAACCCATCACCCAGCCCCTGTGCCTCGGGCAAGGCCTTTTCCGGGCCTCACTTTCCCCGGCCTCACTTTCCCCGGAAGAGCAACGGGCGCTCTGACCCAGACCAGCAATGACAGCTGTCCTACTCTCACGTTCTGTTTATGTTCAGAAGGTAGTGTTGGGGCCAGATTCCTTCAGGGCGTGTCTGTGAGTCTGAGATGTTTGGGGAGGTGAGTGAGTCTGGAGGAAGAATCTAATAAATAAAAAGGGAGAAACTTGCCAGATGCAAAGTGGAAGTTAATTCCAGGCATATTAAATTATCCTGAAACACATCTATCTGCATTTATTAAGAACAGGAAACTCAGCTTTGCTTGCCCAAAGCCTTCATTTCCAAAGCAGTAACAAATTATTCATTTCCTTCATAAGTTCTTTAGTCCTTGGGGTATTTAACACCAGGGATTTGACTATATTATTCCGTATTCTTATAACGTGATAAAGCTAATACTAAATATTTTACACAAATGGCAGAGGATATGGCTTATGGGTCCTCATTAATTTATTTTGCTTTTGGCATAATAGCTTAATACTTTACCACAGACATTTTTTTTTACCTGAAACAGAATTGATATGTCTCAGATTTGCAGTATTTTTGTAGATAAATACCACTGACCACATAACAAAAACATTCTTTTATGCAGAAATGCTTTCTGAATATTCATATCATAAAGCATTTTACTTCCTAAGAGCCTTCAAAAGATAAGATTTTAAAACAAGTCATTAGCACTAGCTGTATACTCTGTTGTTTCTTTTTTCTGCATAACATATTACCACAAACTTTTGCTGCTTAAAGTAACAACTCTTTATTAGCTCACACTTCCGTAGGCCAGAAGTCTGGGTGAGCCCCATGGAGTTTTCTGCATAGAGTCTGACAAGGCCAGCATTAAGGTGTTGGCCATCTGCTTCCTGTCTGGAGAATCTGGGGAAGAATCTGCTTCTAAGTTCATTTAGCTTGTTGGCAGAAATTAGTTCCTGTGGCTGTAAGACTAAAGGTTCCATTTCCTTGCTGGTTATTGGCAGGAAGCAGTTCATAGTCCCTTAAGGTTGCTCACATCCTTGGTACATGGCCCCTTCCTTCTTCAAGCCTGCAATGATGAAATGAATCCCCTTCATGCCTGGAAGCTCCGTCAGCTGGAGAAAACTCTCTGCTTTTAAAGATTCACTTAGTGGGTCAGGCTCACCTGGACAATCTGTCTGTCCAAGATCAACCAACTTAGGACTTTAATTATATCTGCAAAATCCCTTCTCACCATCACCTAGATGAGTGTTTGACTAAAAAACCAGAGTACGAGAATCTCAAGTGGCCATTTTTAGAATTCTATCATGTACTCTAACACAATTAAACAAATGAAGTAACCTCTATAAGCCCTGAGTGTTTTAGACTCCGACTCTGGTAGCTTTGATGACTGGACCTTCCAAGGGTTTATACTCACTATAGTTTTATGGCACCGACTGATTAAAAACAAACAAAAACCTCTCTGACGGGGTCTATAAGGTGTCAGAACATGAATGAAAGTGAGTCAGACTTCATTATTATCCGTTTTAGCCGTGGCTATTTGTCTAGCCCTTATAACAGTACCTGACACGAAGTAAGTGCTGATTAAATACAGTGTTTGCTGAATGAGTGAATGAATGAATGAATGAATGAATATGTAGTACTAATTAGAGCCTTGTAGTGAACTCTCTATCAAGTGTTTACTGCACACAATGCTTTCGTGTTGAGATCAGTGATGAACATGAAGATTCATAAGGATCCATGCTCACCTGTGATACTTAATTTTATGTGTCAACTCGGCTGGGCTTTGGTGTCCAGTTCTTTCACCAAACACTAGCCTAAATGTTGCTATGAAGGTATTTTTAGATGCAATTCACTTTAAATCGGTAGACACTAAAAAATGTCAAGAGACTGGAATGGTGGTCACCAGGGGCTGAGGAGGGGGCGGGGAGGAGATGCTGGCCAAAGAGAATAAACTTCCAGCAATAAAATGAAAGAGTTCTGGGGATCTAGTGTACCGCACGATGATCATAGTTAGCAATAGAGTATTATATGCTTGGAAGTTGCTGAGAGACTAGATCTGAAATGTTCTCAGCACAACGAAGAATGGTCATTGTGTGATATGAGGCAGATGGTATCTCGTGCTATGGTGGTAATCATTTTGCAACAGATAGGTATATCAAATCAATATGTCGTATACCTTGACCTTTCACAATGTTGTGTGTCAACCACATCTCAATAAAACTGGAAAAAGAAAGAAAGAAACAAACAAATAAGCCAGCAGACAATGAGTAAAGCAGATTACCCTCCTGAATGTGGGTGGACCTCATCCAATCAGTTGAAGGTCGTAAGAGAAAAGACTGAGGTCCCCCAAGAAAGAGGAAATTCTATCTCCAGGCCTTCAGACTCAAGACTGCAACATCAGCTCCTCTCTGGATCTCCAGGCTGCCAGCTTCCTCTGCAGATTTCCTCTTGCCAGCCCCCAAATTTTGTGATGCAAGTTCTTAAAATATACCACTTTCCCTCCGTGTATACACATGTATAAACATCCTGTTGGTTCTGTTTCTCTGGAGAGCGCTGACCAATACAGCACCCTTAAGAGATTAGAATAACATTGGGAAGATTGAATAAAGGGATGGAAATAAACTGCCTTAGAGTTAGGAGGATAAGTGGTCCAAGAAGGCTTTATGAGCAAAGTGGGACTTAATCTGGAGCTCCAGGAATGGCTGAGAGACGAACAGGTAGAAACAAGAAAGGAGGGTGTTGCGAATACATGGGACTGGGAGGGGGACAGAACGTGTTCTGTTCTGGCTGCAAGGAGGAGAACGGCCCTGCTAAAGGGTCCTGAAGGGTAGAGGGAAATGCTGTTGGAAAAGGAGCAGAGAGCCCTGAGAGAACAGAGCCACTCGGAGCATAGAACATAGGCTGCAAAGAGCCTTAGAGGTTCTTCTTTTAGACACACGTCATTAAGTGTCTGCCCTGTGGCAGGCTAGAGTTCACATCATCTTGCCCAAGCCTCTGAGCATGCAACAAGGAAACTGAGATCCAGGGCGACTGTTTTCGGGTCACATAGGACATCAGCGGCAGAGCCTGGAGGAGAATGCAGTCTCCTGGTGCCCCAGCCAGTGTCCTGGCTGCCGCATCTTTCTGCTTCCTGCTTCTCCACACTCATCTCCTCCCCTCCTTCTCCGTGCTCACTGCTGTCCAGCCACACTGGCTCTCTGCTGTTCCTCAAGCGCTCCAACTCCATTCCCACCTCAGAGCCGTCTCTGCGCGGGTTGTCTCATGCTCAGCTCAGATTTCAGCTCAGATCTCAGATCTCATCTTTGTCTCAGACCTCAGCCCAGCTGCTGTCCTCTCCAGGAGCCCTCCCTGACCCCCAGCTCAAACGATGCCTCCTCCAAACTGGTCCTACCACCCTGACTGACTTTCTTTACAACACTTCTCAGTATGTAGGATCATTAGCATCTTCTTACTTCTCCACTGTTTGTTTTCCCAACTAGAATGTAAGTCCCGTGAGAGCAGGATTTGTTAACTCTCGTGACTTACGCACTTTAACCCCGGCATCTTGAACAGAGTCTAGTACAGGTATTCAGCACTCTGAGTGTGATCTGAATGGATGAATGTTGAGTATAGACCTCAATACGTCCTTGCTGCATGATTGAAAAGGGAAAAGAGATCAGGAGGAACAAAGAGGGACACTCAGGGTACGCATAGCAGAGGAGCCTGCAGCCAGCACACCCGGTCTCAGGGGCTTGCTCTTTGCCTTCTTTGACTTTTTCTCCAAAGCAGGTGCCTCTAGATTGCACTGAAGAAGTAACAGTTCTTGCTGGATAAAAATCCCTAATAGTCCTGGCTGCAGCTGGTTACTCAAATTCCTCATGATGACAGTTCCACACCAAACTGCCTTCCCCGAGACGAAACATTGAGAGTGTTCGCTCCTCCAGTCTCCCTCTTACCTGAGAACTTGAAGACCGTCTAAAATGAACTCCCTTACCCTGCGGGTGAGGGTGTTTCTCACCCTGTCATTCTCGCTCCCTTCCCCTCTCATAAATAAATAAATAAATAAATAAATAAATAAATAAATCTTTTTAAAACATTGAGAAATAAAATGAGCGCTCTTGGCTTCCCTGGCCTCGCTTCAGTTTTCTGTCTCCTTTATCATTTACTCTTTTTTATTTTTGTACATAGAGTTTTGTTGGAACACGGTAATGGTCATTCAGGACAAGTTGCTACACTGCTTTCACACCGCAGCGGCAGAGCTGAGCAGATGCAACATGAGCTTGCACGACCTGCAAAGCCCAAAGCATTTACTATACGGCCCTTTACAGAAAAAGTCTGCCAAACTCGGAATGTTAATACGCTTAAATTAATACCGTTAAATTTAAGGGGATTTTAACTGCCTTTATCACCAACTCTTCATTTTCTTCACTTTTCTCTTTCTCTTCTCTTTCTGCCTTAAAGGAGTGGGCCCCACTTTCATTCAAAGGTTTTCCTCCCTGCTTGTTCTCTTCACCCCTTCCCAAGTGACCTTTCCACTCCCCCTCCCGCTTCTCATCGCTGTCCATGGGTCCTCATTAAGGCACATCTCCCCATGTTGCTCTCTCCGTCTAACACCTTCACCAGCTCCTCAAACTCAAATTCCTGAGTGTGGCGGGCGAGGCCCTCCTGCTAGGCAAAGCCAGTTTACCTCTTCAACCTTCCTTCTGCCTCCAAGGCTTCAGCTGGTGTCCAAACATACAGGATGTAACCAACTGCCTGCAATTTTAATGGAGTGAAGCGGTTGGCCTGCAGCTGTGACGTTCAAAGACATCGGACACAGAGAATCTGGTGCAAAGGTGGCTGGCAGAGAAAGTTCCACCACATCAGTTTCACTGTTTTTCATGATCAGCTTAGTCACCCTGTAGAGAGTCTGAATCAGTTGACTTCTTCCTCTAAACCCTTCCCAGTGGCCTGGCTGTTCCTATGTGGGTGTGTGGTGCATCTCTGAGCATATGAAACCAAACTAACTAACTTCCTTCCTTCCTTCCTTCCTTCCTTCCTTCCTTCCTTCCTTCCTTCCTTCCTTCCTTCCTTCCTTCCTTTTTTCCTCCCTCCCTCCCTCCCTTCCTCCCTCCCTCCCTCCCTCCCTCCCTTCCTTCCTTCCTATCCTCGCCCAAGGATACATGTATTGATTTTAGAGAGGGAGAAACACTGATGTGAGAGAGGAACATCACTCAGTTGCCTCCCAGATGCGCCCCAGCCGGGAGTGACCTAAACCTAGGCCTGCACCCTGACTGGGAACCAAATCCATGACCTTTCGGAGCATAGGACGACACTCCAAGCAACCGAGCCACACCGGCCAGGGCTGCGAAGCCTTCACAGTTGAGGATTTGGGGTTTCAGGACTGTCAATTATTTTAGATCAGCCTAAACTTCCCTTTCCCTTCATTAGCTACTGAATATGGCATCCCAAATAATACGCCACTTTGGGATTGATCTTAGTTATATTGAACTGAATGCACTTCAAAACCAGCGGGTCCAGGAAGGGCTCTCTGGCCTCCCCTTTTCTTCCTGAAAGCAGGTCAAACTCCCATGTGAAGGATGCTGTCCCTGTACCAGGAGGAAAAGACCATTCTTATCACCAGAGATGGGGAGCTGAAGCTGAGAGAAATCTGTGCCAACGGGTCTTGTTAAAAATAACCCTTATCTTTCTTTAGCCTCCTCATTTATTTTTGTTATTTTCCCACGATTACTACACTTAGTTCAACCTAGTATATAAACACTTAGGCATAATTTCTCTTTGGGTCTTCATTTCTCTGTGAAGACTCCCATGTTCATGTAGAAATATTAAATACATTTTTAATGCTTTTCTCCTATTAATCTGTCTCATATCACCTTGATTCTTGGGCCCAGCTGTGCTAAGACAGTAGAGGTAACATTTTGCTTCTCTTAAACTACTGTGAGGAGCTCATAGTATAGAGGGGAATAAAAACATGTAAATGTCATTACTTCAGGAGAAGAACTGCCGTAAGAAAGATATGTGCAATATTATACACACTGAGGATACATAGAGACAGTGCCTTTCATAGGCTGAAGAGAATAGGGAAGGCTTCATGGAGGAGGTGCCAGGACATGGAGTGTGTGACTCTGAGCCATGGCTACAACAGGAAGTAGGTTTTCTAGATTTCAACCATACCATCAATATAATTTGAATAATATTTTCAAACTTCATGACAGAACAATTTTTTAGTGCATTACTTTGGCCATACCACATGCCTTTCCACTCCTTTGATCTAAGTGTCAGGAGAGGTTTGCAAGCAACAGCTAAAGGACTGGTTACAGTATATCAGGAGGAAGTTTGGAGTTAGAAGCTTTTAGGCTGTGCTGAAGCTGATGGTCTTGTAAGCTGAGAATACTTGTTGCTAAATCTCTGAGAGACGAGTGAAGAAAACATGGCAGGGCAACAGGGAAGCCCAGAGCTGCCTGAATACTGCAGAAGTGTGCAGCTGCAGCCTGAGCCATTCAGGGATTTTTTAAAAAGTTGATGCATCATGCTGTTTCTGAAAGAGCATGTAATTGAACTGAGAGAACCCATACCCTTGTAAAGTATGAGGCTATGAGTACCCACACAGACAAGGAGGTCAGTGTCTACTGTTAGAAATTGGCTATGTAACTTTATTTAACAAAATGCCTATTGGTTCACTTGCAGGACTCAGCGTGAAAAGTAAGACCAAAGCACATCAAACATGGCTTCTGGGTCAAACCAATTTTGTTACCAAAGGTTGGTTGATGGTATCAGTAGTATGCCCCTGAAATGAGTGTCTAAGGTCATTGAGGTACCCTGCACATTCCTAATATCTCTCTGTGAATTTCCATTTTTAAATTACTGATTCAAAATAAAATAAGCATGGAAACCATTTTTTATTTTTTTATTGTTGTTCAAGTACAGTTGTCTCCATTTTATCCCTACCACTCCCCACAACCCTAGCCATCCCCATCTCCTACCCCTGATCCTGTCCCACCTTGGTTTTGTCCATGTGTCCTTTATACTTGTTCCTGAAAACCCTCCCAACTTTTTCCCCCACTATCCCCTTCCACCGCCCCTCTGGTTACTGTCAGTTTGTTCTTAATTTCAATGTCTCTGGTTATATTTTGCTTGCTTGTTTGTTTTGTTGATTAGGTTCCTGTTAATGGTGAGATCATATGGTATTTGTCTTTCATCACCTGGCTTGTTTCACTTAGCATAATGCTCTCCAATTCCATCCATGCTGTCACAAAGGGTAGGAGCTCCTTCTTTCTTTCTGCTGCATAGAATTTCATTGTGTAAATGTACCATAGTTTTTTGATCCATTCATTTACTGATGGGCACTTAGGTTGCTTCTAGCACTTGGCTATTGTAAATTGTGCTGCTATGAATATTGGGGTGCATAGGTTCTTTTGGATTGGTGTTTCAGGGTTCTTAGGATATAATTGCAGCAGTAGAATTGCCAGGTCAAAAGGCAGATCCATTTTTAGTTTTCTGAAGAAATTCCAAACTGTTTTTCCACAGTGGATGCACCAGTCTGCATTCCCACCAACAGTACACTAAGATTTCATTTATTTATTTTTAGAGAGGGGAAGGGAGAGAGAAAGAGAGGGAGAGAAACATTAATGTATGGTTGCCTCTCATACAACCCACTCCCTTTGGGGACCTGGCCCGCAACCCAGACATGTGCCCTGACTGGGAATCAAACCAGCAACCTTTTGGTTTGCAGGCCCGTGCTCAGTCTACTGAGCCACACCAGCCAGGGCACACTGAAACCATTTTTGACAATGATCCCATATTGCTTTTCAAAAGGGCTGTTACCCACTGACCATGCCCCCGGCAGTGTCCTAGTACACCAGGCTCACCACAAGCTCAGCTGCACTTAGCTACAGCAGTGGGTTGGACAATTATGGCTAAGCATATTTTAAATGGTACCTCAACTTTGGTTTAATATGCATTTTTTTTGACTATGGGAGTTATTTCTGTAAGCTGGCACAAAGTTCTAAAAGGATTTAATGAGGAGCCATGGGCATTTCCATACGAAGAGAGGGCCTTTGAGCCGGTCACCGATTTGGTCATTTCTCCCCTTCCATTGTTTACCTCCCACTGGAATCAATGACCTGTGGTCGTGGAGTTCTTCTTACTCTTCCTTTCAAAGGGCTCTGATGTCTGTCCATGCATTACTTTATTCCCACTCCATCAGGATAGTTCAGGTCTTTAAAACTTTGATCCTGTGCTACTACAATCGCCTCCCATAGGTCTCCCTGCCATCAGTCTTTCCCCTGGTGACCATCAGAATTTATTTACTGAGCAACCACTATGAGCTAAACAGACTTCTCTCAAAACACCACCATGAGGCAAATACTGTTGACTCCGTTTTACAGAAGAGAAAACTGAAAACACAGAAAGTTAAGACAATCACCAAACTGTACAAACACTAAGCAGAAGAGAAGTTTTCGCCTGAGTCTGACTGATTCTCAAACCTGTGTCCACGCTGGAACACTTGTCCAGTAAGTCCTCTAGCCTGTCCTATGCATTCCCGTACTGGTCATTAAGTCCTGTCTCTCAGCGCCAAACTCACCCTTATACTCTCCACTTCTCGGAGCTGGAGCGGGACCCTGCAGACTGTACCTGCCCTGCCAGCCATCTCTGTGGGGGACTCTGTCAATAGGGGCACTAGACAGAACCGAAGGCTGGAGCGGGCACACCTGTGAGAGCTTCAGTTCCTGTGAGCTTCACCCTGCAGTGGCAGGTCCTTCCCATGACAGCCATTAAATTGGGTCTGCAATTTTCCAACAGTTGTGGAATGTCTTTCATCACATCCTCCTCAGAGACTCCAGCATCAGCCAGCAGGCACCCCTTTTCTGAGGCTTGGGTCCCAGCTCCACAGAACCCTTCCTCCTCACTCAGAGACCCCCTCACCCTCCCTCCTGCACTGGCCAAGCAGTGCCTCCTCCCCGAGGTTTGAGTTTCAGCTCCTCAGGGCAGCTCCTCTAGTTCCTGCAGTTCAACAATTCCAGACTCTTCCATTTGTTCCCTCGGGCTGGTAGTGCTTCCTGCTGCTGCTCACTTCATCATGACTTAGAGTTCTATATTTACCCTTTCAGGTACCTAGTGATTAATTTATACCTCCTTCATTCTGGAGAAGTTGTTGCCAGGGAGAACTTACTCTAGGAAGCGAATGAACTGGAGGAAAGCAAGAAGTGAACCATCTTGGGTGCCGCGTTGCTCCACCCAGATACCCTCTTCAGGGTTGAAGCAACCACGTGCCAGCTGCTGGGAATATCAGCTGCTGATGTTTCAGAGCTGTGTCCCCAAAGGGAAAGCACCCACAGCTGCAGGGAACTACTGCACCCAAGGCTACACCACTTGCCAGAGGTGGCTAGGGACCAATGACTGGCTGCATGAGGGGATAGAAAGGCCAACCCCACTATTCTTAACATGGCCTCTATGTTCCCTACAGGATTGATTCACTGAGGCCTCAGGAGCTACCTCATTGTGGGTCATTTTCTCCCTCTGCCCAACCTTTTGTCCCTCAGTCTCTTCTAAGTATGTCTCCCTAGACTACTCCCCATAAAACTTCTGAAGGCAACTGACCACTCAGCCTTTTTCCCCAGGTAGCCCCAGAATGCCAACCTAAATTAATGGTGTCTGGCTCCAGGGTCCACAGAGATTTAGCTGGGCATCACACTGAGCTTGGAGTGGTGGGGATAAATTATGAGAAAAAAACTGTAGTTACAGGGACATTTTATTACTACAGTGCCATAAACCCCAAACAAAATAAAAACAGAGTACAGATTGCAATTCCTAAAAAACAGCTCAATACAGAGAGAGTGTGTATAGTTGTAGGCCAGTAGTGCCCAGGCTATTTTTGCCATTGTGTTTGCACTTACCTCCCAGCTCTCACAGTCACCTGCCTTGCTCCCCTGGGGCCCCTCTAGCACGCACATGCCAATGGGCACATAAAACAGCTCGTCTTAGTTTTTCTTTCCCGCTGCCAATAATTTTATAAGTAAAAGGGAAAATGAGATATGAAATTGTTATTTATCTTCATTTCACAATATATAGAAAAACATTAACTTTTGGTGAAAAGCAATAATTTAAAAAATTTAAAAGCCTAAAGATGCCAATGAACAAAATAGTCATCTCCCATAACATCATGCATTCTAAAAAGTTGTTACTTGAGTTTTTCAATGTTTTATTCATGGGCTAATTTTCTTAGCCTGCAAATAAATGTGGTTATAAATGCCATTAAAATTATATCCTGCACTTTTGAAACAATGTTCAGTTAGTTTTCAATGAAAGGGAATTTATACAAAGGATACAATATTCTTCAGTTAGTAGCATAGCTTATAATTCCAAAATGTCCTTGAGACATTTTTTTATCCAAGGAATTGATGATTTTTGTTTTATTTCCAATATCATTTAAAATTATAACTACCTTTTATTTAGTGGAGATAAAAGTTTATAGTAAATAAATTTCTGGCTATTAGATATTTGGTTATTGGAACAAATTAAGGATAAGGAATATTTAATATGTCACTTAAAATGAATGACTTAATTGGGAATAATCCTCAATTAAATCCTAGATATTATGATAAATTCTCATGCTTTCACCTGATATGTTACTTGAGTCATTCTTGAGACTTGAAATAGTGCTACAAAACAGTCTAGTCTGTACTTTTAATATAGTATGAATTTTGTTTGGATATATTTTACATATGCTTATTTATACAATGAATTATACACCCTGTAGTTTTCCATTTCAAATTTGTTTATAAATATCCTCCAAGTAACAGTCTCTTGATTTTTCTCTTTTCCATTCCTCCACATTTTCTCTTCACAGTAAATTCCCTCTCTCCCTCTCTCTCTCGCTCTCTCTCTTGCTCTCTCTGGCCCCTCATGGACAGCACAGGAAAGACACACTGAACAAGGTGGAGGAAGGAACGGATGACAAGGAGGCCGGGCGAGAGGCGTGGTGGTCAGTGGAGTATTCTTGCCATCTAGCGTCTTTTCTAACATTTAGAAAGGTGTGGAAAGGCAGCTATTCTGCAAGAGTAACAAACTGAAAAGACTAAACATCTCAGCATAGTTTAGTTATTTTAACCAAGTGAAAACTAAATTTATGTACAAACACAAGATTGACATGATACCTTGTTTATAGGCTCCATACCAACTTAATTAAATTAATGTGATTTATTAAATTAATATGATTATTGTTAATATGCTACATAGCAACTAGGCCTAGCTGCTAAGCAGTACAGTAAGTAACTTGTTTGAACTGGGTTGATTCATTGAACTGTGTTTAATACCCTCTGATAATATTCATGTGTGTGTATGACTTATTTGTGTATGTGAGTGTTTCTACTGCTCCTCAGTCTGCAGTGGATTTGAGGGGACTTTCCAGAGTCATACATAAAAGGAAATAGAACAATCAAATTAAAAACAAGAAAGCACGGCCTGTGTTGGAGTTTGCTGGCTACACAGCAACTGGTGCCCTCTCCTTTCCTCCTACCACCACTATTTTCTTGTTCTGTTACACAACACTCCCCCATGTGACTCCGTGAAAGCTGGCTCCACTCCCGGGTCCAGACCAGTCTAAATCAATCAGGGATACGTTATCTATCTTGTAACAATGAATGGTGTTCCTCTGTTCACAGGTATGGATAGCGTGGCAGTTTTGAAACATGGGCCCCAAATTGTTTGCAAGCCCAAAGACTACACAAACATGACTCCCAGAGCTGGCAGAACTGTTCTCAGAGAAGGGGAGACGTGTCATGCAACAAGAAGATATTCCAAAAGATTTGTTTCTCTATTGTTTCCTCCAGGAACACTGAAAAAAAATTCTTCAATACTTTTTTTTATTTTTAGAGATGGGGAGGGAGGGAGAAAGCGAGGGAGAGACATATCAGGTCGGGACCGAACCCACAACCCAGGCATGTGCCCTGACTGGGAATCGAACCTGAGACCTTTGCTTTGCGGGACGGCACTCAACCAACTGAGCCACACCAGTCAGGGCTCTTCAGTACTTTTTAATACTTGAAAAGCTTCATTATGTGTTAGATTCTTGAACTTACAATCATCTAGAGAGGGGGAATATCTCCATTTAAAATCAGTCTGTATGGAGTTATACTTTGCCTACATGAGAATCACTTGGAGTGGTCGCTTTTTAAAATGTGGATCCTGTCTCCAAAAGTCCTGATTCATTTGATGTGAGGTGGAGCATGGGAATTTGTGTTTTTAACAAATCCTAGAGTGTATTGATACACTATTTAGGTGACACTCTGAGAAATACCTACAGAGGTCTTTTTTATCCTATGTTACAAAAAAATCTGATTTTATTTTAGGAATCAAGAAAACACATAAATTCATTAAGGCAGGTATTTAAAAGAAAGACAGGTATTTAAAACCTTTTGGGGACATTTTGCTTAACTCACTAGTTTGGATGGCCACCAGGGCAAACTCTTCTTGGCAAGAGTTATGAGGTTGCTGCCAATAGTTCTTAGTGAAAAATTCAGATCAATGAGGGCATGACACAGTATCATAATTAGCACAGCCACCTCATCACCTACTGGCCTAATCAATTTTCTGAGAAAGAGGTTCCTTATCTCTTATTAAAGAGAAGTCATACATATTTTTAATTCTTTGTATCCTAAAATGTATCACTGTTAAAATGACAACATTGGACATATATTACATATTTAAAGATTTTATTTATTTATTTTTAGAGAGCAGAAAGGGGGGAGAAAGAGAAAGATACATCAATGTGTGGTTGCCTCCCATGCACCCCCTACTGGGGGCCTTTCCCAAACCCAGGCATGTGCCCTGACTGGGAATCAGAACCCTTTGGTTTGTAGGCTGGAATTCAATGCACTGAGCCACACCAGCCAGGGCTAGACTTATATTTTTTAAGGCAAGTGCAAGATATGCTATCATGAGGCTCAGAAATGGTATTCATGGAGGTAATTATTTAAAAACTTAATACATTGTTGACTTAACTTTATGATGAGCTAGCATTAATTTCCTCCTTTTCCTATTATTTTTTAAATAGATATAATGACTCATCAGTAGAATATTTTTTTCTCACCCTTCATTCACATTCTTTTAGATACATGAAATTGTTAAATTATAAGTTTGCTTTGAATTCTCGTCCCCTGAAAACATTTATAACGCACATTATTGTCTATGTGGTACAAACATTATTTTGGCTTTAACCTTTTTTAACCTTTGTTATAACAAACAAAAATATAGTTAATTTGAACTAATTACCAAATTACATTAATGAAGGATGTTCATGTCAGTAACAATTCCATAGAGGTTATATGCAAGGATGCAAAAGAAAAGTAGAGGAAATAATTGTCTCGTTACACTGCGAATGCTCAGTGTACTTAGTAAGCTGATTTTACATTCTAGTTTCAAGCAGAAAGTCATGCTGTGTCTGTGAATTCCTGAGGCCTCTCACTAAGGCTTCAATCTTTTTATTAACCCCAGTAAGTTATAGCACATTTTTATTTGGGTGTCCTGTCAGGACTGAATCATCTTCCATAAAATGGTTCTAATCTCCACATTTGTATGAATAGCACTGTATTTTGGTTTCTTACACTTATAACATTAGAACTGATTAATTTTCCTATACTTAATCCTATCTGTTTTGACACTATATGTATTAGTTGGGACTCTTTTGGTTGCAAATGCTGAAACTCCATTTAGCTTAAGGAAGAAGAGGAATTTGCTGGAAGCATCCGGGGGTGGTTCACAGAATCAAAGAAAGAGCTGCAGGAAGTAGAACAGATCTAGGAACCTCTGGAACAGGAACCAGCAAACTGGGCCACTAGAATGTGCTCTTTATATTTGAATATAGCTATACTTTCTGGGTATTTCCATAAGACTTGCACACCAGAGGACTTGATATTACACACCGACAGCATAAAGTGCATAAAGAAAAATTAAGCATGGCCTCCCGTTTAAATTCATCTCATTTAAGGGAGGCATTCTTATTGATCCAGCTTGGGTCATGTGCCTATTCCTGGACCAATCACTGTGGTTAGTGGGATGTTGTATTAGGTTTGGGATTGACATTCGTATTAGCCCTTATCCTCCAAGAAGCAGATGTCAATACAGGATTAAATGTATAAGGTTTTTATTTGGGAAATGTCTGTGTAAAAGGGAGGGAGTCGGAAATGGCCAGGCTAATCAGACCATGATGCAGTCTGACCCTGAGGGAAGGAAGGAGAGATTGGGCTGGGCCTAGATTACTGAGCAGTCTACTACTGCGCAGTCAGTGGAAGGTTCAGCAAGGCTATCAGGTCGTTCTTGAGACAAGGTTGGCTGAGAAAGGAGCCCCTTGTGCCCCAGAAACTGATCTGCCCTGTTATTCCCATCACAATCATCACAGGAGCAGCCTGAGGGAGGTGTGGCTTCCATGCATACTTGGGGATCTATTTCAAAGTGTGGCCCCTGGAGCCCTAGTCAAATGAGCCTTGTTGTGGCTGCGGCTCAGTCCTTTCCAGAACTATATGGCCGGAGTGGGCCACTCTTCAAAAAGAAGGGATATATTTTTCCAGACAGATAGAACAATAACCTCTAGTACAATAAGTATTGTCAAGATTCTTCTACTATGCCTCTTCAGTTCAACTCCTCTTTTCCATTCCCACAGCTGCTACCATTGTCTATCATTAACTTATTCTTGGATCACCAAAGCATCTTCTGATTAGTTCCTGCCTTTTCCCCAACCCATCCTACTCTGCCTTACCATTTTCTGACCATGACATCACTCTGAATTTATTGCTTTCTTACTAAAAGCCCTACAAAATTTGGCAGGAGTCTCAAATTCTCAGTAGGGCATTCAGAACCTCCTAATTTGACTCCTATTTTCCCTAATGCAACTTTTGTATCTTGCAAATGCCACTATCCTTCATTCATACCATGTTTATTTCCACCCAAGTTTGTGTCAGAATCATAGAATCTCAGCTCTGGAAAGGCTCTGGATGGGCAGCCGCTGTTCTTCCCTTTAGCTTCTTGACCTCAGGGAGGCGAGAGATGCATCTCCACAGAGTAAAACAAAAGCATCAGTGGACAGGAGGGACATGAGAGAAAGAGACAGAGATAGATAGTAGGTTGGTGTGAAAAAGATCCAAGGTCTGGCCTCTGTGACGAAACCAGCATGCAGCCCTTAGGTTCCGGAGAGCAGGTGGCCGGGATAAAATGAAGGCGACCGGGGAGCCGAGCTCCATGAGAAGAAGGGGTGGAGACAGCAAGGATGGGCCCTGGCGAGAAGAAAGACTGCCTCAGAAAACATCATTGTCTTCACTTAGCCCAAGTGCCTCTACCAGCACAGGGTCAAAAAAGGCGAGTGAGTGAGAGGGGAAAGGGCTGAAAGGAAGGAGGGACGGCAGCTTCCCCAACCTGCCATCCACCTGATGTTCGTGTTGACTAGGACTGTTGGCATAATTCTGTTTCAACAGAGCTTACGTGGAGGGTATGATTACAGTCTGGTTTATAGTGGTTAAAAATCCAATTACTTTACACACTAAACCGAGAGGGATTACCCGTAACAGTAGTAATCTGGGCGCCATGGCTTATAACAAGCCAAGATCCGTTTCTCTGCAGCTGCCACCCACTGGCTTCGGCTCTAACCCTTGTGATTATACAGACTAAGCCTGATCCCTTTCCATCTGGCAACCGTTCAAATATTTGAAAACAATTATCATGGAGTCTCTGAGTCATTTCTTTTTCAGACTAAACATTATCAGCTTTTTAACCTTTTCTCATAGAATATAATTAAAAGTATCTTGCACGGAATTCACTCCAGGTATTGTCTTACCAGGGCAGAAAAGAATGGGATTACTGCTTTTTTTTCACATTTGTTTTATTGTTGTTCAAGTACAGTCGTCTCCATTTTCCTCCCACCACTCCCCCCTACCTCAGCCATCCCCATTTCCCATCCTTGATCCTATCCCGCTTTGGTTTTGTCCATGTGTCCTTTATACATGTTCCTGAAGACACTCCTCCCCTTTCCCCCCATTGTGATAGGCAATAACACATCTAAAAACTGCAGCCTAAAGGCACATTAATATTTTAGTAAGTCCCTTATATATATAAATTAAACCTCCTCTCAGTGAAAACTCTAAGTCTTTTTAAAAATATTCTTTTCATTTATTTTTAGAGAGGGGAAGGGAGGGAGAAAGAGAGGGAAACATCAATGTGTGGTTGCCTCTCTTGCAACCCCCAGTGGGGACCTGGCCCACAACCCAGGCGTGTGCCCTGACTGGGAATTGAATCGGTAATCCTTCGGTTTGCAGGCCCGCAGTCAATCCACTGAGCCATGCCAGCCAGGGTTCTAAGTCCTTTCCATTTGTGCTGCTTCTGGCCTAGGTCTTCTCTATTCTGTTTTCATTAACTGATTGAGGACTTCATTGAAGACTTCTCATTAATTAAGTACTTTTTTACTAATGAGGAACCACTGGGGGTTGGCACTGGGAGTGGGAAATATTTGTCACTATTCCTCCTCATTGCTGTGACCCAGGGAAGCTAGAGACGGCAGGATCCAGGCTCAGGACCAAGGGTGAGGAAAATCTAAGGAGGCATTCTCTCAGGTTTGTGCAAGTACTCTGGACAGAGTTCTCATCCAGTACCCCCTGGAGTTTGTTGTGTTAGGAACATAGATCAAATAGGTTAGTACCGGTGTTGGCCATTTTTACTGCAAAACAAAGTTTGAGAGTTAGTACTTTTCCATTCTGCACAAACAACCGCAGGAGCATATACTCATATTTAAGATAGACTGGGGAAATGATAGCCATTATATGATACTTGGTCAGGGTGAGGGAGTTCAGAATACAAGACTGGGTTTTTCCTAGACCTTCTGAGACAGTAAGAAGAGAGGGAAGAGACATAGCAATCCAATATTTGTCCCCAATTTGGAGGTATTTATACTCAAAAGTTTCCTTTGGGCTGTGGGTCTTTGATATCACTGTCTAAATTTTACCCCCTGGATCCAGATTTTCCTATTCTGCAGAGATATAGCACTCAGAACATTCAATGATTTTACAGTGACCAGCACCAAAAGAAAAGCCCTGCATAGGAAATAAAGAGCTTTGGCAGTGGTTATATAACTAAGTCTCACACATAAAAGGAGGCCACATCCAAAGGAAATGTTCCCTAACGAAGAAGGGAAGGAGAGAACAGGCAAAGGCGGACTGCATTCATACTGCCTCCTTTCACTTAGTTGCTCTGTCTACCTCAAATCACACCTATCTGGGGAACTCCCCCATTTTAGCTCTCTTCATGAAAGGGGAACAGGAAGATGAATGAAATGGGGTTACCAATTTAGGGCTCAGTCTAGGGCTCTTTCCATTATGAGGAGAGACTTCAAATTTTATAATATATGCAAATGAAAAATGTCAGGAGAATTCTTGTTTCTGATTGGGGGAGAAGAGCTGGAGACATCAAATAGAGGGGAAGAGCCATTTGAAACTTTGCTTTCATAATATAACTATACACTTCCAATTTTAAATGCTATTCTTGCTAGTTGTGAAAAATTCAAAGACCACATAGTGATAAACTATAAAGTGAAGTCTTTTCCATGTTTCTGGTCCCAGAGGAAACAACAGTTAACAATTTGGTAAATATCCATCCAACAGTTCTGTGCCTTGAAAATGTTTTATTTCATATGTATGATTTAGGGCTCTCCAAAAAACAGAACTTTAGGAAATTTTATGTATATAAATGGCCTGTCTAGAATGTACCTAGCCATGTAATATGAAAAGTAGAGACATTATCTGGCCCAGACAGGGGCATAGACACTATGCCTCCTCACACAACCAAAAGAAGGACAACACCTAATTTAAAAACAAAAACAACAAGAAATGACAGAAAAACAAACTGTATGGAAGTCTGACAACCAAGAAGTTAAAGAAGAAACCTTCATCTAGACCAGTAGGAGGGGTGGAGACAGGCAGCCGAGTGAGGAGGGCTAGTGGCAAGGCGGTGGCTGGAGGAGCAAACAGTCCCACATTTGTGTGTGGATAAACCAGGAGGAATCACTGGAGAGTGGGACAGACCAAACAACCCAGGGTTCCAGCACTGGGGAAATAAAGTCTGAAAGCCTCAACTTAAAAAACCTATGGGGATTGAGGCAGTGGGAGAAAGTTCCAGTCTCACAGGCAAGTTTGTTGGGAGTGATATACAGGGTCTTAGAATGTACACAAGCCCATCCACCCAAGAATCAGCATGAGAAGGGCCCAATTTGCTTGTGGGTAGTGGAGGAAGTGACTGAAAGCTGGCTGAGAGCTGAACAAGCAGCATTGTTCTCTCTCAGACCTCTCCTGCACACACAGTGCCACCGTGCAGTGACGTGGGCTGCCCCATCCTGGAGAATACCTAAGGCTCCTCCCCTTATTATGTAATAGGCCTGCCGAGACAAAAAAATATGGCCCAAATGAAAAAATAGATCAAAGCTGCAGAAAAAATACAGCTAAGTGTTGAAGAGATAGCCAACCTATCAGTTGCAGAGTTCAAAACACTGGTAAGCAGGATACTCACAGAAATGGTTGAGTATGGTCACAAAATAGAG
Organism: Tonatia bakeri; assembly: GCA_004024845.1. NCBI lineage: Eukaryota > Metazoa > Chordata > Mammalia > Chiroptera > Phyllostomidae > Tonatia > Tonatia bakeri. Next base: position 225,869 of record PVIA01000553.1, read on the forward strand.
GAAAAAGTGAAGGCTGTGCAAAGTGAAACAAAGGAGAATGTGCAGGGAACCAACAGTGAAGGGAAGGAAACCAAGAATCAAATCAACACTTTGGAGCAGAAGGAAGAAATAAACATTCAACTGGAAGAGAATGAAGAAACAGGAATTTGAAAAAATAAGGAAAGGCTTAGGAAACTCTGGGACAGCATTAAATGCTCCAACATCTGAATCAAAGGGGTGCCAGAAGAAAAAGAGGAAGACCAAGAAATTGAAAACTTATTTGAAAACATAATGAAGATGAACTTACCCATTCTGGCAAAAGAAATAGACTTTCAGGAAGTCCAGGAAGCTCAGAAAGTCCTAAAAGAGTTGGACCCAAGGAAGCACACAGCAAGGCACATCATAATTACATTATCCAAGATTAAAGATAAGGAGAGAATCTTAAAAGCAGCAAGAAAAAAGGAGACAGTTACCTACAAAGGAGTTCCCATCAGACTGTCAGCGGATTTCTCAAAAGAGACCTTGCAGGCAAGAAGGAGCTGCAAAGAAGTATTCCAAGTCATGAAAGGCAAGGACCTACATCCAAGATCACTCTCTCCAGCAAAGCTATCATTTAGAATGGAAGGGCAGATAAAGTGCTTCTCAGATAAGGTCAAGTTCAAAGAGTTCGTTATCACCAAGCCCTTATTATATAAAGTGTTAAAGGGACTTAGCTAAGAAAAAGAAGATGATCAAAAATATGAACAGTAAAATGACAACAAACTTACAACAATCAACAACTGAAACAAAAACAAAAACGAACTAAGCAAACAACTAGAAGAGGAACAGATTCACAGCAAGGGAGATCACAAGGGGGGTTACCTGCAGCGGTGGGGGGCAGTGGGGAGAATGAGGGAAAAGGTACAAGGAATAAGAAGCATAAATGGTAGGTGCAAAATAGACAGAGGAGGTTAAGAATAGTATGGGAAATGGAGAAGACAAAGAGCTTGCATGTATGGTCCATGGACATGAACTAAAGGGTAGAAATGATGGTGAGAGCAGGGGGACAGGACAGAGGGGAATAAAGGGGATAAAAAATGGGACAATTGTAATAGCATAATCAATAAAATATATAAAAATAAAATAAAATATGAAGAAAGAAAAATAGAGACTTTATTGAAGAGGATACAAGATACAAGCAACATTGTACATAGCTGCAATGATGCCCCAATCCCCTTTGCAGTAGGCACCTTGGGACCTCACACTGTTCTCCCAATTGTCATCAGCTGTCCTGTTGTATTTTACTGGATCTCATCAACAGTCTGAAAACTCTTCCCTTTCAAAGATACTTTTAGTTTTGGGAAAAGCCTGAAGTTATAGGGCACCAAATCTGGGCTGTATGGGGGGCTGACTCACCTGGGTGATTTGGTGTTTCACCAAAAAACTCTGCATGAGACGTGATGCATGAGTGGGTGTGTTGTCTTGATGAAGCAGCTAATCACCAGTTGCCCATAGCTGCAGCCTTCTGAATCATCAGAATAGTTTCTGGGGAGGAATGTTCAAGCTTAATGCAAAATTTGATGCAGATTTGTTGCTCTATTCGCTCATTTTGAATGTGACGGCCACACAGTACACATGCTTACTGAACCATGTCTACTACCTCCATGTCTACTTGACTAGTACAGTGAAGTCATCATTATTCATGCATATGCATTCCAGCCTGCTTAGGTTATATCACTGTCATGCAAACCATTGTTGTTGTGTTAACAGTGATTGGACTTTTTCCAGACTTCATAGGTAGATAGGAGGAAAGAAAGGAAAGAAAAGGAAAGAGAGAGAGAAGGAAGGAAGGAAGGAAGGAAGGAAGGAAGGAAGGAAGGAAGGAAGGAAGGAAGGAAGGAAAGGAAGGAAGGAAGGAAGGAAGGAAGGAAGGAAGGAAGGAAGGAAGAAAGAAAGAAAGAAAGAAAGAAAAAGAAAGAAAGGAAGGAAGGAAGGAAGGAAGGAAGGAAGGAAGGAAGGAAGGAAGGAAGGAAGGAAGGAAGGAAGAAAAGAAAAGAAAGGAAAGGAAAGGAAAGGAAAGGAAAGGAAAGGAAAGGAAAGGAAAGGAAAGGAAAGGAAAGGAAAGGAAAGGAAAGGAAAGGAAAGGAAAGAGTTGGTTCACATTTTTTATAAGTCCTAATGTCTGCAGTTGGCAAGCTGGAGATCAGGAAGGCTGATGGTGTAGTTCTAATCCAAAAGCAGGCAGGCTGGAGTCCCAGGGAGAACTGGTATTTCAGTGTGAGTCTGAAGGTAAGAAAAGACTGATGTCCGGGTTCAAGACTCTTACTAAGACTTTTGTTCCATTCAGGTCTTCAACTTATTACATGAGGCTCACCCACATGAGGGAGGGCAATCTGCTTTACTTAGCCTGACTATTCAGATGTTAATCTCATCCAGAAATATCCTCAAAGACACACACAGGATAATTTTTACCAAATATTTGGGCACCCTGTGGCTCAGTGAAGTTGATACTTATCATCACAACCTATAATACACTCATTACATATACTAAATAGATGCATAGTGTGTGAAGTGACCTATAACCTATATGTATTATGGCATTGACGTTAAGAACATGGGCTTCGGTGTCACTGGGCCTAGGACTGAGTTGTGACCTTGCTAAGTCACCAGATGGCTCTGCACCTTTATTTCTGTGTTTGGAATACTGCTCTAACAACATGATATAACTTACAGAGTTGTGATGAGAATTAAATAAAATGTTGCAATTAAAATGTCTCATAGAGAATAAGCCCTCCAAATGCTAGATTAAAAAAATCTTAATATATTATCAATGTCTTTGTATGTCAATAAATGTGGTTCTACTTTATCTACTTTTTATAAGCACATAGCATTCTATTATAGAGATGAATGCTAGTTTATATAACTGATTCCTATTGATGGGCATTTAGGTTATTTCTAATTGTTTACTCTTCTAAATAGAAAAAAGATAGTTTTGTCAACTTACTTATTTAGCAGAAATTCATAAAATTAGAATGGCTGTGTCAAAAATATACTACATATCTTTAATTTTGATTAACATTGCCACATTGGTCTTTAGAAATGTTATACAAATTTATCCCTGAAGCTCCCCTCCCACATCCCCACATTTGGGAGCATGCCCACTTGGCTATATCCTTGCCCAAACTACACACTAACAATCATTTAAGTATTTGCAGTTGGATATTTAATAGAAGCTTCATTTGTTTTAATTACCATTGCTTTCATAAGTGGTAAACTTGAGCAATTTCACATACATATTGGCTATTAGTACTTTTTATGTGAATTGGCTATTCATATGACAATCCCTTTTCCAGTGAATGCTAACATATTTCTTATTGATTTTAAGTGCTCTTTAAAAATATCAACGATATCATAACATCTAAAACTTACATGCTATTTAGTATATGCCACGTGCTGTCCTTAATACTTGACATATACAAATTTATTCCTCCAAAATATCCTATACAGTTGATACCATTATTTTTCTTGTTTACAGGTGAAGAGACTGAGGCACATGCACATTAAATAACTTGCCCAAGGTCTTGCAGCTGTTAAGTGGTAGAGCCAGCTGTCAGTACGCATTTTGCCTTATGAAGTAATTAGAGGTTTATGCTCCCCACTCTCTCTACTGCTTTCCAACCCTTTGTCATACTTGCTGCAAATATTTCTCTTCCCAATTTGTATTTATCTTTAAGCTTTGTTTATAGTGTCTTTCTTCCACACAGAAGTTCTAAATTTTTATGTAGACGCATTTACCCTTCTTTTTAAATGACTTCTTGCTGATCTTATTCTTAAATGATGAATAGAAATTTCCCCAGCAAAGAAGATCTCTGTCTTGCCCTGACTGGTGTGGCTCAGAGGGTTGGGCATCATCCTGAGAACCAAAGGGTTGCAGGTTGGATTCCCTGTTAGGGCACGTGCCTGGGTTGCAGGCCAGGTCCTTGACTGGGGACATGCAAGAGGCAGCTGATAGCTGTTTCTCACACATCAGTGTTTCTTTACCTCTCTTTCTCCCTCCCTTCTCTTCTCTCCTAAAAATAAATAAAATCTTAAAAAATGAAGAAAAAAAGAGATCCCTATATTCCATCCAAAGACAAAAAGATGATCATGGGCAGAAGGCATGCATGAAGGAGTGAAAATCAAGGCACATTCAGAAATAAGTGAGATGATTAAATGCATGAATTCTGGGAGACAAGCTTGAAAAGGTCATTTGGAACTAGATTCTGAAGAACCTTGTACATACGGAGTTTATCCTGACGGCAGTGGAAGTGGGAGCCACTTACGGTTTTGTTTTAAATAAAAGTAAAACAATGCAGGTATAGAATGCTATAAAACAAAATAAAAATATTTTCCAGTTGAGACTCCCATACATCTTGCATATTCTGAAGAGGTAGCTTCTTTTATATTTTTCTGGTTTTGGTTCTTGGAAATTATCACCATAATTCTAAATAATATGCTTATAATTATATATTTTGATATATAACTTTTGATGACACCTATTGACTCCAGGCTAAAAAAGGAGAAGTTTGGCTCATATATATTATTTCCTACCTCTTCTCCATTATCCGTCTATATTTTCTATATGTATATAGAAAAATATATACATATACCCTTCTATTGCTCATGTATTTCAATTAATAATAATATATCAAACTTCTACTTATTTCCCATCAATTTTTAAAAGTAACTGCTAATTCTCCATTATGTGAGGTGAGAGAAGTTACCACCAACCAACCATTTGTTATCTTTCATCCCTTTGTTTCATTTCTTCGCCTCTGATGGCTCTCTCCTATTTGATGTCGTCAGGATCGATAACATTTACATTCTGTTCTGTCCAGCAAATATTTCATACTTTTCCAAACACCTTAGAGCAAATACATGGTATTTATAATGTTATGATTAAATAAATATTACTTACTGTAATCCAAATTTATGATTAGAATCCTAAATTGGGAAACATAATGTTATTTTGGTAAATCAGTGCTGCCCCAAAGAGAATATTCCAGGTGTCAAGGTTGAATGGATTTTCCTGTCTCAAACTCTGACAACTACTCAGAATCATGCCGTGTTTAATTTGCTTCATATGTGAACCAATTGGCTCCCTCCCTCTACAGTATCCAATTGCCTTTCTTTTTTCTACTGGAAAAAGATGTTTTTTTAAAGATCTTTTAGCTTTGCAGTCGATTAGTTGCTGCATGGAAAGAATATTCTTCCTGTACATGTTCCTCAGACTTTCGGGATTTGTTGTTTTCTAGGCCTGCTGCCCAATAGTCATCTACGATTTTTTTTCATTGTAGTCATAGGTTGGTTTCTCCGCTTCTTGGACCCACAGCTGCTTCTTCCTTGGATTCTATTCTCATTTTGTTGGGCAATGCCATCAAATTAAATTTAAAAAATTAAATGTGCATGAGAGTAGCTTTTGGAGTTAATGCATTTCTTAAATAACTTAATTATGTCCTCATCCTTTATTGAATTTGATTGGACATGGAATTCTAGTCTACTAATCATTTTTTCCTCAGTAATTTATAGGCATTGCTCCATGATTTTCCAACATCTACTTTGTTGTTGAGAATTCTGATGCCAGTTTGAATCTTGTTTTTGAGGGGGAGTTGGCTTTTTTAAATTTTCCTTTTTTCTATTTCTGAAATTTTTAAGAATCTTCATTATCCTTGATATTCTGAAATTTGATGGGAGGTCTCTAGATGTAGGTTTTTATTCATTCATCTGACATAGCTCTTGGAAGCCTTTTGCAATCTGAAGTCCAGAGGTTTTTGTTAGATCTGGGAAATATTTTTCCACTTTAACTATTTTAACTATTTTTGCTCCATATTCTCTGTCCCTTCCCCCAGGAACTCTTATTAGCTAAACATGAGACTTCTAAGACTGATCTATGAATTTTAATTTTTTCTCACATTTGCCATTTTTTCTTTTCTAGGTCTTTTCCCCTTTATATTGTTTTTTTGTTGTTGTTGTTGTTCAAACAGCTTTATTGAGACAGAATAGACATGAAATTGTAATTGATAAAATTGTTTATATTTAAAGTGATTTTTAAAAAGATTTTATTTATTTATTTTTAGACAGAGGGGGAGGGAGGGAGAAAGAGAGTAAAAGAGACATCGAGGTGTGAGAGAAATGATGCATTGCCTCTCACCCCGCTCCCCCCTCCAGCTGGAGACCTGGCCCACAACTCAGGCATGTGCCCTGACCAAACCAGCAACCTTCTAGTTCGCAGGTCAGCACTCAATCCACTGAGCCACACCAACCAGGGCCAAAGTGATTTGGTAAGTTTTGGCATATGCATACACCTGTGAAACCACCACAACAATCAAGAAAAGGAACATATCTAGCAGCAGCAGCAGCTTTCTTCTGCCCTTGTGTAATTTCTCCCTCCCGCCCTTTCCCAGACCATCTTTCTTCTTCTGCCCCAATCACTCATTTGATTTCTGTCACTCTAGATTATGTTGGCTGCACATTTTAGACTTTTATATAAATGAAACTATAGTATGCATTCTTCTTTCTCTCTGACTTCTTTTGCTTAGCATAATTAGTTTGAGATTCATCCACAATGTCATATCAATAGTTCATTCCTTTTAATTATTATTCCATTGTATGGATATGCCACAGCTTGCTTATCCACTCATGTATTAATGAACATTTTGGTTGTTTTAGTTTTTGGCAAATAAAGCTGCTATGAATAGTCATGTACAAGTCTTTGTATGGACGTATACTTTCTTTTCTCTTGGACACGTACCTAGGAGAGGTGTGACTAGATCATGTGGTAGGTGTGTGTTTAACTTTTATGAAACTGCCAAACTGTTTCCAAAGTACTGGCACCATTTCCATTCCTTCTAATAACAATCATATTTTCAAATTTCAATATGCTTCCTTATTCTTGGATTTTCCTCTTTTCTTTCAACAGCACCTTTGTTTAATGGTTTGTAATATCTTTTTGAAACTGAGTTTCACTTGGAATCATTTATCTAGTTGTTTACTTAGGTCCTTTTAAAATGTCTGGAGATTCTTGCCTCTCTATTCATATTTTCAAATACAAGACTAGGGTGAAGTATCTAATGTATTAAAATATGGAGGATTTTACTTAGGGGTGCCAGCAGTAAGCCTTACCACTTATTAGGCAGATGTTCAGCTTCTTAGGAGTTCTCTGACTTATCTTGGGTACAAATTCCACCTCTGGGATTAAGTTGGACATATATTTAACAATATAGGAATAAATTTTAAAAAGTATATTTTGGTTGGTGGATGAGTCTGAGTGGAGAAGGAAAAAGAGGGCTTAGCATCTGGAAAAGTACTTTTTCCCCCCATGTAGATCGATAACAATAATACGCACCAGACAGAAAGTAGTAGAAGTAGCAGGTATCCTAATAAATAGCATATTTATTATTTATGTAATTTTTTCTATTAAAAGTTGAACAAAACAGTTGTGATGTTATCATGGGAGAGAAATTGGATTGTTTAGGGAGTTAATAACATGTATTTAAAATCAAATTTTGTAGTGTTTTGCAAAATTCAGTGAACATCTTCACGGAATAAAAACTTCACCATAGCAATAGAAACATAAATTATGCTTAAAGTCTTTCCTTCCAAACCTTAGCATATCACGTAAAACTAAGAAATTGTACACTTACAAATTATCATCCTATGATTGATCATTGGGGCCCATCTTTCTGAACCCTCAAAAGATGTTCTATAGTATCTTTAATAACTCACTTCATTTTAAAGTAAAAGCCCAAATAAACTTTTTTAAAAAATATTTTTTATTTTAATGGCTGTTGCAGTATAATTTTCTACAAATAAACTTTTTAAATGTCAGAGCATGGCATGGCATATCATGCTACACACCGTGAACATTTTTCTTTTTGTTCAAAACAGTATATAGTTAAGCAAAAAGAGATTTTATACTGGGAAAGAATAACTGGAAAGATAAAAATGAGAGATATGATTCTAGGCAGAGTTATTTTAAGTTTCTCTGTGTAACAATTATTAATGGCTATTTTATTTGGTTGTTGTGTAGATGAACATTTCAAAACTTAAGAACTATTAATATAAAGGATCCATGAAACTAAGCCCGTTATGATTCACTTATTCATTTAACAAAATTTCGAGTATCTACTTTTATACAAAGAATCGTTTGACATTTTTGTATTTGATGAATGTGAACAAGTCTATAAACTAAGATTTGAATGACTTTCTGTAGCAGCAGATGATTTTCTCATCTAACTCAGATTTTCAATTTATTTTCTTAAAAATTTTTTTTTAAAGATTTCATTGATTTATTTTTAGAGAGAGGAAGGGAGGGTGAGGAGGAAGAGAAACATCAGCGTGTGGTTGCCTCTCAAGCGTCCCCTACTGGAGACCTGGGCCACAACACAGGCCTGTCCCTTGACTAGGAATTCGACCGGTGACCCTTTGGTTCTCAGGTCAGCACTCAATCCGCTGAGCCACACCAGCCAGGGCTCAATTTATTTTCTTAAATGTACAATTCAATTTCTGTCCTGTGTACATACATTCTTGAGGCCTTCTGCAGGTTGCTTCCTGCTTTGTACATGATAGGGGGGTGCATTTACTGGTGTGTGACATATTTATGCCATTTAAAAGGTATGTGGTATATTTTTTGACTGTTGAGTGAAAATTATTATGTAACTGCCACTTGTTATTATCATGGGACCATCCAGCTGTGAAAAAACGTTTTAAATAAAATCTAGCACTCCCCCTTAGGACTAAATAATATACTTCTTTGTTGTATATAAGAACACTTACCTACTGTAGCTTCTACCCTACTAAGTGTGTAGTTGTTGAGCATTTTGTGTTAAACTTGTCTATATGTTTGGAGGTTCTGTTTACTCCTCCATGCTGACAGGACAGTATCATGTTGTGTTGTAACTCTGTCAGCAAACCACAGTGTATTCCTTTATTGATTTAGCCAATATAAATAACTTCATTGACCCGTAAGAAGTTACAACAGAGATTATACAAGAACACATGATATTTAGAGAGGGAAGGAAGAGAAGTGTAGGTGTCCCTTCAGTCTGCATGAAGGACTCAGGAAATATAATGGAAAATAAGTGTAAGGTAATAAATTTGTGTCCATCCTAAAGCTTTAGGTGACAAGAAGGAAAACTACCATTTGACTTATGTGAATAAAAACAATTCTAGAATGCTCCATGTGTAGCTTTTTTCTTTGTTATTATTGTGCTGTTTAGAGTGGGGTGACAAGTCTTGAGGAAAATAATTGATGGACAAAATGGAAGAGAAAAAATAATTATTCTGATATTTTATATTTATTTTTCTTCTCATTTCAATCTTTAATTACTTGCCCACAGCATGGTGGGTACATTTTTAACTGTACCGGGTCATCAGGTAGAGTACCTACACATGGGGAAACTACTACTATAGTCCTCTCACCAGAAACATTACAGTTTACCCCGCCAAGCACCCCTTAAATAGTTTTCTTTGACAGTCTCTTCCCGAACACCACCATGCCATTCACGTAGCTGTAAAGCTGTGCTGTCTGATACAATAGACAGTAGCCACATATGGCTGGCGGCTACTGTATTGCACAGCACAAATAAAGTTTTCATTATCACAGACAGTTCTTCTGAAGGGCTCTGCTTTAAGGGAATCTTGGGGAAATGTGCTCAGGTAGAGTATCCTTGTAGTCACTCCTTAAATTTTTTCTGTCCAAGTACCCCCTACTGGGAACTGCTTTCCCTTCTCTCCAGTTCATCTATACAAGTCCCATGAGGGCTCTCGTATTTTTCCATGACTCTGCGGTTGTTTTGTCAGAGGTATCCATCTGACCCAAGCTGGCCAATTTTAGTACCTGACTTTTTCACTGGTCTGGGGTAGAGTACCTTATTTAAGCATAGCCAATGATACCCCAGTTGTGGTTTTTTTTTTGTTTTTTGAAATTTCTGGACTTGGGGCCCAGGAAGTTGGTAAAATCTGTGAGCTGTAGAGCCTGGAATTTTTCAGGAGTCACGTTTTCCATGGGTAAAGTTAGCTTGCGGTGAGTACACAATGTTCAGAGAGAGGCAGAGACAAGGCGGAGAGTACAGTAACAGCATGCAGGTTCCCAAGTCTAGCTGGTACTGAGGGTCAGCTCTATTTTTATACTTATTTTTTTAAATGAATGTTCCATTTTTCCTTAAGCTACTTTAAGTTGAGTTGTTCTCATTGGCAAAGCTACCAGAAAAAATAACTAATATTATAACTATTTCTATGACAAGATTCATGAAAGCAAAGCAATGTTAGTGTTTTTATCTAGACTTTTCATTAATCCAGCTACATCTTCTCAGATAACTGCAACTGCTAACAAAGGTGAAAGTTTAAAATGCCTTTCTTACTCAAAGACTCAAAATCTTTGGATAATATAATTATATACTACACCTACTAAATTTTCCAAAATGTAGTTTTGTTTTTCATATAGGTACTTTTGGTATAGATTTTGGTTTTTAAAATATTTATTTATTTTAGATAGAGAGAAAGAGAGGGAGAGAAACATCAATGTGGTTGCCTCTCGTGTGCCCCCTCCTGGGGACCTGGCTGGCAACCCAGGCATGTGCCCTGACTGGGAATTGAACCAGCAACCTTTGGTTTTCAAGCTGGCACTCAATCCACTGAGCCACACTAGCCAAGGATGGTATAGGTTTTTATATATACAACTATATAATGCTAGGTAGTATTTTCTTCATTCTTGCAACTATATGCATAAAAAGCATTTCCTTGTAGTGATTTTGGTCTTCTCCGATTGAACAGCTTAAATAAAGGAAAGTTTCAACTTTAAAAATCATTTGTTTTCTTGGAACTTTTGTAACTTGGAACATACTTTTCTATCAAGACAGCATTACTATTAACGGTGGTAGGTAATTTGGTTGGTACATGAAAACTACTTAACCAATGTAGGTGAAATTACTTGCCACTTTCCTTTTGAGTTGGTCTTTCCACATGATTCACCTTTGTTATTTTCTTTGTCCACTGATACTTCAGCCATACTACTCAATAAATTAAGCTTTGTGGTCCTCCTGAAGTCAAACTATCATTTAAAATAATATTTCTATGAAATATTAGTTGAGGCTTGATACACCAAAAACACATTTGCATTTCCCAGTCTCAGGGAAGGGAATTATTTTTGACTTTTTTTTATTTCTCTCTTCCCATTTTAGCCTCTAATTCCGTCCAAACACATGATGGGCAAATTAGGTAATTGCTTGAGCTATATGGTTGGAAACTCTTGTGAAAAATAATTAACCAACAGAGAACTAAAAATGAGCAGGCCTTGAACATCTCCGAGTACATGCAGCAGTATGGACTGAAGATAGTTTAGAGGAATAAGGTCAAAATTAGAAAAAAAAATTGTGTCATTAGGTAGGATGTATGGTTAACAAGATATAAAACATTTAAATTACAAATGATTGATACTCTCCCAAATTAAAAGTATCAAACCATACTTCAGAAACAGGATGTACAGATATAAGAAGCGACATCTCAGTTCCACGTGGCTGCTAAGCAAACTCAGAAGCTGTATGAAATTTTGGGAAGGGGATGGCAGCTATATGATACTGTTCAAAACTAGTCTCACAGAAATGTTCCACCAGTATTTGGGGAGCAAAGTTTTGTTTTGTTTTAAAGGCAATTTTGGCAGGAAGAATTCTGCATTATAATCTGGGAGGGAAATGTCATCAATATAGAACATCCTTGGCCTAAATTCCCAGATTTGACAAGTTCAATGCTCAAGTTCACCACACTCACGAACTAATTTTCCGAGCAAACTTCATGATATGAACCCGGGTATGGATTCTCACATAACTTGGTCACATACACATATATAGTAATTTAGGTAATTGGTGAAGAAATAATAATTAAGTTTTTCTGGCTTTCAACATTAAAATTTTAAAAAGGTTGAACAATTGGAGTACTCATAGCCAGCCATAAACCATAACCCAGATCTGTGGTTTCAAGTTCAAACCAAGGCTTTGGAGTTCAAGCCTGCTTTAAGGGAAGTAGCCAGGAAAAAATATCTTTGGCACTACACATATTTTACAGGAATCCCACAGATACCATTGGTAAACAACACACACAGAGCTTTTCTAAAATATAGACATTTTAATATTTTCTGAGTAGAATGGTATTTCATTTGATCCTTCAATAACAACTCTTGCTTATAACCGGCTTTCAGCACAGTGCCTGATTCAATAAATATTCATTGAACTAATGAAAATGGTAAAGAAGGAAAATCAATTGAACGTAAACCGCGACAGAGGGAGAGATTATATAAGGGCAGTGAAAGTTGTGCTCTAGATTTCCAGTCCAACCTCACTTACATAAGTGCAAAATATTTTCTCCTTTGTGTTACTCCCCAGTATAGCAATTTTGAACCAAGAGCATTTTCTTCACCAGGAAGAACAACTAGCTCCCTGTTCCCCAATGTTGTTCATGCTATCAATTCTCTAGGTTCTCAGCAAGTGGGGTACATCGTTGAGCGGTTCATGTCCCTCAGGTAAAATTAAGGGGCCAATTGTTGCTGTGTTCAGGCTTGGCCTGTGACTGTTCATGATGCTCATAGGTTTGTGAAGTTTAAAAACCGGCATGTGGCATGCTTTTCAGGCCCGTTGTCAAAACGGTGGTCTGATCCCTACTTTTGTATGGCCTTAGATGCGTGTTTCAAATATGTAGACAAATACCAGCTCGTATTTTCATGGGGGAAAACCAAGCCCAGGGGAGTGGCAAGCTTCACCCAGAGCGAGGCCAAGGGGTTGAAGAGTGACAGAGAGGAGAAGAGAGGAAGCAAGGGGAGAGACAGGCTGCTGTCCTCAGGATCCCTCTCGGGTCTGTTCTTTGCCAACGGGCTGTCTCTCTGCCCCACAGCAGAGACCGGAGGCGAGGCAGGCAGAGCAGAACAAAAACAAAACAGAACAGACTTTCCAATTACAGAATCGCAGCGAGTCCCCAGGTGGGAATTCCTGAGCCCAGTCTGCAACCCGGGAGCCCTGTCCGTGGTCCTGACCACATCCTTCTCCAGTCCCCTGCGGACTTTGGATGCCGCACGCACCGGAGAAGCGGGTCCCCCCTTGGTGGTCCAGGCCCGGGGAAGCCCCGGGCCGAGCGGGTCCCGAGGCCCGCACAGGCTCAGGGGGCCGCGGGCAGGTCTCAGGTGCGGATGCCGTGGCTTCCCGGACTAGGCACCTGTTTTGAATCACGGCGCGAGGCGCGGTGGGGGCGGCGGGGTGGGGGCGGGGCGGCGTCACGTGCGGCGGCGGCCCGGGAAGGTTCCATTCTTCCGCAGCTCGTGCCCGCGGCGCTCGGGGCCCCTCCTCCGCCCCGCCCAGCCTGCCCCGCCCGCGGCCCAGGTCCAAGCCCCGCAGCCCGGCGATTGCGGGGCCGGCCCCACCCCTCCCGCCGCCGCCTCCGCGCGTCGCCGCCCCCACGCCCGCCGCCCGCGCCCCCGCGATCCAGTTGGTGCGGTCCATGGCAAGCACATCATGGCGATTGAAGGTAAGTGGAGGCCGACGACGGGGAGGGAGGAGGGTGGACGCTCCGGGAGCGGGGGCTCGGCGGCGCCCCGGAGGCCGCGGCACGGGGGGGGCAGTCTCCTGGGGGCGGGAAGCGGCTGCGAAGGCGCAGGGGTCCCGACTGCGTCCCGGCAGGCGGGTGGGCGGAGCGGCGCCGTGGGTCCCTCGGACTCTCGCTCGCGGGCTCGGCCCTCGCGGGTTAGCCCGCCTCGGCCGGTGGCCGGGGAGCAGCCGGTCGGGCTGGCAGGTACTGGGCCGGGGCCGCCGCTTCCTCCTGGCGGCGCCGAGTGGGGCTGTGGTGCGGTGTTGCAGACCCGGCGGCACCACTGGGGAGCCCTGGACCGTGGGGTCCAGGCGTGTGCCCGTGGAGCGTGTACCCCTGTCCGTTGACCTCGCTCAGCAGACCGTCCTCCCGCATTACCCGCCTTCCTACCGAACTAGGAGTCTAGTTTCGCTGCTGTCCCGGTCCGGCCCTTCTCAGTCTCTGCTCCGGAGCGTTGGGCTGCACGCACTCCTCGTCCCTTCCCCTCTGTTCGCTGTTGTGAGGGACCAGGAAATTTGCAGTGAGGTTATTTTCCTCGTCTAGCGGTTTCCCCCTAATATTCAAAACTGCTTTTTTCCCTACGAGAGAGAAGTAAAGACATCTTTGCAACAAATATACACTGATAGAATCCTGTGTACATTTCCGTTGAAGTGTTACAGTGCCAACAGTACTAATTTTTTAAAAAAGAAACTTAATACATTAAGTTCCTGGCTAAAGTAGTTGACACTGAAGCGTATTACTGAAGAGTATTTTTCTCTTGTTTCAAAAACATGTAACTGGCATGAAGTGTCTACATTTTGTTTTGTTTTAGGGGAGGATATTGTGAAAATGAATAGCACATGGTTAGGATACTTACGTGAAAGACTGCAGCCTCTGCCAGCTCCTGTCTCTCAGATGAACTCAAACAGTGGAAGTAGTTTGTGAGATTCCCCGTGGGTGTGTATTCATCTGTACAGATGTACAAGGCACCTTTCATCATCATTAGCCTAAATTTTATGTGACCCTTTAAGTAAAACTTTTAAAAAGCGCTTTCCGTTTAGGTGACCAGTCACTAGTAATGTGTATCTTGTGGGCTCCTTTTTGTCAGATCCTGTGGACGCCACAATCGCTTTAGCTGTGTGTTTACATTTATCTTGTTTGTTCAAGTGATTGATTGGACATTCAGACAGTTTTAAATACCTACTTTAGCTAAAATTAATGGGGAGCACCAGGAATAAGATTTACCTGTAGTCCTTTATAGTCTTGTTATTCAGATCAATAATTTCAACCTTTTTTGCCCTCTGTGCTTTTTACTAGAGGTTAAAAATCAAGAAGCTGAATCCAACGATTTACATTTTGTATTTTGTTTTCTCGATCAATTTGTAGTAGAATTTCTTCTGATGTGATAAAAGTAAAAAGGATTGTGCAGAAGGTGAGAAAGAATTAGCCAGATAGTATCCATATATGATCTTATAACTTGGAATTCTTAAAATATTTTGTAGTTTCTCCTCATTTCTTCAGTCCTTCCCTTCTTAACCCCCAGTAGTTAAATGTGATTGATTCCTTTTTCATGTCGACTGATAGCATTTTGCTCTGCCTGCTACTACTTGTGTGCTTAAAGAACAAGATTAACTCCCATATTCTAGAGATTCTGCTGTGAGATACTCTTGTAAGTAATTTCACTTTTAAGCATAAGGTTTCAGAATATAAAGATCACACATTGTCTTTTCTTGTTTGCCAAAGGAACTATAGTTAATATTAGCATTTCAAACAAAGATGTCAGGTTAGGTTAATCTGAATGCTGTTTTTCAAGTACTAAAGCAGATTTTTTAAATGCAGTGTTACAAAGTAAAAGGAGCTCTGGACCAGGACTTTGTACTGGAGACATCTAACAATTTTAGGGCTCCAAGAGGTCATCTCATCCAACATTATTCCCAGTGAAGTGAGTTTTGTTTTTTTTTAAGATTTTATTTATTTTTAGACAGAGGGGAAGGGAGAACGAGATGGACAGAAACATCAATGTGTGATTGCCTCTCACATGCCCCTTACTGGGGACTTGGCCTGCAACCCAGGCATGTGCCCTGACTGGGAATCGAACCAGTGACCCTTTGGTTTGCAGGCTGGCACTCAGTGCACTGAGCCACACCATCCAGGGCCCAATGAGGTTGATTCTTGAATTACCTCATTCACTAGACTTAGTGAACACTACTTGGACTAAGTGTTCTATGCTGGACACTATAAAAATAATAAGACCATATTTTTGCCCTGGAGGAGCACATGTTTTGGTGAGGGAGACGGATGATTGCAACCATGCTATTACAACATAGTATGAACACCAAGAGATGGATCATCCTCCTTTTGTATAAAAACATTCAGTGTGTTGAATTCATTGACTTCGTATGCCGATGAACACTGAACAGTATATGTCAGTGTGGGACTGTAATTCTTACAGTTTAAAAGTCTTCGTATTTGACCAAAAATCTGCTATTCAGTAGTGTCTGTCTGTATACTCATTCTAGTACTGCCTTCTGGAGCAATAAATTACAAGTCTGCTGTTCCCATGTGCATGGCATCCCTTCTCTCATGTGAACCCACATTATTTACAACCTCGGGATAGAGTTGCTTTTTAATGAACTGGCCTATGCCCTTCTTTCATCTAGCACACCTTCTTCTGTCTCTTCCAGAAGAGTATCAGAAAACTCCTTGGGAAAATGTTGTGCTGAAGTAAAAAATACTCGTCTTTCTTGTTGACTTGCTTTATTTTAACTTTAACCATTTAGCTGCTCTGGGTAGCATTTTAAAAAATTTTAAAAATTTAGAATCTGTGTGTGTGTGTATATGTATGTATGTACTTTTTATTCATAATGCACCTTATAGTTAACCACACATTTTTCACATATATTTTAAAAATCACCAGCACAGTTCTGAGATGCTCTTGAAGATCCGTTGTGACTATAAGATTTCCAAGGCAGAATTTGGATTTCCAAAAGCCATTTGAAATACTGAATTAAAAAAAGAAAAAATGCAGGGGGAGAGAAATGGGCAGGGGGGAAATGGGGATAACTGTAATTGAACAACAATAAAAATAAACTACTTGAAATTGAAAAAACTGCACGCATTTTGTATCATTAGTTTTGAGGGGAAATATCACACTTTTTTGTTTTCCATGTTATTGTTAGAGAGCTATTCATTACGATGGAATAGGGGATGTTATAATTAGAGAGTCACCCCTATCCACAATCTGTGGCAGAGTGAGGCGATTCTTTGAATAGTTTATTTTTGGAGGATTTACAGTGCAGTTTAATCAATGATGTTCCTACAATACTGATACTTTGACTTTCGGCAGGAATAAAATTTCTAATGTTTCACAGAGATTTAAGACATGTTAGGATACCAGGTAGATTTGTTCAGAGACCTCCCCGAGTACTTATTAGTAATTTTTTATTTAAGTTTTCTTATCTGATTCACTAAACAAATTTAGAAAAAAATGGGGAACACTAGAAATAGTTGTATTTCATTTTTTTTGTTGTTTTAGGTTGTATCAGAATGCAACAGCATATACCAATGTGGAAAGCAGAGAGAACCGCATATTCTGTGACTTAGACAATCTGTTGAATAATGGTATTTGCATTATTGCTTTCTTTAAATTGAATACAGTGTTGGTACATAGCATACGTGTAGAAGTAGAGTAGATTATCTTTATGGACTTGATTTCCATTTAGGCTGACTTCATTCTTTCTGCTGCAAATCCTAGCTAGTTAATTCCTAATATGAAAATGCGTGTATAGGATCGGACAGAATACTATAAAGAAAATATTACAAGCTTTTGAGTACAATGATTATTTGCATATCTTATGTATGTAGTAAAATATTTATGTGCATTTTTAATGTGTACTAAAATCTTAATTGAAACTGGACAAATTGGAACCATTGGTTTACCATTTCTTAGAAAGAGAAAATAATGACAACACATCAAGCTGCTATTAGGAATTTATTTAAAAACAGACTTCTAGGATCTATATGTATATGCAGAACAGTGTCTTATTTTCACAGTTTGAGGGCTGTATTAGAATTGATATCTACAGTAATGTTGTGAATCATCAACAGGTAGAGGATGTTAATGAAATTAAATTATCTTCAGTATTTTGAACTTACTAATGCAATAATGCATATTAGTAGTTTTAAAAATGTTCCGGTACCGTAGTTAAAATAAAAAAATGTTCTCAGTTAACTAGAAAATAGAACACCTTTTGTGAGCATATACTTATTCAGGGCTTTATAGTGTTGTCTTAATGAGCTACTAACCCTCAAAAACATAGTTAAAATAATGAATTAAAAAGTGGCTTAAAATGGGAAAAATTGATTAATTTACTTATATATGATAAAACTTACACTTAGAAAAAATTATCAAATAAATTAATAGGAATATATATGGATCAAAAGAGACACTTATGGATCAAAAAGATATGTTTTGCAAATTATAAAGTGCTCTAAGAGACTGTTTTGAGAAGAGATACAGTTATTTTTTGAGATGCTGAAGTGGTGACTATGTGTCTTAAAATTTAGGCTGTTATTAGATAGGAATATTGCAAATAAAATGAGTTTGTAAAAGTAAACAAAAATAATTCAAACTATTTCAACTCAACAGCAATTGCTTAGTAACAACAAAAAAGTAAAGGAATTCCAATTTGGGAGGATAATTCCCAGGGAGTTGGAAACCTGAATTTTTTTTTAAGAAAGATTCTAAAAAAGGACAAATTAAGAAGAAGGAGAAGATTAATGTTTTGGAATATTTTACACAGGAGGGTGTTTGAAATTAAATAACTGATACTGTGGAGGAGAAGAAAGCATACAGAGTCTTCTCCGTTTCCAGGGTAAATCTTGAGTTTTTTCTGCATGTTGTATTCTACTTGTGAGGAATATTTAGGGTGCCCACCGTGGGCCAGGCATCATCTCAGCTGTGGACGGCAAACGCATGGCACTGCTCCCTCTCTCGACTGTAGCAGACACCTGCTTTGTTAAAGTATCTTCTTTTCCCTGCCAGTTGTGGACTTCCTTTCAGAATCATTCTCAACATTGTCCTCTACCCTGCCCAGGTTGGCAGTTCCTGTTACAGAATCGGTATTCAGGATAACACTTTCCTATGTGGAGGTGATTATTATTACTGCTTTACAAAGGAGTTTAGTTATTTTTATTTTTTCTTACTGCAAAGATTAAGTAACAAGCATAAGGTTTTCAGGACAATATTAGGTGACGCTGACATTAAAATGGAAGAAACCATGATATTTCTACCACAGTGTTTTTAATTAGGGACTAAAATTGGTGTTATTCCTTGAAGGACTTAATTAGGGACAAAACTAAAAAGTGTCTAGTGATTATTAACTGGTCTAAATGAGCTAAATTGGGTGGTGGGAGTTGGCACTATTAATAGGAAATGTTTAAAATTTCATTCTTGTTATGTGCAGTACAGGTGTCTGCCTAAGGACGATCTATAGCAACTTATGAGTGTAAGCTAGATAGTAATTTAAAGCTTAATGCATGTGTTTTGGAGACAAGACTTAAGACAAGATGAAATTTAAGATCTAAAGTAGCCTTGCAGTGTTTGAGAAGAAATTAATAGAACCTATAAATTGTAGTGATTTAGGCTAATGTTCAAAATAAACATGGTAGAAAAAATAAGGTCAGTTTTAATAAGGACTCCTAGATCCAGTTTGAAGGTAGTAAGTCTTTAGGTTTAATTCCATTTTTGAACCTCTGGGTGTATTTTGAATGGAATCCAACATCATACCTATTTTCTTTCTGTAGACATGTGGAAAAGTACATACTTTATAATAAGCCCCCCCTTACAAAACTAACTCCCAGTTCCCAGGCACACTCGCACAAGTGTGTGCGAGTTCAGATACAAACACACACGTAAGTGCACACATGAGGTAAGTACACACATTCACAGCACATGTGTGCGCCCACATACATTCATTTCCTCTTACACCACGTACTGAGGCCAATTGTGCAGGATTATGCCAGTTTACGTTATGTTCCCACAGGGGCTTGCCTGAGGGAAACGGTGGTAACTTGGACTAAACTTGTCATTGTCTGCCTATTTCTCATTTTCATGTTGCTGAAATGATTATTTCAAGAACATTGCTGCTGTTACCTCCAAGAATAGTTTTGAGAAACTTACTTTTGTTTAAATTACCTTAAAGGGTTGGAAAACAATTGCATAATTTTTATTTTTTTCTAAAAATAAAGATCAGTTTTTACTTTCTCACTCCGTTAAACCTAGTATTCTAATGAATTTTTTCTGACAGTTAACTAGTGACTTTGGGCAACTGTACGTGTTGTGCCTTGGTTTGTTTGTCTGTGATAAGCTAGACAGCTTTATTTCTGAGTTCAAGAGTCTTACATTCTGTTATTCTAATATGGGCTATAATTCTTCGTTACCATTATGTCTTTGAAATATATTTGATGTGTGAAAAATTATTTTTATATGAGTTCGTTTTGTCGATGATTACTTGTTTTAGTGGAAGATTCATCTCTTTCTGAAAAGATTGACTAACTGATTATTTTAAGTAACCATTCTCTCAAATTGGTTTAGTCACTTCTTGATTTTTGGAGGTTTCTCAAAAAATTAAAAATAGAACTACCATATGATCCAGCAGCCCCACTCCTGGGTATAATGTATGCAAAGGTAAGGAAAACAGTATATTGCACATTTATTGCAGTCTTATCCCCAGTAGCCGAGATACGGAGACAGCCTAAGCATCTGTCAGTAGATGAGTGGATGAAGATGTGGAATATATATGTGCATGCAATGGGAGATTATTCAGACATGGAAAGGAGGGAAGTTCTGCCATTTGCAGTAACACGGGTGGACCTTGAGGGCATTATGCTAAGTGAGATAAGACAGACACTGTAGGATGTCACTTATGTGTGGAATCTAAAAAAGCAGAACTCATAAAGACAGAGTAGAATGGTGGTTACGAAGGGCTCGGGAGCGCAGGAATTGGCGAGCTGCTGTTTAAGGATATGAACTTGCACCCAGTAGGTAAATAGGCTCTGGAGATCAGTGCACAGTAGAGTGATTATGGACAGTAATGTTGTATTGTAAACTTCAGGGACGCTGAGAGGCTAGATTTTGATTGTTCCCATCACAAAAAATGATAATTATGTGACATGACAGAAATATTACCAACTGCTAAAGTGGTAATTATATTGTAGTTATAAATGTATCAAATCAGCAGGTTGTACATCTTAAACATATACAGTACTATATGTCAAATATAACTCAATAGAAATCATTCCCCTAAATGTTGAATATGCATATTTGATTACAAGTGTATCAGATCACCACGATGTACACTTTAAATATCTTAAAATATTATCTGGTGAGAATGTCTCAATAAAGCTGAAATTTAATTAAAAAATCAATAATTATGTATTCTTGTGCATCGTACTTATAAAATCAGACAGCCACTTTCTAGATTAACACCATATCTAAGTCAGAATATGACTTGCCTTTTTTTTCCAAATTGGACATTTTCCTTGGAAACTTTTCAGATTTACTTTTAGAGATTTTTTTAAAGGCATAAAATTTATAGCCTTTCGACTCTTGAACATACACATTAAAACATGCATTTAACATACAGAATGCATAATTTTCCCTTACACTCTTCCTTAGGAAGGATTGGAGGTAAAAAGAGTGTTGATTTGAGTGTCTGATACTATGATGAAGTTTATTTAACTTTTAGGGAGTTATTTTTGTACTTTTAAAAATAAGGTCCCCCCCCCCCAATTTTGCTGTGTTGTCTGACATTTATTTTTAATACTTCTTTTTTTTTTTCAGTAATAATAGTGATTGCTCATGAGTCCCCCAGGTACATCAGTTTATCTCATAATCTCACTTTTTGGTTAGAATTTTCAGAACAAATGTCAAGAATAGTAGAGCATACTCTTACTTGCTTTTTCTAGTTACGTGATTTTTGTTTATACTTTGGCATACTTGACAATTATGAATTGGCTCTAAATTTCAAATATACTAATTATTTGAGCTTTTCATTTATGCAGTCCTTTCATTTGATACAGGGAAATTGAATACTTTTAAAAGCGGGAGTTAGTTTCCGTTGTCACTCTGCAGTATGGAGAAAGGTCGTGGAATATAATAGTATTTTGAAAAATATAATAGTGTTTCTTGTTCCTGCTAATACTTGTAAAAACTATGTAGTTACATTTAAGATGTGATAGTAAAACCTAACCAATTTATATTTAACATGGGGGAAAGTTTAGTTTTAATCATGGGCTTTAACAAGTGCAGCCTTGTTGCATAAACTAAGTACATAGCTCAAACTAAGGTCTAAGTGTTACTGTCTAGAGAGCAGGCCTTGATGACCAGGTGAGAAATAGTTCCAGCCCAGGCCCGTATCAGTGGTGGTGTCAGTATACATCACCGTTATTGTATACGTGATCTTCTAAAGTTCTTGAAGTTTGTTTCCTGTAATTTGGTAAATATTCTCTTTCCAGTCATTTGACTAGTGTCTTCTTCATTTCACAGATATGTGGTGTATAGGTAGTGTTCGTTCTAGCCCCTCAGCAGCTGAGCACTGGTTGCTCATTGGTAATAATCCAGTTGATAGGGTCTCACTGTATTTACACTGAGGTTTGCTGAATAATAGTTCCTTTATAATCATATCTAAGGTAGGTGCTTTTTCTTACTGAGTCTATATTCCTTATAACCAGTGACTGTTCTGTAGTGTTGATAACAAAGAAGCAGTGGCATTGTTACAGCCAGGTTAGAATGTGGATCCAGTCTAATTTAGTGATAGAAATACTGTTTTCTGATTTCTTACCTTGCTTCCTAGATGACCTACTTTTTTTTTTTAGTGGATATCATGGTTTTTCTCATTGCTGTAAGATATTTCTTATAACTTAACTGTTTACAATGAGCTTTATAATGAACTAAGAGGGTTAAATTGTTTAATATTTTTATTATGCAAAGTTTAAACATAACTTACAGCATAATCCTATGGTCATGAATATACAGGGCACTACAAAATTTTATTCAGCTTACATTCATTAAAGAAGTGGCACTGTGTTTCAGAGTGAGGGAAATACTATTTCTCTAGTAACTAATAATATTACTCATGATAAAGTACTTTTAGATAATAATTATGATAAAATAAGTTCAGGTTGAATTAGTTTTTATCATGATACCATTTTCTTTGTAAACTTTGTGTTATCACTATAGATTTGTAAGAGCTAGTAGCTGAAGAATGGGAAAAGGATCAGCACTTCATTTCATGTGCTATGAGAAGAGTGATAAAGTATAAAAAGTGTTTTTACGGGGTTGACCCTCCCATAATTACTTACCTGAGTGTCGTAATGCTCAGACACAGAAGTGGGTCCTTCCTTGTAGTGCTTCCTCTAGAGGACTTGAAAAGGTGCTTAGGAGATGGTGGTAGGTTTCTGCTCGTGGGAAGCTTGCACTTTAAAATAAATACTCATCATTCTGAGACTTGATAAGATCTCGGCTCCAAGAAAATTCTCTATATCAGGTCATCATACTCATGTAGTAAAGTTTAAAGAGAAGAATTGGCAAACTCTTTTCCTGAGTTAATTTCTTGAAGCTAATTTAAAACAGTTCTTTGTAACAAAGTCAGGTTATTTTCTGTTTTTAACTTCTAAAAAATTTTTTTCTAACAGGTGGAGAAAGAACCTGTGGAGTACACGAACTTATCTGTATTAGAAAAGGTAAGACAATGCTCTGCATGGATATTTCAATACAGAGTGAGCATTTTGCAGTGTCTGATAAATTTTAGTAATATACTGAGAGTTGTGACTTATATTTAGATTTGTTAGGCTGTTAAAGCCTGGTTTCTAGCATATTGGTTGTTGGACATGATGAAGAGGCAAAGAATGCAGGGCTTGATTTTTGTTCCCTTTCCGAATCGGGCATCTGAGTGCGTGCTGACCTCCCATTGACTTCTGTTCTACTACTGGGCCCCATCAGAGATGTGAGGAGTTATTGAAATTCAGATCGGGAGCATGTCCAAAGACCACAGCATCCTTTGACACCAACAGCTGTTCATGCTTCCTTACAAGGAGCCATCTGGCAACTGGGTGGTTCAGTAAGGTGGCCCCAGGAAAGGTAATTCAGTTGCTAGGTGGGAGGCAAGCAATCAGGTATTCTCTGTGTTTGGATGAATCGGGAGAGACTTGGGAGTTTCTACACTCATAACTAATCACAAATCTGTGATATTCGTGAAGAAAGGAAAAGATAGACCTGAGGGGGTCAGGGGAAGAAATCCTCATAAATTTACTACTGTTTTCTCTTTTTAAACTTGGGGGTCTCTCTTTTTCTCGCATCTTTCTGGAAAACTGACCTGGCCCTCCTGAGTCTAGCCGACTAGCTGCACTGCCCTCCCTGATATTTCACCCTGAGGAGGTTTGGGGTCGGTGTCCGTGATACGTGAGGGTGATGGCATGGCAGGGGACTGTCACACACTTCCCGTCAGTCTTCCACAGGTGTGAACAGCTTCCGCTGCTTCATGTCGGAGAAGAATCCTTTTAGGTGAATTTGACATGGTCTTACTAGTTTACCTATGTGTCACTCCTTGCAACTGCTGTCATTTAAAAACATTCTCTTTTTGTAAATGTGTAGTTTACCTATTTACCTCTTCTCTGCTACCACAAAGGAGAAAATTGACATCAGTTCCCTGAAATCAAATTTGGGATTGTGATTTACACACTATACCCATTGTTGATTTGTGCTTCTTACCCAAAATGGAGGAGAGAGGGGACAACTTTGTACATTGTTCCCCTCCTCTTTGTAAACTTCTTAGTCTCCCGTATCAATCCAGAATTAATAAAGATGTTTTAAATAACTTTATAGTTATTACCTGTCCCACTAAAACTTTTAAAACACAGACTTTTTTTGACTGGACATTGAGAGGCACTCTACAAATCAGTCGGAATCTAAAGCAAGCTGTCAAAACTGCGGTGAGGTGAAGAGAGAATCAAGACGAAAATAGAGACGGCCAGGAAGGAGGAAAATAGAAAGTGCAGTGGCCTCTTGTAGCTGCAGTGGGGACAGAAAGCTACGGTGGGGGAACAGCATGAACAGAAATAGGTGAACACACCTTTTCATTGTGACTCTTGTTGCTGCTCTTCTTTGTCGCCCCCATCCCTGCCCAGGTAGGCTGCAGCCCGTGCCTGGCCCAGGTGTTGGTCCAGCCTTTTCACTTTCTTCCATTTTTCTGTAGAATTTTAAATCTATGCTTAAAATTTTTAAACATTCATCACACTGTAGTCATGTCATGGAAAAGTGTCCTTATATTCTAGAGTATGTTCCAGAAGTATTTGAATCTTTTCAAAATTAATGCTACCACTTTTGCATTTTAAGGGGGACTTGCATAGAGTAGAGCATATGAAGGTTACATAAAGTAGAACAATTGTAATTAGTCTCAAAGATTCTGGTAAAATGGCATCTCTGATATTGTAGCCAATTTCTTTTTATTGTCTTGGCTGTTCCTTGTCTTCTCTGCTGGCTTCTCTCTGTGAGACCTCTGCGTGTTGGAACGCACCAGAGTTCAGTCCTGGGTTTGCTTCATTTTTCTGTCTTTGCCCTCTGTTTGATTTTACCTGGTTCTGTTTTTTTAAATGCCACACACATTTATAAATCCAGCTCTGAGCTGTCCTTGAGCTTCCTGCCCTTAATTCAGTCCACTTACTTGATATTACTGTCTGGAGGTCTGTTAGAATAACAACCTGACATTTCTGAAATGCACATGTTGAGCCCTGGCGGGGCAGCTCGGTTGGTTGGAGCCCGTTTCCGGCCTGTAAAATTCTGGTTGTCTGTCCGTCTGCTTTCATTTTGTCTTCTCTCATCCCTTTCAGTTCCAGCTGGCCGTGTTTCTGCTGGTGTAGCATTCTCAAAACGGATTCTTGTGAGTCTTCTCACTGTGTCGTGGAGCTTCGGTCAGTTAGGCAAGGTGCTTCTGCCCAGGCCTTCCCTCCATAGCTTTGTCTCTGTTTTTGCCTCTGTTGGGACGGCCGAGGGGAAGCCATGAGTCACATGTCTCATCCCTTCAGGGAGCCTTGGGTGTCCCTGGGTACTGTGAACTTTTATTCATTTTGAGGCGCTTGCAAAAGGTTGTCCACCAACTTAGTAGATTTTAGAATGTCCCATGTTCTAGATTTAATTGTTTATACATAGTATAGAAAAAGTATAAGTAAGATATATATAAGAAATATATAAACTATATATATTATTTCTCCTTTCTTCAAAATGTGAAACACTGTATATTATTTTCTATTTTGCTTTTTAAAAAAGTAAGACCTAACCATATATCCTAGAGTTAAATTCAGATTAGTAGGTAAAGATATCTCAGTCTTTTTACTGTCTACATTGTATTCCACTCTGTGAAAATACCACAATTTATTCAACTGATTTCTTTTTTTAATTTTTCTTTTTAAAAACCAGAATATTTATTGCATGACTAATCTTTGAAATTCTTAAGATGGACTGGACAACAGCTGCCTTCTTGGGTTTAGGTGTTGCTTCTCATGGACTCTGCCTGCATCTGCAGTGCAGTTTTTAGGTGCCTTACTCGAGCAGTCCCAGTGGTATTTCACCTTTCAGCCTGGGCACTCCAGTCCTGCCTTCTCCCCTGCTCGGCAGCGTGGCCACACGGGCCGCAGGCAGACTGCTGAAGATGGTAGGTCCCGGAGCCACTGCGGTGGCACACCGTGTGCATCCTACTGTGCGTCCAAACAGCCACATTCTCGTTGTCATCTTGCTCCTGCTCAGCTAATTTCTTACCAATGGGAACTGCTTTGTTTTAAAACTTCTGCCACTAAAATAATGCCACTGTCCCAGTGAATACCTTCGTGAGTGTGTTATTGTGGTCTTTTTTTAGGTAGATGCTGAAAAGTGGGGTTGCTGAGTTAAAGAGTGATGCATGATTTTACTAGAAATTGCAGAATTCTTGTTCTTACGCGTTGTAGCATTTTGCATTCCCACCAGAAATACATGAATTCACAGCTCTGCCAGCAGAGTGTGTCTTAAACTTTTGGATTTTTTTTGTTGTTGTTAATCTGGTAAATAAAAAATTGTAGTTTGGCATCATTCAAATTTTCATTTCCTTATAAGTGACGTTGAGTGTAGGTGTTTGCGTGGTTGGATTTGAAGGACATTAGAAGAACTTGCTTCTTCTGAAATGTCTTTCCTATCAATGTTCTGTGATTTCTCATCCCCTGACATTTGCTATAATTAGGATTTATCTAGTCTTTAGAAATTCATTTCAAAATGTATTACATGGGATGAGAAGGTGGGGAGTTAGCCTTTGGTCCTCCAGTATTTTCATCTAAACACACTAGTGTAGAGTATTAGATTATTTTACTCTCATCGTGGAAAACCATAAACTATAGCCCTGAAGGCTGGATACCCCAGACAGTAAGGGGAAGAGGTTGGGTCGGTGGGTGAAAAGCAGAAGTGAAACACTCTAGGACAGTGCGCAGAATGGGCAGGTCTTAGATGCCCAGGGCAGCCTGAATAGAGGACACGGAAGGCAAATTGCATCTCTACTATAATTTTACCATGAGTTGCTTGGCATTGTCTCTTCTTTTCCAAATATCGAGGAGGCCAGAGCCCCTGGTATGCTCACCCCACTTTTGACTTGGGCTGAATGAGGGAGTCGGAAGTCTGAAGGGAAAGGCCGTGCTAGTAATGTCGTCCTACTAGTTTTGCGATACTGTAATTTTTGCAACCCCTTCGCAATGTCTAAATTTAAGGTCCTAGAGTTGCAGGTACAAGCTGGTCTTCTCACTTGCTTTTTTTTGCTTTCTTTATTGCTTTCCTTTTTAAAGTTGGCTTCTCTGGCATTTTATTGCGTCTTCTATCCTCCAGTACATTTTACTCTTCAGTGGAAGGGGTCGTGGGGTTCATAGGTTTCGTGCTGTGAAAGAGGAAACAGTGGCAGGAAGGCAGCCAGTTTTAGAGGAGATTTCATCTATCTCCTTGTGTAGCTGGTGGAAACCAAGAGTCTATAGAATGACTGAAACTCTTGTTTTACCTTCTTGTGTATCTATTGTGTGTGTAATCTGTTTAGCAAGTGATTAAGTGTTCTAGGCACTGTTCTAGGTACTGGGAATAGTGCATAGGACAGCTTATATTGCAGTGCATAGGACAGCTTGCCTGCTTTCATTCCTGGGGCTTATTGGACACAGACAATAAACAAATAGAATCATTCTCAAAAGCCATAAGTGCCGTGAATAAAATAGAACACAATGGTGTGTGTGGGTGGTGGGGGGAGGGAGAGGGAGAGACACTTCGGATAGATACTCAGGTAAAGCCTCTTTGAGGCTGACATTTAAGCTGACATCTGCATGATGTGATGATGTTCAGGGAAGGTCACAGAGAAGAGGGCAGTGCAAATACTCGGAGGTGGGAGCAAGGCCTGGCGTGTCCAAGATGCTGAAAGAAGCGTAGTTGAGCAAGTAGTGATGAGTATGGAAGGTCTTAGAAAATGAGGTGGGAGAGGGCGGAAGTATCCAGATCACATATAGACTTACAGGTCATGTGAGGGGTTTGTGCTTAATTATAAACACAGTAAGATCTAGAGAGGTTTTAAAGCAGGGGAGTGATGTGATTTGCTGGTAATGTATGATGTGTAAGGGGCTCAGAGTGGGAGTAAGGAGACCAGGTAGGGAGCTGTTGAGGTAATCCAGGTTGAGATATACTGGGGCCCGGGTCGCGGTGCTGTCAAGTTGAGAAGTCGGTAGATTTAGGATGTATTTTATGGGGAGAATTGACAGGACTTGAAGATGGATTAATGCTGATGAGGGGGCGGAAGGGAAAGAGGATGTCTCTCAGGTTTTGGTGTCACTTCTGAATGGTGGTTCTGTTAGGTGGAAATGGAAAGACTGAGAGGAGCTCTTGGAGCAGAGCCGGTGATGCGTAGAAATCAGGTGCTCCGTGTTGACTCTGAGATGCCTGTTTGCTGAAGATGTCAGGAAGGCGGTTGGTTGGGTATCTAAATACGGGATTCAGCGGGAAAGGTCAGGATAAGAGATGTAAATTGGGGGGGGTATACAATTTTTAAATCCATGAGATTATTGAGGACACCCAAGAGGTGAGTTTAGGTAGAAAGAGATGACCAAGTAAAGCATTAATGGATTTCATGTAAAAATTTAAGGTATTTTTTTCTGGTGGAGTTGCTGAAGATGAATAGTTTATTATCTTCAATAATTATCTTTGGGATTAGTTTAAAGACAATGAATGGTTGCCTTGCATTCTACTAGGGATAATTGTTTATTTATCATTGACTCTTAATGCGTCTTGCAGGAGTAAGTGTTCTTTGTTGATCTTACTACAGTGATTATTTTAGAGGTCGTGGTTTTGGCAGTTAGAGGGTGGGCACGATGAGCTATAGTCAGTGTGGCAAGAGAATAGCAGTGGTGTAGGAAGGAACCCGTGGTATTGTTTGTCACATCCATTTAAAAAGTGAAGCAGCAGCAGGTTTAGACTGAAGCAAAATTGTGATGTTTATAGTATTTGTCTTACTTCTTTTCTTTAAAAGTTGAAGCTCTGATTTTTAAATGAAAGTAATACTGCTTACATAGTTAATAAGTGCATTTCCTTGCCTTTCCATTCTTCATACCAATCCCACTCCCCAGAGGCAGTGGCTTTCAACTCTTTCGGCTGTCTTTCTTCCC
This sequence comes from Tonatia bakeri, assembly GCA_004024845.1. NCBI lineage: Eukaryota > Metazoa > Chordata > Mammalia > Chiroptera > Phyllostomidae > Tonatia > Tonatia bakeri. The sequence goes on from PVIA01000553.1 coordinate 255,122, forward strand.
CTGCTTACCTTTATATTCTAAATGAAGTTTCTCTGCTATTTTTTGGTTTTAAAATTACTTTGACATCTGCCGCTTTCCTGCAGTGGTAGGTAAAGAGTTAGTTCTAGGAAATGAGCATAGCGGTTAGGTATGTGACTCCGGAGTCCAGACCGCAAGGTTTTAGTAGGCTTTCTATCACGTACGATTCCGTGTCCTCGGGCAGGTCCCGGAGCCCTGTGTATCCCGCCGTCCTCATTGCGTTGTCGTCTTCCAGTGTTGTCTTCCTCGTGCGCTGTCGTGAAGGGTTAGCTAGTTAATGCGTATGAAATACACATCAGTGCATTTGTTGTGTAAAGCCAAGAATAAAAGCTAATAATCCAATTTAATAATTTTAATCTTTATGAAAATAAAAAAAACACATGTTATCCCCCCCATGCATTTGTTCACTCCCTGTTTCCCCAGTATAGTGGCATTTCGACTGTGGTTCAGTCAGCATTCAGAATTTACATTTTTACGACCAGTATTGTTTACAGTAAAGACATTATTATACAATAAGTATGTTTCCCTTTTTGGTACAATTTCATGTGTCTTAAAATGTCCTCTGCCTTTACTGTCTACTCTCAGACACCTGCCTTAATCCCTCGTTAACCAGAGTTCAAATCCATGCTGATTTCTCTGTCATTCAGATTCTGCTTCTGCCACCACCCTTCTTCTCATATGGATACGTAACTTCTGTATCGTATATCATTGCTTAAGGTTTTTCCGCTTCCCTACAGAATAATTTGCCAGTGTATTATATTACTTAAGGTACCGTTAGTTGCTATACTGAGCAAGCCCCAAAGAAATAATGACTTAAACAGGACTAAGGTTTCTTTCTCACTGGGTGAAGCCCAGATCAGGTGTATCAGATTGCCACAGGACCCTCCTTTGGGCAGGGATTTAGGGACCCAGTCTCCTGCCTTGTGACTCTGGCATCTTTGGTGGGTGGCTTCAGAGGCTGCTTGGGTTCATCTGCATCCAGCAGAGGTACACAGGAAGGTAGGGAGAAGGAGCTAGTGCCCGGGAGATTACTACGGACTAGGCATGGAAGCAGTACAGATTTCCCAACAGTCATATTTCATTTAATAATTCAGTCACATGGCTGCATCTGATCCCAAAACAAGGTGGGAAATGTTAGTGAGCCAGTAGCCCAAGAAGTACAGTGACCTTCATTTTCCTGCTTATCAGTTACTTTACCCTAATATGCCCACCTTCCCCTAGTCTTACATGTTCTGTTTATGTAAATTGTGATCATCTGGATAAATTCCCTCTAGAGGTAGTTGTGTAACCAAAAGCTGTGACCTAGTGAAAGAATTTTAGGCTAGGTAGAAGAGGAGGGTGATATGGACCGATACAATAGCTTTTTTTTTTTTTTTTGTATTTTGTTTTATTGGGGAAGGAATTGTGAATCCTCTGATTGGGTGATTCTTTCGTCTTGTGGGACTCGGTCATTTGCTTCTTTTCCCTTCCTCCACCCAACTACCGAAAGGCCTTCTCCCTTCTTGCCTTTTTTTGTTTTCCAGAACCGTGAGTTACAAAGGCTGTTCAACTACCCCCGGAAATCATGCTTTGCCTCTTTAACTCATGGGCTTTGAAGTTCTCTCCCTGTGTTCTAATCTACTCATTTATTTATTTAAAAAATATTTTCAGATGTAAAGTGGACATACAGGTAGTTTTAGATCAACCTGTGGGCCCCTGGTATCTTCTTTCTTCTGCCTTCTCAGCAGTTTGTCTTCACTTGTAACAGACCTTTCAGTGGGGTTGGAGAGGGTGGGAACAGGAGAGATCAGGCCCTACAGTGTATTTTTTGGACCATAAGACGCACCTAGGTTTTAGAGGAGGAAAATAGGAAAAAAGTTTGAAGCAAAACATGTGGTAAACTATTTTATAACATAAGTAACGTAATATTCCACCAACGTAAATGTAAACAGAACTCAACAGCAACATTAACAACCATTATTACTCCCAAATTTGGTGGGGGGAGTGCGTCTTTTAGTCTGACAAATACGGTAATTTAATGTTTTGTCCTTTTACTAACAGTTATTTTGAAATTTCAGCATTCTCTGTATGCTGAAGGTTATTTTGAGGACGTGGTTTTTACATAGAGTTACCTTCCCCTTCTTGTTTTGTACACTTTTGGGAGAAGAAATTAGGGAGGACATGGCTTCTGTTTTCTTCAGATACAAGTGTCAAAGGTGTGATGGACACAGATGTTAATATTAATTTAGTATAAGTTCTTAAGTATCTTTTTTCTTTTATTCTTCCTTTCACTCTCACTGGCACTCAGTCACACTCTTACTCTGAGACTCGGCGGGGGAATAATATATTATTTTAAAAAGTTTAAAGTGTTACCTTTAAACCTTAAGGTCATATTAGGTAGTTAAGTAATTAAGGTCATATTAAGTATTTAAGTAACACCACCTGAAATTAAGTTGTGTGTGTACGTGTGAATGGTTAATACGTCCAGATATATTACCTTGGTGGGTGGTGTCTAGTTGTATGATACGGACACAGTACGGCTCTCTGTGTAGTATGTCTATGTAGTATGTTTATGTGCTCTGTATTTCATTACTGGTTTGAGTTTACTTAGCACAGTTGGCCCTTGGACAGCTTGGGGGTTAGAGGTGCTGACCACCCACACAGGTGAAAGTCTGTGTGTAACTTAAGTCTGCCCTCCACATACACGAACTCCCAACCACAGATCAGAAATGCAGTTGACCCTTGAAAACGTGGGTTTGAACTGGGTCTGCTTAAACGCAGGTTTCTAAAATCCACTTATAAGTGAACCTGTGCAGTTCAGACCTGGGTCGTTCAAGGGTCAGCAGTACACACAAGTCAATATATAATTGCCAGAATGAATGACAATTTGTTTAGGAAAGTCTAGGAAAAATTCTTGTATTGACTAGAGTATAAGATATCAAAGATGAACATTTTTTAACTTTAAAAATGGAAATGGCCATATTGAGTCGATGGGGAGAATATTGAGACATTCAGATTTATGACCTGCTATGGTTTTTCTTGACCAGGAGAAAATCACTTATTTAAGCCATTAAATTATAAACAGCTAGTCATACTTGACAAATAGTAACAGACCGACTTTCTAATCTTTTCTCTTGTTTGAACCAAAGACTGTCTTTTTTTTCCTATTACAGTTGTCCCAGTTTTTCCCCCTTTGTCCTCCTGCACCCAGCCCACCCCCATTCCCACAGTCAATTCCGACACCGGCGTCCATGTCCGTGGGTCATTCATACATGTTCTTCGACTAATCCCTTCCCCTTCTGGCCACCATTCTCCCCCACCCTCTTTTCCTTTGGCAGTTGTCAGTCTGTTCCCTGTTGCCATGTCTGTAGTTCTGTTTTGTTTGTTAGTTTATTTTGTTCATTATATTATTATTATTTATTTTATTTTATTTATTTATTTTTAGAGAGGGGAGGGAGAGAGAGAGAGAGAGAGAGAGAGAGAAACATGAATGTGCGGTTGCTGGGGGACATGGCCTGCAACCTAGGCATGTGCCCTGACTGGGAATCGAACCTGTGATACCTGGTTCACAGCCCGCACTCAATCCACTGAGCTACACCAGCCAGGGCTTGATTTTGTTCATTAGATTCCTATCATAAGTGAGGTCACTTATGCATCATTGGTAAATATGTTCTTCCATACAGTTGGTTCCCTTTTCATTTTGATGATTTCTTTAGCCGTGAAGAAGCTTTTTAATTTGATATAGTCCCATTTGTTAATTTTTTAAAAAAAGATTTTATTTATTTTTAGAGAGGAAGGGAGGGAGAAAGAGGGGGAAAGAAACATGGATGTGTGAAAGATACATTGATCACTTGCCTCTTGCACGCCCCCAGCTGGGGACCTGGACCACAACCCAGGCATGTGCCCTGCCTGGTAATTGAACTAGCGACCTTTTGGTTTGCAGCCCGCACTCAATCAACTGAGCCACACCAGCCATGGCTCACTTGTTAATTTTTTTCCTTTGTCTCCCTTACCCAAGGAGATAATATTGGTAAAAATATTGCTATGTGGGATAGCTTAAATTTTGCTATGTTTTCTGCTAGAACTTTATGGTATCATGACTTATATGTAAGTCTTTTATCTGTTTTGAGTTCACTCTGGTGTATGGTGTAAGTTGGTGGTCTAGTTTGATTTTTTTGCATGTACCAGTTTAGTTCTCCCAACACTGTTTGTTGAAGAGGCTATTTTTATTCCATTGTATGCTTGTGCCCCCTTTGTCAAATATCAACCATACAGACATGGGTTTATTTCTGGGCTCTCTATTCTGTTCCATTGATCTATGTGTGTGTTCTTGTACCAGTACCAGGCTGTTTTGATTACAGTGGCCTTGTAGTATAGTTCGATATCAGAAATTGTGATCCCTCCAACTTCGTTCTCCTTTTTCAAGATTGCTGTGGGTATTTGAGGTCTTTTTTGGACCCAAAGATTGTCTTGAAGCTCCTGTGGTTCTTTATGTGCCGATCATCCCTAGTCTAGGTGACCTTTGTGATTTCTTCCAAACACGATCCTAAATAATAACTTAAACCTCATTAACATCTTAGGGGGAATTATTACCCATCTAAGAGCAGAACCTTACATGGTTGTTGACATAGGGTTATGCTTGGTAGTGGTGGGTTGCAAATTATGGGACTGGATTAGGTAGTGTCTTGTCGTTATTCAATTCTGATAGTTTCTTATCCTAATAAAGTTTTAGAGAGTACAAGACATAAGAAATGAGAATACTGTATTTTTTGGACTATAAGATGCACTACCCCCACCTCCCCCATTTGGGAGGAAAATGCAGCAGTGACCGTGCTCCTGCCTCCTGTGACCCTCCTCCACTGCTGCCCCCCCCCCCCCCCCAGCAAGCCTGGTAAGCTACATTTGGACTATAAGACACACCCGCCTTTCCTCCCAAATTTAGGAGGGGAGTGCGTCTTATAGTCCGAGAAATACAGTAGTTACAGTATTGTAGTTTAACAGAGCTACGGGTGGGAGGAGCTGAACTTGGTGCTGCTTTCCCAGCTGTGACAATTAAAGGAACATTTCCGTGTGTGTTATCATTTCTCCTTTGAGTTGGCTGATACTGCTTTGTGGATGAATGATAATACAGTTAGGTTTTCATCCTTTCTTGCCTATTGCTGTATATTCTACCTCATAACTGGGTAGACAGATTCGTTTCTTTCTCTTTCCCCTTCAGTGCATCCTGAGCTTGTCTGTTTTTTGGTGGTATTTTAGATGTCTCTTTTTGGGGGAACATTAGGTATCTGAAAATGTAGCTGATAATTTTGAATATAGACTTGTATTGAACTCCCTAAAACCATACATATATAGGGGAGTGAACTATATTTTGACTTGTTGAGTAGGGATTTTGTGGTTAGTGACCAAATTTGACTTTTAAACCTTTTGTAGCTCTAATGATCTAGAGTAGAAGAACAGTATGTGTATTTTCCTTCTTTCTAGTATTTAGTGGAGCTAGTATTCAGTAAAAAGAATACAGGATTTGGAATCAGGGCTTAAATTTTCTTATTCGTTTCATCCAGACTAGGCAACTGAACAATAAGTCACTAAATTATTTATGTCTCAACTTCCTTATACATAAAATGGTGTTGCAATTAGTGCTATCTACTAATCTCACAAGCCTTTATGAGGACTAAGTGAAATAAAGTATGTGAAATCCTTCATAGCCAATACATTGATATATATATACACACATCTTTTATGTATATGATATTATACAAATATCAAGAATGACCCTAACTCCAATAAGCTAATAGTTATATAATAGCTTATATGTATATACAGATGTATATATCTGTAGGCTTATTGGAGTTAGGGTCATTCTTGATATTTGTAGAATCTTAGGGATGGGCCAGATGTGTTCTGTATGTATGAATCCACAGGATATGTTCTGATTGCTTCTGTTGCTCATTCTTTCAGTGGTCTGGCATTCAGGATTTTGAATGTGTGAAAATTGCTAGTGAGTTGGTGACATGAGCCTTCCAAAAATGTCTCAATAATTTATATAGATGATGGGATATGTATATAAGAAGCAACTTGCTGATATCTAAACAAGGAAGTGGCTCCTAGTGAAAAATTCTGGCCACTAAGCTTTGGATGTTGGCATATAAGCAGACCTTTATGTTGAATTTCTGTGCAAATCCAGTAAAATCATTTTTCTATTGTTAGATCAGCACTGAAATGTGAACTACTAAACATTATGTGAAAATGGTAATTTTGTCCTATTTCTTTGCTTTATTTCTTTGTTCTGACTAAATAGTGTATTATAAAAAATGTGCTCTTTACCTCGGCATATAATTTAGATTGATTTTATTTTTAAAAATATCTTAAGTGGTAATATAGTTCTCCCCACTTGTACTATTTTAGTGTCTCTGGTTCTTAGGATAGATGTCTTTCCCTGAGGTATATAGTTCAGTGAGTTCTAGACAGTACTAGTGAGAGATTTCCTTGAATTAAGGGGACTAGTATGTTTTGTAGCTGCTTTGTTGGAGTACATGGTAAGCTTTCTTTTTTCTGGCTCAAGAATTTTCAGTTAGGTTGTGAATTTATAGAGCCTTGATGGATAACAAAGAATAGGTCTTCTGCTACTATAATTAAAATGACACTTAGGTTTACAATTTAATAGAAGCTAGAAATCATGGAGCTACATTTTCTTATTCAGTCTCAGCTTCCTTGAACTTCTTAATGAGAGGTTTATGTGCACCCGCAGGGAAAAAAGCCTACCACTTGTTATTTTTAGTTTTATATTCCAAATTGAGGCTGCTGTAAGTTCATATCAGCATTAGGTAAGGCAGACCCTCAGCACTTGAAGGGCGTGGGTGGGTAAAGTTCAGGAGACGAGGGGAAGGAGTATATTGTGAAGGTCACAGAAGTATGGAATCTGGAAGAGTCATCAAGAGGAGAGCGAAGACGCTGTGAGAGCTAGTCCTGTATCACGTCAGGTCTTGCCTTTCTCTGAAATGCTTTTGTCTGAAAGTACCACTTTCTGTCTTCTCCATTTTTTTCTTTTTCTAAGGCCGGTATTAGTTGAAATTTTGTGAGTGTAAAACTGTGGTGTTGCACAGAGCGGTGTCTGTGGAACAACTTCAGAAAGTCAAAGCCTGTTTCAGTATTTCCTAGCCCGTACGCATCATTCAGCTGTATTGTGTACTCTAATAACTGACACTGAGAAAGGAAGTCCGTTTGTTGGTACCAGGACAGAAGGACCAGAGTGTTTTCACCTGCCCAGCCCTTGGTCCGAGGGGAGTGCTCCGTGCATACCTTTGCTCGGGATAGATGTGTCACTGATCCGAAGCTGAGATGTCCAGGATGTCTGTACCTGTTCTTCTTCTTTTTAGTCCTTGAGAGAAGAGTATTACGGATAGATTCCTGATACTGTCTTGAGAGAATGTGTGACTTACATGCCCATTCCTACAACCCCTTTTATAAGAGTCCAAACATTTTGCAGAGTACTCCCATTACTAATGTATTTGCTTTCTCTCTCCTAACACTTTTCAGTCACCTTCAAAGTACTTTACATTTGGTGTGATACTCCTATCAAAATGTTTTTTTCCCACTGCTAAAAATAATTTTTGAGCCTGTTGATTCTGATGCCTTTGACTGCTTCTGCTGTTTTTTTGTTTTACCTTCACATGGACAAAACATTTCCCTTGGAGGACTTTTTTCATACAGAGAAACAAAAAAAAAGTGGCTTGGGGTGAGATTGGGGGTTATGCCGCTTTTGGTCAAAAACTGCTGACCACTCAGCAGTGCAGGCAGGTGTGTTTGTAAATCACCCGTCATGAAATGTGCAAATGTGTAGAAAGGTGAAGGGATTAAGAAGTACACGTTGGTAATTACAGAATAGGTAGGGGAAGATTAAGAGCAAATTTAGGAAATGGAGCTGCCAAAGAACTTAAATGCATGATCCTTGGACATGAACAGTGGGTGGGGGATCACCAAGGGAGAGGAGGGGTGCTAGCTGGAACAGGGTAAAGGTGGAAAAATTGAGACAACTGTAATAGCAAAATCAATAAAAAAGGTCTTCAAAACATTCACTGATGCCGAACACAGTCTCTCACAGCAATGCCAGCTGGTAAACTGGTAACAGATTGGTTCCTAGAACACTCACCTAGCAGGGGAAACCTGCACTACAAGCGCTCCACCTTCCAGAAGATAATTTTATTTTTTGGGGGGGGTCCCACCTTATATATCTTTTCAAATAGTGTTTTCATTTACTTCAGATAAACAGAGGTGGAATTGCTGGATCACATGGTAGTTTTATTTTTTTTTTTGAGGAACTGCCATACTGTTTTTTTATAGTGGCTGTATCAGGTTACAGAAACCTGGAGTTTTCTTCTTGAGAAGGTTTTGAACTACACATTTAGGCTTTTAATAGGATTGTTCAGGTTATCTATTTCTTCTTGAGTGAACTCTGATTGTCTTTAAAGGGATTTCTTCATTTCATCTGAGTTGCTGGATTTATTGACATGAAGTTGTCTACAATATTTCTCTTATCCTATTAATATTGATAGTAATATAATCTTGTCATTCCTGGTATTGGTAATTTCTGTCTTTATTTTTTTCCTGGTAATTCCAGCTATAGATATATCAGTTTCCTTGGTATTCTAAAAGAGCTAGATAGGGTTCATTGATTTTTCTCTAAAATCTATGTCTGTTTTCTTAGTTTATTGATTTCTTCTGTAATCTTTTTTTTATTTCCACTCCTGTTTACTTTAGGTTTTATTTGCTCTTATTTTTTCTTTTTTTGGTTTCTTAAGGTCGATCTTTAGGACATTGATTTGAGACCTTGTTTTCTAAAATTAGGCATTCAGTACTATAAAATTTCTTTGAAGCACTGTTTTAGCTGCATCACACAAAATCTCCTATATATTGTCATTTTCTTTATTTTTTGACTTGTGGCTTATTTAGAAATGTGTTTTTACTTTCTAAATATTTGGTTACTTGCCAGTTATATTTGTGAGTTTGATTTCTAATTAAATTCTGTAGTGGTTAGAAAATATACTGTAAGTGACCAGAATCCTTTTAAATTTATTGAGAATTTTTTATGACTCAGAATATGGTATATCTTGGTCAATATTTGTGTGCACTAAAATAGAAAGTTTATTCCACTGCTATTTTGTGGAGTGTTTTATAAATGTCAGTCATGTCCAGTTGATTAATAGTGTTCCCATCTTTTGTGGCCTTAATGATTTTCTGCTTGTTTTTTCAGTTATTTAGAGAGAGGGGTGCTGAACTCAGCAGTGATAATTGTGATTTATCTAATCTTTGCAGTTGTATTATTTATTGTTTCACCTATATTGAAACTGTTACAAACATTAAAATTATTGTACCCTTCTTATTATTTACCTCTTTGTCAAAATGAAGTAACCTTTTATCTCTGGTAATGTTTTCTACTTTGAAATGTACTTTATGTGATATCAATAAAATACAGCTATTTTAGTTTTCTTTTGATTATTATTATTATAGTAGCTTTCTCCTGTCATTTTACTGTTTAATCTATTTGTTAACTTTATATTTAAATTAGATTTCTTGTAGTTACATCTGGCATTTTTATTCAGACTCACAATTCTTAATTGGAATGTTGAAACATATTTAATGTAGTTTTTTATAATGGTTGGCTTTAAAAATCTCTCATTTGCTATTTGTTTTTTGTCTCATCTGTTTTTCCTTTTTGTTTTGTTTGCCTTCTCTTGGATTTTTTAAAAATTCTTCCACTCTAACTATTTCTTAGCTTATTATAATTTTTAAAATTATTTTGGTGGTTTCTTTATAATTTATGGTATACATAGCTAAGGATCAGGAGGTTAGGGGGTGGAAGGATTGAACAAAAAGGAAAAAGGACTCATGGACATAGACAAAAGTGTGGTGATTACAGGGGGAGGGAGGGAGTTATAAGAGGACTAAATGGTAATGGAAAAAATACAATACAAAATATTAATGTGAAATTTTACTACCTCATGCATAGCACAGAAACCTTAATACTATATATTTCTACCCAATTAAAAATGGGCAAAGGACCTGAATAGACACTTCTCCAAAGAGGACATACAGATGGCCAACAGACATATGAAAATATGCTCAATGTCACTAATCATTAAAGAAATGCAAATAAAAACCATGATGAGATACTATCTCATACCTGTCAGAATGGCTATCATCAATAAATCAACAATTGCTGGTGAGGATGTGGAGAAAGGGGGCTCCCTTTGCACTGTTGGTAGGAATGCAGATGGGTTCAGCCACTGTGGAAACCAGCTTGGGGGTAGCTCAAAAAATGAAAAATGGATCTGCCTTTTGACCCAGAGATCCTACTTCTGGGAATGTGTCTGAAGGAACCCAAAACACTATTTTGAAAGAACATAAGCACCCCTATGTTCATTGCACTGATATTTGCAGTCACCAACATATAGAAGCAGCCCAAGTGTCCATCAGTAGATGAGTGGGGAAAACAACTATGGGACATTTACACAATGGAATCCTACTTGGCGGTAAAAACGAAGAAAGTTTAACCTTTGTGGTAATACGGATGGACCTGGAGAATATTATGCTAAGTGAAGTAAGCCAGTCAGAGAAAGACAAATACCAGATGATCTCACTCATATGTAGAATCTCATGAACAAATTGAACAAGCAAAACAGAGACAGACTCAGATGGAGAGCAGGATGACAGCTGGGGTTGTGGGGAGGATAGAGGATGGCTGGATTGAGGGAAAGGACTCATGGTCATGGACAACAGTGTGGTGATTGTGGGGTGGGGGAGGGGGGTGTAAAGGAACTAAATGGTAATGGAAAAAAATAGTAGAGATTAAACAAACAAACAAAAATGAAATAAGACCACTAAAAAGTCTGTATTTCTTGTCCTCCCATCCCAGCTTTTGTGTTATTGTTATATATTTTACTTCTACATGTAATTTTCCATTACTTCGTTATATTTTTGCTTTAAGTTGATTATCTTCTGCCCTCATTTTTGTGGTAAAATAGATATAATATAAAATTTACCATTACAATGACTTTTAAGTGCACAGTTCACTGGTGAGACGTATACTCACCATGTTAGTGGCGCAGTCATCACCGCTATTTTCAGAATGCTTTCATCACTCGTTAAGCAGTAACTCCCAGTTCCTCCGTTCCAAGCCCCGGTAACCTGTAAGCTACTTTCTGTCTCTGTATTTGCCTGTTTTAGATACCTTGTGTAAACAGAATCATAAAGTATTTATCCTCTTGTATTTGGTTTATTTCACATTACATAATATTCTTCAACTTCATATTATAGTGTGTGTCAGAACTGCATTCGTTTCTATGGCTGAATAAGATTTCATTGTAAATATATACTACATTTGTTTATCATTCCTGTGTTAATGGGCACTTGGTGCGTTTCCATCTTTTGGCTACTGTGCATAGTGTTGCTATGAACATTGGTGTAGATACCTGTTGAGCCCCTGTGTTCAGTTCTTTTAGATACTACTTATGGAGTAGAATTTCTGAGTCAAATGATAAATCCATGTTTACCATTTGAGGGACCATCAGTCTGTTTTCCACCCTTTTATAGTCTTACCAGCAATGCAGATAAGTTTAAATTTCTTCATATCCTTGCATCCACTTGTTAATTTCTGTTATTTATTTATTTTTTTTGTAATAGCTGTCTTAGTAAGTATGAAGTAGTATCGTGGCTTTGATTTGCATTTCCCTAACCATTAACGATGTTGAACATCATTCTATATGCTCATTAGCCATGTGTATTTCTTCTTCTGGAAAATGTCTTAAGTCCATAGCCCATGTTCAGATTTGTGTTGTCTGTCTTTTTGTTAGTTGGGTTTTAGGGGTTCTTTATGTATCTTGGATATTAAATCCCTTTTATATATTATTTGAAAATATTTCCCCCATTCTTTAGGTTGTCTTTTCAATCTCTTACTAGTGTTCTTTTTTGAAAAAATATTTTTTTCATTTGTTGTTCAAGTACAGTTTTACTAGTATTCCTTGTTGCACAAAAGTTTTAAAATTATAATGGAGTGCAATTTATTTATTTTTGGTGTCTGTGCTCTTTGTGTCTTCTTAGAAACTATTACCAAATCCTGGCCATGTAGATTTATTTGCCTCTATATTTTCTTCCAACAGTTTTACAGTTTTAGCTCTTAAGTTTATATTTTAATCTCTTGTGAGTTAGTTTTTATATATGGGGTGAGGTATGCATCCAGATCTATTCTTTTGGAGGTGTATATGCAATTTTCCTAGCACCAGTTACTGATAAAACTTTGCTTTCACCACTGAGTGGTCCTAGTGCTCTTGGCCAAAAGCATTGGCTGTATATATGGACTTTTGTTCTGCTCACTGGTCTACATGTCTTTCCTTACGCCAGCATCACCTTGTTTTGATTACTGTAGCTTTGTAGTAGGTTTTAAAGTTGGAAAATGTGGGTCTTCCAACTGTTTTTCTTCAAGATTGTTTTGACTCTTTGGAATCCCTTGAAATTCCACATAAATTTTAGGCTGTGTTTTTCTGTATTTGCAAAAACAAGCAAATCAGTTGGGTTTTTGATACAGGCAGAGGTCATTGATTTTGAAGAGTGCTTTGGGTAATATTGTAATCTTTAGTATCAAGTACTTCAGTCCATGAACTGGGGATATCTTTCCATTTATTTCAGTCTTTAATTTTTTTTACCATTGTTTTGTAGTTTTCAGTGTATGTTGTAAGTTTTTTGGTATTTTTTTTTCCTGAGTATTTTAATCTTTTATGGTGCTCTTCTAAATGGAGTTATTTTCTTAACTTATTTTTCAGATTGTTGAATGCTAATGTGTAGGACTGCAGCTTTACTGAGTTTGTTCACGAGCTCTGGCGGCTTTGGGTTTGGGCTGTTTTGTAAGGGTCTTTCATGTGTGATCACATAGTCTACAGACAGATGAGTCTAGTTCTTTTCCAGTTTGGATGCTTTTGTCTGTTTCTCTTACCTGGTTGCTCTGCTAGATCTTCCAGTACTGCGCTGAATCAGAGTGGCAAAAACAGGCATCTTTTTCTTGTTCCTGGTCTTAAAAGGAAAGCTTTCAGTCTTTTATTATTGAGTATGATGCCAGCTGGGGGATATTCAAATATTGCTTTTATCATTTGGAGAAAGTTTTTTTGTATTCCTAGTTCGAGGTGTGTTTTTTTTTTTTATTGTGAAAATTCATTGAATTATTTCAAGTGCTTTTTTCCCATTAGTAGAGAGATGATCGTGTCTTTTCCCCTTCAGTCTATTAATGTGATGTATTGTATCATGTGCACTGATTTTCGTATGTTGAAAATTCTTGGAATAAATGCTATTTGGTCATAGTGTATACAGTTTTTAATATGCTGCTGAATTTTGTTTGCTAGTATTTTGTTGAGGATTTTTGCATCTGTTTTTAGGGACTGTTGGCCTGTAGTTTTCTTGTATCTTTGTCTGACTTCGGTGTCACTGTAATGCTGGCTTCAGAGAAGGGGTTAGAAGTGTCTCCTCCTCTTCTGCTTTTCTGGAGTAGAGAAAGTTGGTATTGATTGTTCTTCAGATGTGCGCTGCAGTTCACCGGGGGAGTCATGTGGGCCTGGTTTTCTTTGTTGAGAGGTTTTGAAAACTGGCCCACTCTGCTTGCTTGTTAACAGGTCTGTTCACATTTAGTGTTTCTTCTTAAGTCAGTTTGGTAGTTTGTGTGTTTCTAGGAATTTGTGTAGATGAAATTTAGATTACTAAACTTGTCGGTGTACAGTTGTTCATGATATTCTTTTATAATTTTTCTGTTTTTTTGTTTTTGTTTTTGTTGGTGATGTTTCCATTTTCATTTCAGATTTTAAGTTAATTTGAGTTTTCTCTTTTTTGTTAGTCAATGTAGTTAAAGGTTTATTTGTTTTATTGATCTTTCCAAACAACCAAGTTTTAGTTTTATTAATTTTTCTCTATTTTTTTAGTCTCTATTTTGTTTATTTCTACTCTGATCTTTGGTATTTAATACCTTCTTCTGGCTTTGGGTTTAGTTTGCTCTTATTTTACCAGTGTCTTTAAGATTTGATAGGTTATAGATTTAAGTTCTTTTTTTTTTAAATTCTCACCCAAGGATATGTTTGATTTTAGAGAGAGAGGATGAGGGAGAGAGAGAAACATCAGTGTGAGAGAGAAGGAACATTGATCGATTGCCTCCTGTATGTGCCCAATTGGCGATCAAACCTGCAAACTAGATATGTGCTCTGGCTGGGAATTGAACCCACACCTGCTTTGGTGTACGGGATGAAACTCCGAGCAACTGAGCCACCTGGGCATGGCAAGATCCTCTTTTTTCATGTATGTGTTTACAGATGCAACTTTCCCTCTTGCCATTGCTTTTGCTACATCCCATAAGTTTTAATGTATGTTTTTGTTTTTATTCATATTAGGGTATTTTCTAAATTTCCATGTGAATCATTGGTTGTTTAAAAGTTTGTTAATTCCCACTTATTTGTGTATTTTCCATCTTTCCTCCTGTTACTGATTTCTAGTTTCATTCCATTGTAATTGGAGGAGATCAGTAGTGTGATTCATTCTTTTTAGATTTATTGAGCCTTGGTTTATGGCCTAATATATGGTGAATCTTGAGAATAGTACATGTGCACGTGAGAAGACTGTGTATTCCTGGTGTTGGGCGGCGTGTTTTGTGTAGGTTTGTTAGGTCTAGTTGGTTTCGGGTTGAAATCTGTGTCCTTACTGATCTCCCCTCCAGGTGCTCCGTCCATTATTGAAAGTGGATATTGATGTCTCTATTCTTGTAGACGTGTTTATCCCTTGATTTCTTTCCACTTTTACTTTATATAGTTTGCGACACTGTTGTTAGGTACACATATGTTTATAAGTGATATCTTTTTCCTCTATTGAGCCTTTTATTTAAATATTATATCCTTCATTTTGAAGCCTGTTTTATCTAATAATAATGTGGCCAGCCACCTCCACTCTCTTTTGGTTATTACAGCATGGTGATACATCTTTTATAGCCTCTTACTTTCAACCTTTGTCTGTTTGTATTTAATGTGAGTCTCGTGTAGACAGGGTCATTTTAAAAAAGCATTTTGTCAATCTCTCCCTTTTAATTGGAGAGTTCAGTCCACTTGTATTTAATGTAATTGGTGATACAGAAGCATTTACTTTTGCCATTCAGGTGTATGTTTTTCATATTTTTTATATTTTTCTTCAATTCCTGCATTCTTACTTCTAAAAAAAACTTTAGTTTATCTTTTTGTAGTGTACTGTCTTTATTCCCTTCTTTTTTATTTTTCATATTTTAAAAATTATTTTGTTTTTACATTGGGTATTACAGTTAGCATCTTAAACTTATGGTTGACTA
Organism: Tonatia bakeri; assembly: GCA_004024845.1. Taxonomy (NCBI): domain Eukaryota; kingdom Metazoa; phylum Chordata; class Mammalia; order Chiroptera; family Phyllostomidae; genus Tonatia; species Tonatia bakeri. The sequence continues at coordinate 270,480 of PVIA01000553.1, forward strand.
ATACCAGTTTACTTTTAGTAGTATATAAACACCCTGCTTCTGTACGTATCTGCCCTTCCCCTTTTAATTGTTATTATTGCAGAATACATCTTCATACATTGTATGCCCTTTGTTTAACATAGATTATAATTATTGTTTTATGCATTTAAAAAAATTATTTGTTTATTTTGTTGTTCAGTTACAGTTGTCCCCATTTCCCCCCCATTACTCTCCCTCACCCTACCCACCCCCACCTGCCACAGTCGGTTCTCCTCCCCTTCTGTTACTGTTTTCCATGGGTCCTTGGTAGTGTTCCTTGACCAACCTTCCCCTATACATTTCTTCTTAAAATTATGTGGGGGAGGAGTTATAAACCAAAAATACAGTAATACTGGCTTTTATATTGTATTTAATAGTGCTTTAAAAATATTTTGCTTATTTATTTTTAGAGAGAGGGGAAAGGAGAGAGAGAGAGAAAGAGGGAAAGAAACATTGATTGGTTGCCTCTCTCATACCCCCAACTGAGGACCTGGCCCACAATCTAAGAATGTACCCATGGCCACATCAGCCAGGGCATCCCCTCTAACTCTTGAGGGATTCTTTTCCCAGCCCCTGATAGTTTCCTCACATGAATATCCCAGCCAGTCCTCAGCTCTTGTGCTACTCGGTGCAGATACCCGGAGTTCTCACTTTGTACAGCTCTTTTTCATCTGGTACTCAGTGATGTGGACTTGAGCCCCTGTGACCTTTTTGTACTCCCAGTTTCCCCCTCCTCAGCTCAGGGAGGTCTGTGGACCCTGTTCTGGTTTCTTCTCTCTTTGCCGTTACTTGGAAACTTTCTCCAGGCAGTGCCCTTTCCTGCCTATGTCTAGTGTCTTGGGGCCATTGTTTTATATATTGTCTGATGTTTTAGTGTTTTTGGGTGGTAGGGTAAATCTTATCCCCGTTAATCTATATTTTTACCGGAATTAACCAGACAGATCTCTCCACCAACTAAGAATGGCCATGCACCACCCACGGAGCCCAGAAGAGCTAACACTCTTGTCAGTCCTGTCTGTGTCTGGGCCTGTTAACTCCATCTGAACTGGGTAAAGTGGTGACCAGAAAGGTGGGGTCGTTTTTTGGTTGTAAATAGACTATACAAAAATCTGAAGCAGAGGATTTCAGGGTAGAGGCTGGGACAGTACACTTGAATTGGTAGGAGTTTATGAATGAAAAAAATCTAAACATTTCTTAAGGTAGACAGTTAGTGTTAGCTTAGGGTTAGCTGCCTTCAGGGAAGACAGCCTCTGGCTAGCTGACACTGTTGAATAGCAGTTTTGGAAGAGTCCAGTTTGACTTCTGGGTAGGATAATTTATTTTAAATTGTAATATTCCAGAAATGTGGTACAAATACAGTTGCTTATATAATTTTTCTTCATTCTGAAACTTAAATTTTAGCAATGATAAAAGATAATGTTTATTATATTTACTTAAAAGTTAAACATATTTTCTAATACTTTTTAAGCATGTTGGGAAAATTGGCGCACAGTTACCTTAACTGATAGGTGTATGGTGCCATCTAATGGCTAATGTGAAAATCTGTTTAGTAAATGGCATAATGCTTAGCAGTTTGTTTATATGCTGATTAAATTTAACAGAAGTCTTTGCTTTAAATGCCCAAGGTACAATTTTCTTTAAACACTAAGGCATATGTATATATACCTTCTAATTTCAATTTGTGATATTTTAAATTCAGCTATATCAGTGTGATTTTTCATCACATAGAAAGCATATGTATGCAATTATCATTTTAAGTTATATTCAAAATAAATTTTGCATGGAATACCCATTATAATAAGGAAGTAGTTTAGAAACCTTAAAAACTGCTATTTTTTTTTAGTTCTTGTTTCCTCTTCTGAGTTCCAACATATACTTACAAATTAATGCAATGCCGAACCTCACTTCTGTTGTAAATGGAGAATTCATTCTTTCTCTCTCCTTCCCTCTCTCTCTGCATTTTTTATTAAATATACACAGACCATGGTCATGATTAATTAGATGGGCAACTTCTAAGTGGTTCCCCAGATCCTCCGATTTCTGTGGAACCGCCCCAGAGGCTGCCAGGGAGGTGGCTCGGGGAAGAAAACCCTGGCGCCGTTGAAAGGCTCCAGAAGCCCTACAGTGAAGACTGTCAGCTCTGCTCAGCGCGGTGTCCCTACATCCGTGTCGTTGTGGGCCCTGGTTTCCTTTGTGTAACAAGTAACATGTTAAAGCCCTGATGACCTGGTGGGTGTTCTTAAGACCTTTTGGAAGTTGTTCTGCATTCCCTTTTTAAGAATAAGGAACAAGGAATAAGGAATTTGGTTGAATTTTGATTATTGTAATGGAACAAAATATTTTGGTTTTTATCTGGTCATATAGTAATGCTTCCTATTGATCAGAAATTTAGAAAATTTAGAGAAATACTTAGAAAATGTATAAATAACAATCCTAATTTCACCTGCCATAGATGATAACTACTAATATTTAAAATGTTACATATAGCCTTTTGATACATATATACATAATTTAAACAAAATTGTTATCATATTCTGTAAATTGTTTTGTATCCAGATTTTTCACTTACCTAATATGAGTATTTTCCCATGTTATTGACCACTTTTTATTTTGTTTGTTAATTGTTTATATGATTTTAATGATCATATGTTATTGTATTGTATGAGCATACAATTATATAATAACTGATCTACAATTTCTGAATTTTAAATGTATAAATTCTTACACTGTTACTAATGCTGCTTTAGTGAGTACAAAAATTTTATAGCTTTGTAATAGCTCTGATTAGTTTCTTAGGAAAAAAAATCTTTTACATTGACAAAACATTTCTGGAAGCAGACTATCTGGGTCAAAGATTATCCTCATTTTCAGAGTCTTTTATGAAATTTTAGCAATTTACATGGATAAAAATCTCAGAAAAGACTTATTTTTTTTGAGTTAACAACTTTGTCAAGTTGATATGTTATTGTTTCACATTACATGTCTCTGACTAATTTGGGGTAATTTTTCATGTTTAATGAAGATTTATAATTCTTTGTTGAATGTCCTTTGGAAATTACTCTGGTAGGTTTATTTTTTATTTAAAAATATCAAGGATGTGTTTATAGTGATAACATTTCTTTTTTTGCCATATGTTAATTTTTGCCCTCTTTATTTTTTAACTTTGAATTTTGATTTTGGCATATTTTGATACATAAGATTTTTATGTTTATATGTAGGGAGAAAGTATTAATCTCTTAATTTATGGATTCTTTATTGTATGTTTACACATTTTACCTAAAATCAAAATTTATTGGACTTAATTCTTTTCAACTAGTACATATTTTTCTGGTTGTTAAAAAACAATAAATTTAATATCAAACATTTGGGAAGCAGAGATTAAGAAAAAAATTTAAAATCACATGTGTCATACCTTTACCCAGGGATGATGACATTATTTCTTGAATAACCAGCAAATTGATTTTTTCTACAGATACGAACTTTCCTTATCATATATCATCTTACTGTCTACTAGAGTATATTGAATTTTCATACTTTGTTCTATTTAATATTGTACTACTTAATTATAGTTTGTTAATATATTTTTTAATAATCTCTATTATATTTTTCCATTATCATTTAGTCCCCTTATACCTCCTCCTGCCAGCAATCACCGCCCTGTCATCCATGTCCATGAGTCCTTTTTTTTTTTTTGCTCAATCCATCTACCCCCTAAACTCTGCACCCCCAGTAGCTGTCATCTGCTCTCCATCTATGAGTCTGATTCTATTTTGCTTGTTAGTTCAGTTCCTTAAATTCCACATATGAATGAAATCGTATGGTATTTGTCTTTCTCTAACTGGCTAATTTCACTTAGCATAATGTTCTCCAGGTCCATCCATGCTGTTGCAAAGGGTAAAATTTTCTTCTTTTTTGCTGCTGAGTAGTATTCCATTGTGTAAATGTCCCATAGTTGTTTTATCCACTCATCTATTGATGGATACTTGGACTGCGTCCGTATCTTGGTGATTGCAAATAATCCACAGTGAACATGAGGTGCTTATGTTCTTTCAAATTAGTGTTTTGGGTTCCTCAGGATATATTCCCAGAAGTGGGATTACTGGGTCAAAAGGCAGACCCCTTTTTAATTTTTTGAGTTATCTCCATACTGCTTTCCACGGCGGCTGCACCAGTCTGCAGTCCTACCAATGGTTCAAGACAGTTCCCCTTTCTCCATATCCTCACCAGCACTTGTTTATTGATTTATTGATGATAGCCATTCTGACAGGTGTGACATGGTATCTCATTGTGGTTTTACTTGCATTTCTCCAATGATTAATGACATTGAGCATCTTTTCATATGTCTATTGGTCATCTGTATGCCCTCTTTGAAGAAGTGTCTATTCAGGTCCTTTGCCCAATTTTGAATTGGATTGTTTGTTTTTTTGGTGTTTTGTAAGTACTTCGTTAATTGTGGGTGTCATCAGATGTGTCAGTGAATATGTTCTTTCATTCCTTGTCTTTTTGTTTTGTTGATGATTTTCTTTGCTGTGAAAAAACTTTTTAGTTTTTCTGTTTGTTTCCCTTGCCTAGGGAGATATATCTGGTAAAAAATTTCTACAAGCAGTGTCTAAGATTTTGCTGCATTTGTTTTCTTCCAGGATTCTTACGGTTTTGGGTGTACGATTTAAGTCTCTGATCCATTTTGAATTTATTCTTGTGTGTGTTATAGGAAGGTACTCTGGTTTCAGTTTTCTGCACTATTTATTGTATAAAGTATCTGTAGCCCATGCGTGTGCATGCTCCTCTGGTGAATATTAATTGACTATAAAGGTGTGGGTTTATTTCTGGGCTCTCCATTCTATTCCATTGACCTGTGTGTTTGTTTTATGTCAGTACCATGCTGTTTTGATTAGTATGGCCATTGGAAATATTTTAATACTTTGTATCAGTTAGCAATTCTGTGTTACAAATGTTCATTCCTTACAAATTTTTTCATTCATAGGGAGTACTCAGCAATTTATGAGTATATTAGACAGTTGGTAAAAGCTATTTCTAGTTTTTAACAATGATTTTTAGGGGCTCTGATTCTCTTAACTGTAAAAGACTATTTGCAAATAAAACATACAAAGAGGTTACGATAACATTATACAGGTATGTGCTACATAATGCTATTTCTTGCTACGATGGATCACATGTCTGTGGTTTTATAAGATTATTAGTGGAGCCGAAAAACTCCGGTTGCCTAGTGGAGTGACCATCATGATGTTGTAGTGCAAGGCACTGCTCGTGTGTTTGTGGTGATACCGGTACAACAGACCTGCTGCTCTGCCGGTCATGTAAAAGTGGAGCACATACGAGGTCTGTCCCGAGGTTTCCGGCCGTGTACTGTGAAAAATAGAGATGTTTATTGAAGAAGGTATGAGATACAAGAAACATGGCATATAGGTCAGTGATGCCTCAGTCCCCTTCAAAGTGGGCACCTTGGGACCTCATGCAGTTCTCCCAGTCCCCATCAGCTGCCCTGTCATATTTTCCTGAATCTCACTGATGGTCTGAAATCTCTTTTCTTTCAAAGGTGATTTTAGTTTTGGGAAAAGCCAGAAGTCACAGGACACCAAATCTGGGCTCTAGAGGGGCTGAGTCACTTGGGTGATTTGAAGTTTTGCCAAAAACTCTACATGAGACGTGATACATGAGCGGGTGCGTTGTCATAATGCAGCTGCCAGTCAGCAGTTGCCCATAGTTGTGGCCTTTTGAACCATCCGAATGGTTTGCACAGAGGATGTTCAAGCTTAGCACAAAATTTGATGCAGATTTGTTGCTCTACTTCCTCATTTTGAATGTGACGGCCACACAGTGCACATGCTCACTCAATGAGCATGAGTCTACCACCCCCACTGACTAGTACAGCGAAGTCCTCGTTGTTCACACATGCACACATGCTGCCAGGTCACATCGATGACGTCATGTAAGTTGTTCTTGTTATGTTAACAGTGGCTGGATAGACCTTGTATAATAACACACAGTGCATCATACTTGATAATGATAAGAAATGATTGTTCTGGTTTATAGTAGCATCTTAGATGCTACTATATTATACTTTTTATTGTTACGTGAGAGTGTACACTTTCTACCTAAAAATATTTTGCTATAAAACAGTATGCCGTGTAACACTGGTAGCAGTCTTAGCCACCTTATATATACCATGTCTCTCTCTCTTTTCTTTGATTTAATCTTTATTGTATTTTTCCCATTACTGTTTAGTCTCCTTGTTACCCCCCTTGCCCCAGCAAAAACCACACTATTGTCCGTATCCATGGCCATGTCTCCTGATTGTATCATTTTCTCGCGCTTGATTTGATCTCTTGTTTTATATAAAACATGCTGTGCATCCTTGTAGCCTAGGTTTGTGCACGCTCACTCCAAGATGTTTGCACAAGGACAGCGTCACTTAATGACATTTCATAGAACATATCCTTGTCATTAAGTGGCACCTAACTGTATACCCTCATCCCCTTTATCTTTTGTTTGCTTCACTCTAAAAAATCTAGGGGACTAATATTCCAAACTTCGTCAGTAATTCACCTCAGTCATCATTTAACCAAAACATAGTGACTTATGCGAAGTTATTTTCTAATAAACATCAAGTTAGTTGAAATATAGTTCTCAGAAATATTCTTCTTTGTTTTAGGAATGTTTCAGTGCTTTGAAGTTAAGGCTAAGTGGAGGATTCTTTCTGCCTGTAGGGTCTGGCAGAAGTAAGGCCTGGCTGAGCGTGGTCGGTAGGGTAATAGTATGGGTGTAATAATTTATAGTTTTAATTTGAACAGTTCACCTAAAATGTCTCATGGTGTGCTTGAGTGTGATATTATTATGTTACAGAATTATGTGCTTATGATTTTGTAATAAAAGATTTTGTAATAAGAGGGCGTTATTTCTGCCAGACCCTGTATATGTGTTCAGCTGTCAAGAGGAGCAAAAATATGGGAAATAATTTTCAAATGATTTAAAGAGGTTTGGCTGCCATTCACCTGAGTTTAGAGAAGAATGAAAGGAGAGAATATAAGACAAAAGGAGTTAACACCTCTCTTTAACTTAATGGTCAAAGCAGTAGTAGACCTGATCTGGCTTTTAGGGTCTTTATTTGCAAAACAAAAAATGATATCTAATAAGTCTTCTAAAAATTTTTTAAAGGGGATGATATTTTATCAATACCCTATTTCTGTTCTACCATGACATCCAAATCTATTTCCCTCTAAAAGTTGTTAAATATTGCCAAATTCTTACAAATATTAGTTTGTTGTTGATGTGTTTTTCTTTTATCAATTTAGTTTAATTCACAAATGTGTGTTCCGTTTGCTTTTTATTTTTGGTTTTGATTTATTCCTTACTGTGAAATAATTTCCAAGTCCATCATCTAGTTTTTTAAAAAACTTTTGAATTAGTGGATCTACTTCAGTGTTTTCATACAATTATAATGATTTTCTTTTTAAAAAATATATTTTATTGATTATACTGTTACAGTTGTCCCTCTTTACTCCCCTCTACACCCTCTCCCACCCACATCCCCCCCTTTAGTTCATATCCGTGTGTCATACTTTTAAGTTCTTTAGCTTCTACATTTCCTATACTCTTCTTGCCCTCCCCCTGTCTATTTCCTACTTACCATCTGTGCTACTTATTCTCTGTACCTTTTACCCCTCTCGCCTCCTGCCACTCCCTTGTTGCTAACCCTCCATGTGATTTCTATTTCTGTGGTTCTGTTCCTGTTCTAATTGTTTGCTTTGTTTTTGTTTTAGGTGCGGTTGTTAATAATTGTGAGTTTGCTCTCATTTTACTGTACATGTTTTTTATCTTCCTTTTCTTAGATAAATCCCTTTAACATTTCATATAATAAGGGCTTGGTAGTGATGAACTCCTTTAACTTGACCTTATCTGAGAAGCACTTTATCTGCCCTTCCATTCTAAATGAAAGCTTTGCTGGATAGAGTCATCTTAGATGTAGGTCCTTGCCTTTCATGACTTGAAATACTTCTTTCCAGACCCTTCTTCCCTGCAAAGTCCCTTTTGAGAAATCAGCTGACAGTCTTTTGGGAACTCCTTTGTAGGTAACTGTCTCCCTATCTCTTGCTACTTCTAGGATTCTCTCCTTCATTTTAATCTTGGGTAATGTAATTATGATGTGCCTTGCTGTGTGCTTCCTTGGGTCCAACTTTTTTAGGACTCTCTGAGCTTCCCGGACTTCCTGAAAGTCTATTTCCTTTGCTCTACTGGGGAAGTTCTCCTTTATTATTTGTTCAAATAACTCTTCCACTTGTTGCTCTTCCTCTTCCCCTTCTGGTACCCTAGTAATTTGGATGTTGGAACGTTTAAACATGTCCTGGAGGTTCCTAACCCTCACCTTATTTTTTTGAATTCTTGTTTCTTCATTCTTTTCTGGTTGGTTGTTTCTTTCATCTGGTCCACTCCATTGATTTGAGTCCCAGTTTCCTTCCCATCACTATTGGTTCCCTGTGTATTTTCCTTTATTTCACTTAGCATAGCCTTCATTTTTTCATCTAATTTTTGACCAAATTCAACCAATTCTGTGAGCATCCTGATCACCAGTGCTTTGAACTCTGCATCTGATAGGTTGGCTACCTCTTTGTCGCTTGGTTGTATTTCTTATGAAGCTTTGATCTGTTCTGTAATTTTTTTTGTTTCGTTTTTTTTTTGTCTTGATGTGCCTGTTACGTAGTGACAGAGCCTTAGGTGTTCCCCTGGGTGGGGCAACCCAGTCGCTGCTGGGTTGTGATGATGTATGTGGGGCAGAGGTCTGAGAGGGAACAGTGGCACTTGCTCCACTGTCAGCTGGTTTTCAGTCACTTCCCCTGCTTCCCCCAGGCAAACTGGGCCCTTCTGGTGCTGATTTCCATGTGGGTGGGCTTGTGTACATTCTAGGACCCTGTGGATCTCTCCAGCAAACTCTCCTGTGAGGCTGGGAGTCTCTCCCAGGACGTCAGCCCCCACAGGTGTTTTCAGTTGGTGTTTTGAGGTTTTATTTTCCTGTGCTGGGACCCTGGGTTGTGCGGTGTGTGTTGCTCCCCAGTTTCACCTGGTTTATCTGTGTGCGAAAGTGGGTCCACCTGGTCTGCCAGCTGCCTTGTGTGCTGCGTCCTTCCACAATCTGCCGCCTTGCTGGGTTTGCCTACTGCCATCCCACGCCAGGGTCTGCCAGCCACCACTTTTTTTGCCGCCGCCCCTTTCCACCTAGCTGCCCAACTCCACCCCTCCTACCGGTCTGGTTGAGTGTGTCTACTTTAACTCCTAGGTTGTCGGACTTCCATACAATTCAATTTTCTGTAAGTACTGGTGGTTTGTTTCTAAATTTCTGTTGTCCTTGTTTTGGTTGTGCGAGGAGGTACAGTGTGTCTACCTACGCCTCCATCTTGGCCAGAAGTCCCATTATAATGAGTTTCTATCACCATTAATTTATTTATCTACTTTGAAAATTCTCAAAATTCTTTCATGAATATGAACTTTCTAAATATCTTCAGTACAATAACTTTAGCCATTTGGGGATTGTTTAAAATAGGATCTTCCTAGGCTTTCTCTCAGGCCGGTTGTTAATCTTAATCCTCAAAGCTTTATACTTTCCTAGCCTTTTCTGATAGCCTCTTGCTGTCTTAGTCCTCACAGTAGTTCTGTAAACAGTGTTTCAGGTATCATTACAGGTCATTTTCTGTATTTTCTAATATGAGAGTTCTTTATTCTGTGGTCTAACCAATCTGTGTATACTGAAACCTTAGATAAATATCTTTTTGCCTTTTCTCCTATAGTATAACTTCATCCTTCACATATGACTTTTAAATATATGTCTAGTGAATTTGTTTGTTTCTTTCTGTACCTTTATAGTATTCTCAGTTTTATTTTGAAACTGAAAACCATACTGCTTTAATAAGTATCTGATAACACAATAATAGAAGGTTTAGTTTTCACTTGTTAGAAACTTTCCTGATTTCTGTTTAACTGGTATTATACCATTATTTATTTTTAATTTGTTCCTAACACATTTTACTGACCCAACCTAAAGATTTCATTAACCTTTATTAGTATTTGGTCTTAGTGGGATAGTAACTTAATTTTGTTTTGATGTATTATTTCTTCAGTATATTGAGGTCCCTTGTGGGTCTTTTCTTTAATGAATGAGCAACTATACCAAACCTAGTGTTCCTAGGACCTTTTATAAAATTAAGAACATGTTCTCAATTCCTTCATCCAAGTTATTGGTAAAGGTATTACATGACTGTTTATAGAGTGATTTTCTCTAATCTGATTATGAGTCATTGAATTTTAGATGTAATATTACATGCTTTTGTGCACCCTCATTCTATGTATCTGTCTGTGTACCTTCCTGTCTACTTACCTACCTGTCTGCTACCTGCATTTGGTTATTTGGGGTTTCTCAAAGTACCAATCAAGAGGCAGAGCAGAGGACAGGTAGGACCACTGAATTGAATTGGGGGCTGGCTCTGCTTAATTGCTTTTATAAGCTGGGCACAAAGTGCCTTCACATGTGGAATTTTCCACATGGCTTTGGAGAAGCAAGTGGTTAGAAGGAAGATATAATTCTGTATTTTTTGTGTGAGCAGGAAGTAGGGAGGTGGTGACATTCTTGTGGTTGGCTTATTAGTGTTTCTTCTTGCCACCTGGTGTCCTTGGGACCAAACAAGAGGCTGTGAGGTGGCACCAGCTCTTTGTTTTTTTTTTAAAGCCAGTGTCCTTGGGACTTCCAGCCCAGATTCCTATGCTCTCTCTTATTTATCTGTGTATTTCAGCATACAGTCACATACATAGCTATTTGCTGTTTCCTGACTTCAAGTTGTTGGGCTAGAAAAGGAATATTCAGTTAGGGAAGGAGTGACTTGAATGGCTTCTTTGGCATTAGGGCTGATTGTCAATAAGTGCAAATATGATACAACAGCAAGATTGGTACAAGGCAAAAAACCCAAAACTGGTTCTGTACCAGTGTATGCCTGAGAGATAGCCTAGGTGGTATGGTGTGCCATAAAGCCTCCTGACTTACTTGGGCTTTCAAATCTTAACCTAGAATCTATACCCTATGTCCTAAGTTTGTTGATTAAACAGAAATTTCATTTTAGAGAAGATTGTGAGATTTATTTAGGAAAGCTAGACGTTACATGTTTTCCTTGTCTGCATAAGTAGAGATTCTTTTCACAGAAAGAAATTAGTGAGTTATCTTGACGTATTTTTCTGAGACATAAAGGTTGCTCCTTGGTGTCAGATCTTTTTCTAGATAATTGAAAATTGGTATTTTGATAACTTGGACTAATATTTTTCTCATGCAGTTGCCATGATTGTTTTGTTTTTAAAAAACTGCCTATTTATTTATTTATTTACTTACTTATTTAAGAAGGGAAGGGAGAAAGAAGGAAGAGAAACGTTGATGTGAGAAACATTGTTTGGTTGCCTCCTGTATGCAGCCCAACCACGGGCCATACCCACAATCCAGGCATATGCCCTACCTGGAAATCAAACTCTGGTGACCCTTTGCTGTGTGGGATGATGCCCAACCAACTGAGCCACACCAGTCAGGGCACTACTTTCTAAAATATGTTCACAAAATCATAAGTAATGTATGTTTTTTTAGATGATTGTGATATAAGACCATGGATTGGAAGGTCTCTTTCATTGGAAATAGAAGTATTAATGAAGCAAGTTCAGAAAAAGCATTTTTAAAATTAATATAGGACAATATGTGTGTATTTGTCCCTTAAATAGTTTGTATATGTGAGACAGCCTAAAACTTCTGTTTTTTTTTCCTCCATTCCTGTTCTTATTTCTACCAGAGTGATTTTTATTACTTTCATAGTTAAAGTACTTTATTGAATCCTCATTGAATCCTTAACAATTTTTCTAAGGACTTCATGGTTTTGCCCTTGTTTGATATCCAGCTTTCTTTCTTGACACTTTCTACCTTTTATTCTATTCCCTTAGTGTGTCATTATCTCTTGCCTGTGGGCCTTTTAATAATAGTCTTCTTTTTGCTTTTTCCCTTGCTCTTTCTTATTCTAGAATCTTCCTAGTTCAGTTTAGGTGTTACTTCCTCCTGGAAGTCTTCTCTTATCTCCCAAATCAAGGTTAAGTTCTCCTGTCGTAGTTTATTGAGTCTGAGTTCAGGCACCAGTTTGTTTTGTTCAGACTTCACTCTTACTGCTTGATATTTATTGAATAAATTACTGTACAGTTAGTACCTTTCAGACTTTTCCACTGAAAGAATAGAGAACATCTATCCCCATGGGTACATAAAAATAACTACTAAAAGCATCAAAGTTTCTTAAAGTTTTGTATTACGTTTTTTAAATTTCAGCAAAATCTTTGTTTTGTTTTTTATCAATTTTAAAACATAAAGACTTTTTCTTACTAAATTATACAACAGCTTCATAAATCTCCAACTAAAATAGGCCCTATTGAAAGGTTTATTTCTTTTCTCTGACTTTTATCAGTCTGTTGCTTTTCTTTTCTTTTTTGATTGGTAGATTCTTTCTTCAGCTATGTGATTATTGCTGATTTTGTTACAGTTGTTTTAGTTAACCTGTAACACCACTCCTTATTTTATAAAGCAATTTAAATTGAAATTAGTTGCTACTTCATTGGTTTAAAATGTGTATTTTCAACCTCTAAAGACCAAAACTCTGCTTCCTACTTGATTCTGCTTCAGCACTGCCCTGCTTGCTCACTGATTGTTCAGTAGATCTATCTGCAGCTGCAATCAGAGGGAATGTCTTAAAGCTCTTCTAGAGTAATTTTTTAAAAAATTCAATTATTTTTGCCTTCATTATGTCTGTTGGTATATATGTCAATAAAAATGGTAGAAAGACATTACTTTGCAAAATGGAGCTCCACATTCTTTATTCATCATGCAATGGGAATTCAAGTAAATAGTTATTAACATTCAAGCTCCTGTATGGAAATAGGAACATAATATGATGTGGAGCTCTTATCACCACTATCATGTGCTGGACCTGTTTAGTGGTAATAAGAATACATGATATGCTTTTAAGGTAGATGGACTTTTGATTGCATACATATGTATTCAGATACAGTAAACCCATATGCCTTGAACTATGCACTATTTTCATCAAAGACTCTGTCTTCTCAAAATGGACCAAATTTGGCAGGGGGCGGAATTCTAAGGTTTTTTTAAGGTGAGCAAAAGGATATTTTAATTATTAGGAAGAGAAGTAGTTAGAGATGACATCGGCAAGTGATAGACTAGAAGAATGTCACTTATCCCCCGCCCCCAACACACACAAATGATTAAACAACTACAGATGAAAATAATTCCAGGAAAGCTGTGGAACACAGTGAAGAAGATACAGCAATCCAGTGGGGCATAAAAACTGAAAAAAGATATGTGGAAAAGCAGAGGAAGCATTTTACTTGCATTACCTCATCCTTTAGTCCTGAAGAGCTTGTCACCAAGAGGGATTCCCTTGGCCATGACCCCCCTTTAGGGGCAAAAAGAATAACAAAAAGACTCCAGCAACTTTCTCCACTAGTATCGAGGAACCCATTGACCCTTGCCACTGCCATGGGCACTTGAAGCTTTTGCAACAGAGGACCTCCACAGTCTTTGCAACACAGACCAGATGAAGGAGCTGCCTAGAGTCAACCTCATTGTATCCCGCTGGAGCACATACCACTATGTCTCCCACTGCCTCCCAGGAACAGAGCCATTGCAGTGGCCTCACATGGAGTCTGGAGCCATCTCTGCGTCTCCCTACTCCCAGGCTGGAGCCAACATTATTCTTCTAACCCCCAACCCCCATCCTGGTGCCACTATATTAATGCCCCAGGTCCTAGTTTCACAACCATTTTACGTGCATCCAGACACTGGGGTTGCAGCTGACCTGCCTGTGCCTACACCCGAGGCCTTGGTGCTGCTGTGAATGTACCAATACATCTGTGCCTTGGACTTCAGTTCCACTACTGAACTAATGTGAACACCGTGGTGTCAAGAGAGGTACTGTTGACCACAACATTCTCCGACTGGGGGTAAGGAAAGCATAAGGACCCAGCAGCGTTTAAAATTACCTAGTCAGAAGAGAAAAAAGAGAATAAAAAATAGTAAAGAAGGTCTATGGGATTTATGGGACACCATCGAGAGAGCCAGGGTATGCATCATTGGAGTTCCATATGGAGAGGGTGGTTGAGGGAGGGGATAGGGAGCTTTTTAAAATAATGATTAAAAGCTAAACTAGTTTGAGGAGGGAGATGGACATCCAGTTTCAGGAACCTGAAATGTTCCCAAACAGGATAATGCAAAGAAGACTGCATTGAAAGACATTACAATCAAATTGTCAGAAGTCAAGGACAAAGAATTTTGAAAGCAACAAAAGGAAAGCAACTTGTCACATACAAAGGAACCCCTATAGGACTATCAGCAGGTTTCTTAGCAGAGAAATCTTGCAGGCCAGGAGAGAGTAAGATGGTACACTCAAGGAACTGAAAGAAAAATCCTGCCAACCAAGAACACTATACCTGAAAAAATATAGATTGTTTAACTATGATAGTGAGATAAAGTCTTTTCTAGGTAAGTAAAAACCAGAGGTAATTTATCACCATTATATCGGCTATAGGAGAAGTAGTTAAGGAGTTCTTGAAATTAAAACAAAAACTCACTAAACATCAACACAAAAGTATTTGAAAACATAAATTAAATTTTGTTAATGGATACACAATATCAAAAGCAAACTCTGACTATAAGAATACAATTGGGGGAGTAAAAGTATAGAGTTTCTGTATGCAATTAAAGTTAAATTGTCATCAACTCAAATGATTATAACTACAAGATATTTTATGCAAACTTCAAGCTAACTGCAAAGATAAAACCTCAAATAGATGCATAAGGATAAAGAGAAAAACAGTGAAAGCTAATTACTGCAAAAAAAATGATCAGATAACCAAGAAAGCCACCAAGAGAGGAAGAGAGGGTCAAAGCATCTGCATAACAGGTGGAAAATAGCTAACAAAGTGGTCATAGTAAGTCCTCACCTATCAAAAATTACCTTTATTTAAATGAATTGTACTCACCAATCAAAAGACATAGAATGGTTGAGTGGATTAAAAAACAAGATGAAGCAATATGCTACCAATAAGAGACTCACTTTAGATTTAAAGACACACATAATCTGAAGGTGAAGAGATGAAAAAATACATTTTATGCAAATAGTAACCATAAGAATACAGGAATGGCTATACTTATATCAGACAAAATAGAATTTAAGACAGAAACTGACAGGATCATGATCGTACATGTAGAAAACCCTTAGGACTCAACAGCAACAAAAACCTTCTAGAACTAATAAGTAAATTCAATAAAAGTTGTGGAACACAATATTAATATAGAAAAGTCAGTCATGTTTTTATACACATACAAAGAATGAACTGTTGAAAAGCAAATTAGGAAAACAATCTTATTCACAATAGCAATTAGAAGAACAAAATAATTGGGAATAAGCTTAACCAAAGAGATAAAAGACTTGTACTCTAAAAGGTAGGCCATTGATGAAGGAAATTAAAGAAGACACAGATAAATGGAAAGACATCCCCTGTTGATGGATTAGAGGAATTAATATTGTTAAAATGTCCATGCCATCTAAAGTGATGTACAAATTCAGTGCAGTCCCTATCCAAATCCTAAAATTTGCTTGGAACCACAAGAGATCCCAAACAAAGACATTTTAAACTAGAAGAACAAAGCTGGAAGCATCATACCAACTGATTTCAAACTATATTACAAAGCTATATTAATCAAAATAGAACGATATAGCATTTAAAAAGGCATACAGACCACTGGAAAAGTTAAAGAGCCCAGAACTAAATTTATACGTCTATTGTCAACTGTAGATGCATCCTTTTTCAACGAGGATGCCAAGAACAAATGAGGATGAAGGAGATAGTCTTGGGAAAGCTGCATATCTACATCCAGAGAAATGAACTAGGGCCCTTGTCTTACAAGCATATACAAAAATTACTCAAACTGAATTAAAAACTTAACTGTAAGATACGAAACTGCTTAAACTACTGGCAGAAAACAGGGAAGATTAACATTGGTCTGGGGGATGATTTTTTTTGAATATGGTACCATAAGCAAGATATTGAAAACAAAAATAAAGAAGTGGGATTGCATTAAGTTTTAAAAAACTGCTGCACAGCAAAGGAAACAATCAACAGAATGAAAATGCAATCTATGGAATGGGAGAAAATATTTGCAAACCATACATCTGATGAGGAGTTAATATCTAAAACATTACAAGTGAAATCAACAAACAACAAGTGCTGGCAAGGACGTAGAGAACCGGGAGCCCTAGTGCACTGTTGGTGGGAGTGCAGACTGGTGCAGCCACTGTGGGGACCAGTATGGAATTTCCTCAGAAAACTGAAAGTGAAACTGCCTTTCAACCCAGCAGTTCTGCTGTTGGGAATATACTCTAAGAATCTCATAACACTAATTCAAAAGAATTTATGCACCCCAATGTTCATAGCAGCACAGTTTGCAATAGCCAAGTGGTGGAAACAGCCTAAGTGTCTGTCAGTAAATGAGTGGATTAAAAAACTGGTACATTTACCCAATGAAATACTATGCAGCAGAAAGAAATAAGGAGCTCCTGTCTTTTGCAACAGTATGAATAGAACTGGGGAATATTATACTAAGTGAAATAAGCCAGAGGGTGAAAGATAAATACCATATGATCTCACTTATACAAGGGGTCTAGTGATCAAAATTAATAAACAAAATAGAACCAAGACATGGAAACATGACTGACAGTGGCCATGGGGGGGGGGGGATAATGGTGGAAAGAAGGGAAAGGGACTAGGCCAAGGACATGTGTAAATGACCCATGGACATGGACAACAGTGTGGGGATCGACTGTGGGAGCAGGGGGTGGGCTGGGATGAGGAGGGCATAGGGGGAAAAATTGGACAAATGTAATAGAATAACAATAAAAAAATACAATTGCTTAGAAAAAGAATTTGATTTAGGATTTTCTGTTGCTATTATGATATTGAATGAAATTTCAATTTATTACTTGGTACTTAAAAGAAATACTATTTCAATCCAGTTTCACGTTTGAAACAAGTGGGGTAGAATTTATTTTATCAACTTTGTCAGGTAACTTTTCCAAAAGGGCAGTTTTATTTCTGAAATTCTAGGTATCACTGCCATCTGTGCCTTCCCCTCTGTTGCCTCTTTAGGTTACTCAGCAGTGGATTGTATCACTTCCACGTAAATGCTTGTTTTTTTTTAACTGATTTTTAAAATTAAAATTGAGTTAATAGTTGTATATTATTATATTCCTTTCTTCAATTTGTATGCTGTCTTTCCAGCTTTGCATTATTTATATCACATTGTAGAAATTTCAAGGAAGATTTTATTTATGGAAGCAGTTGAGATATTCCAAAAGGAAATTTAAACATATCAAATACATCTTTTATCTTTCTTCATTGTTTCATGGAAATACTGATAAATTCTCTATTTTATGTTCAAACTAAAGCAAAGCAAATTGTGGAATTTTTCTGATTAGAATATCAGAAAAATACTTATTACTTTACTAAAAAAAGTTTTTTATTTTTTCTGTTATCAGTATTTGTTTCATAATAGCAGAAGTGGAAGTGTTTTATTAAAAATAAAAGCCGACTGCTTACATAGTTTACATTTTATTCAAGAGATAGAGTTGCAGCTATTAAATGAATCATTAAAGTCTCCATGACATGTAGCTGGAGGACTAGGGTTTCATGCCCAGCAGGACAAATCAGCAGTACAGACCTTGCAATGCAAATTGTAAGTTGTTTCTTTTTATCCTTCTTTTTAAAAGTATTATAAGAAGCATAGGTACTTTGTATTTAAATTTGCATATGAAATATAATGGATAGAATAGTTTTGTAAAATTTATCCTATAATTTCTAATTTGTTTTGATAAAAATAAGTTTGATTTAGAGAAGAATATTATACAAATAGATATTGAAAATATGTTGGCTTAATAAGTATTTCCCTTATACTTAATTTTATATATATCCTAGTATTTTTTAATAAACTTTACATAGAAAATGTTCTTTTGTGATAAAATGGCAACTCAGATTTAGGTAAATTCTGCAATACTTTCAAGTCAAAATGGATTTGCTCTTTTACTTTGTAAGACTATTCTTTTGTCATTTTCTTTCTATGGTCAATTTATTTGTAGACGTTAAAATGAATTTTACTGCTAATTATTTAAGCTTGAATTTTGACAAAAATGGTAGTTTTTAAGCAAATTTATCTTTTGTAAATGTATATATAGCTATTTCTAAATATACAGTAAAGATAACAGAGAAAGCCAGGTAAGTAGACGTAACATAAATAATCATTATCTTCGATAAGCTAAACTTTGTTATTTTCTGGTGACATTATTGTACCTTGTACCCTGTTTTACTTTTCAGAATTGTCTTTAGATACTTCATGTAGAGGACCATAGAGCTCACAGAAACATTACCTATGTTTTTGTTGAGCATTACTAATGAACATTGACCTACTCTATAGAGGACTTCCAGTTTTTAAACTTTTATTTATGTTATTAACTTTTTAAACATGACATATTAATAAGGATGTACCATTGATTTTGGTTTCTAAGCATAGTGCTAAAATTTATTTTAGAATATTTTGAAAGGCATCGTGAATATAAAAATTATGATTCCAGTTTTATGCTATGTATTTATTTTGAGAAACCTGAAATCTTTTGCTCTCTCATAACATATATAAAAGATAAACTATAAAATACTTGTTCATAATACATGTGTAAGTTGTATACTTTGATCACATAGCTTTCCCTTCCTTTTTATACTGCAGGTTGGCAGATAAGGAAGCAGTGTTGCTTGGTGTTTAAGACCCTGGGCTCTGGAGTCAGAATGTCTGGGTTCAAATCCAGACCCTATCATTTCCTAGATTCGTGACCTTAGACAAGCTAATGACTCTCTGGGCTGCAGTTCACTAATCTGAAGATGAACTTAACTATCACAAAATCGTTTTGAGCATTAAAGTTTAAAATGGAAGAAAGTATAACTACCAGGCAAATAGGGAGCAATGGGAATTAATATTTAACATTTTGGCAACAGGATTCAGTGCTCCTGCATTCAAATCAAGATCCTATCACTAAATAATACTTCTAAGATCTCACAAATTGTACTTTTCCTGAGCTTCAGTGCCCATACCTATAAAATTGGGCTGTATTGAGGTTGTAGCTGTGTGCAGTTAAAAGATTTTTGAAGGTCCTCCTTAAGTATCGTTTACTTGTCTGCAGTGTATGATCTAGAATATTTGAAAAAAGTATGTTTCCATGTGGATAGATTAACCAGAATCTTGAAATATTTATCCTTTATAAGGACATTCATAAAATAAGTAGAATTTTGGAGGTAAATTTCCCTCTTTTCCTGGATGAGAACACATTTTATATTACTGAGGTCTAAGATAGTGTAATTTTAATTTTTCGAGGGTGTTACAGCGTTCATGTCTATCTTTAGTTTAACTTTTTTTTGTGTTTCTGTTGCAGTATTATGCACAAGTGGGATTTATCAAATGTTTTTATACTTAGAGCTGTTACTGGTCAACTTCTGGTATCATGTCGTTTGAAGTAAATATTCTAATCCTGAGATAAGGATGAAAATAGAAGCCTGAAGCTTTTTAATACTTTTCTGTTAGAAAATATGTTATTTATTTTTTGTCTATAACCATATTATCATTTAAACATTTCAACTGTATAAAATCTTTTCAGTGAATGCAGAGAATGGACATTTGGTCAGGCAGTGGATGGAATGGGAATTATGTGAGTAGTGTGTTTACATTAGACAACTTTCATCTTTTCCTAGTAGGGAAGATTTTAAAAAATTTGTCCAGTGTCACAGTATCTACAATATTTATCTAAAATTTTATAAAATAAGAGACTCACTATTAACAAAGCCTAGCACCTGTCATTTGCCAGTTTGGCTTGTATTTAGTCGGTGAAGTCGTTCACATGGGATTGGATAAGCGAAGGGAAACTCCCAGGTCTTTTGTGCCTGAGCCGACCTTCCCCAGAGCGCTGTGCGCGTACCCCCTCTTCGCTGTCTGCAGCTGAAACGTTCTGCCCATGTTTCTGACGCAACGTGTCAAACACTAAATCTGCCTCTCGCCTTCTGCTTCCCTCTGAGCCCCATTCCCTAAACCGTGTCTTATATTTTTTCATTTGGTTAATGGTGTCACTATTTACTTAAGCTAGAAGCTTGAGAATTATCCCAAACTTCTTTATTCACATTCTTCACGTTGGGTTATTATCAGTTTTCTCATGAACAGAGACTAGAATTCCCTTTTCTGTTACCACTGCTACCACTTGATTTAAGAACTCATATTTTTGTCACCATTCACTTCCTACTGTATTTCAGATTCCTCATTATTTTAAGCAAAATAGTTCATTAAGCATAAAAGATTTAGGATGACATTGAAGGTTCTTTGACATTTTGGACCTTGCTTTCATCTCCAGTCACAGCTCTCCTGGTGTGTATTTGTCTCTCCTGAACACACATGCATGCATTCATATGTGTTTCTATGCTGTCAGCTACATGGCCTTGTACTCAGTGCTTTGAGAACACACAGGTAAGTAAGACAGCCGCGGCTGTGCCTCATCAGTGCCTATGAATGCGTGCACATTGTTTCTGTGTCCTTGACCATGCTATTTCATCTGCCCTTTTACTGTTTCATAGAGTTCTGTTAATTTTTAATGCCAGCGTCGCATCCTTTCTGAAGCATTCGTAACTTCCCCAGGTAGTATTTCTTCTTTGTGTTCCAGTAATACTTTATACTCATACCTCTATTACAGCACTTACCCTGTTGTACTTGTTTATAGTTGATCTTTTCCCCTAGACTAAATTTAAAAATGGGAAGGAGGGCGATGAAAGAGGAACATAAAAATAAGGATTGAGGCAAGAAGGGAAGGAGAGAAGGAAAATAGGAGAAGTGGTATGAGCAGTAGTTAAAAACCCAGATTCCGGAGCCAGACAGGGTTTGAATCCTGACTCGTCTCCTTACTGGCTGGGTACATGTTTGTACCACAATTTATAATGGGGATAATACTAGTATAGTGGTGAAGATTAAAGGAGTTAACATATGTAAAGTGTTCAAAACAGTGAATAGCACATAATATATACTGTATGTCGCTATTTTTATTAGCAATAACTAGTCATCTTAAGTGAGATGAACTATATTTTTTCTCTTTTAGTTTTCTAAGAAGTGGGAGATTTTCAGGCTGCATATTATCTAACCCTATGTGTTCACTCAAGGCATCAAATTTCTGAGTGATAAAGGGGACCTCCTGTACATATCTATTTACAGTATAATATTGAATATAGATACATTGAGCATTTTGCTTTTTCAAAGTATGTTGAGCATTTTGCCTCTTCATTCCAGGTTCTGTCTTGCTTCTAACCTTCCTATCTTTTAGAAATCTTGATAATTCTTTGTTTTCATCATTATCTCATTTTTTTGGGTTGATGTATACCACTGCTTTTGTCATAAATCTTATATCCTTTTATTAAAATACTGTTCTCTTGCCTTATTTTTCTTCAGCCCGGAAATGAGAGGGGCAGGGCATCTTTGTCGTCTTGGTTTGGGCAGCAAGAGCTGTTCCTCAGCATCAGCCTGATGTTCATGTAGCACTTCCACCATTCCTGTCACCTCCTCCCCTCTCCTCGTTGTCCCTCCCTTACACTGTCATTCTTCGCTCCACCCTCTATGATGATACTGTCGGCCCAACTTTGAATAGATACAGTGTCATATCATTTCTACACCTGGGATGCCTGGCTTTTACAAATAAAGAAAATCTAGGAGATTAAAGCACTCATTGCTGACTGGTTGGTGACTTCATTTTAAAAAGTGAGTTAGATGCTAATTGTTATGGCTGTTCCGATGAAGAAAAGAATCTTGGGGGACATGACATTTTAGTTGCTGTTTGAGTGGCGGAGGAAGAAAGAGTAAGTTGTAGAAGGTATTTGAAGCTTAGGCTTTATTTTCAACTAATACTTGAGTATTATATTGAAGGCACCGGGGGTATGAAACTTCAGTTACTGGTACCTCCAGATGATTGCCGTAGTGACAAATAATGCAGACACTGAAAGGGAAGAGGAGGGGTTGCTGAGGACCGAAGAAATTGGAGAAGATTTTGTGTTTTCATGCTAATAAGTCTTTGTGGCTGATTTCATGTTGTCTCTTCTTTTACACAAAAATTTTAAAAAGTTTTATGAATTAATTTTAGAGAGAGGGAGAGAAGAAGGGGAGGAGAGAGAGTGAGAGAAACATTGGCTTGTCGTTCCACTTGTTCATGCATTCACTGGCTGCTTCCTGCATCTGTCCTGATTTGAGGTCGAGCCCACAGCCTTGGCCTATCAGGACGATGCCCTTACCAACTGAACTGCCTGGTCAGGGCTGATTTCATGTATTCTTTTGAGATCAGATTCTGTGAATCCGATAGTTCATTATAACAAAGTTTCATGGGGTTTCTAGAATATACAGTGATCTCTTATCTCTGCACCTTTGTATGTGGTATTTCTTCTGCCTGCAATCATGTTAACTCAGGTAATTCTTACTCATTCTTAAAATATAATCATAGAGGTCACTGCTTTCAGAAAAGCTTACTTGAGCGTTCAACACTGGATTAAGTGTTTCTGTAGGTCTCGTAGTCCCTGTTCTTCCCCAGTCACAGCCTCCGTTATGCCATGTTGTAACGGCTTTCACCGGACTGTTTTTGGAAGACAGAAACTGTGTATATGGTAATGTTTGGTGTATGGCTGCTGCTCCAAAAATGTTGGTTGGTTGGGTGGATGAGTGGGATGTGGGAGAGAGGAGACTTGCTCTTTCCAGGCAAGGGGAAGAGGTTGAAAAAAACAGGGTTTGTGGTAATAACATGTAGCTGATTTTGAGGCAATGAGTACAGCCATTTGATCGGAGTATAATATTAAAAAGAGAGGCTGGAGCTTTGAATGTCAGGTTAAGTCCAAAGATCATTTAATAAAAAAGGGCCTTTGAAGCTTTTAGAGGTAGGAATAATGATATATATTCCTTATATATAGAAGATATATATTCCTTATATATAGAAGATATATATTCCTTATATATAGAATATATATATTCTTTATATACTGCCCTGGCTGGTATGGCTCAGTTGGTTGGAGTGTCATCCCATACATCAAAAGATTGCAGGTTCAATTCCTGGTCAGGGCAGGTATCCAGGTTGATCCAGGTTGTGGGTTTCATCCCCTGTCAGGGCACATAAAAGAAAACAGCCAATCTATGTTTCTCTCCCACATTGATGTTTCTCTCTCTCTCAGCAGTTAAAAAATGTCCTTGAATATGGATCAAAAAAGAATAATTATATACATTCTCACAAATTTGATTAATATACTTGTGCATGGGAAATATTTTTTGAAATTTTTGTGTTAAAATTTTTGTAATACTCTTCAATGCACTAGACATTAAACTGCTTAATTTATAGACTCTTGTCTTTTAAGATTGTCCCAATGTAATTTCCGGGGAAACTTTTAGAAGAGTTGAAAAAATGCTGTTAGGTGAATCGAACAATTCATTAAACTGTGCAGTTTGTTTTTCTTATAAACTAAACACTTGTGAACTATGGCAGTTTAAAAATATGTTTCAAATAAGACAGTCATCTAACATTTCTCTGGGGGTTTCCTTCTTGTTTGTAGCTTAAAGAGGAGTACATGCTTACAGCTGTGACTTTTTTCTCTCTAGTATCTCCAGAGGCAGTTGGAGTTTTGTCAGCTGTTGGGGTGTTTATTGTCTTGATGCTGCTCCTTTTTCTCTATATTAATAAGAAGTTCTGTTTTGAAAATGTTGGCGGGTTTCCAGATCTTGGTTCAGGATACAGTACAAGGAAGAACTCACAAGATAAAACTTGTAAGTACCATCACTAATTCTCTTGTTTGTTCTTTATATCTGTACTATCCTACTATTTTATTAATATGTAATAAATAGTTTGGTTTTAACATATACTGCAAACTAACATTTGAACTAGTCTGTGAGAGTAAAAGACTGTTAAGTATATTAGGTTCAGTTGTCTTTCTGTTGCCCACAAATTGCTAATATATTGCATAAAGGTAGATTGATACCATTACAGAGTAACTTTTATTTTTCATATATAAGATTTACTCTTTAGAATATAATACAAATAGATATGCTTTAAGAAGAAGGGAGTAACTTATTACTTTATATAGCTTAAATCTCTTACCCAATAACTCTCTAGTTAGCTTTCCCCCATGTGCCTACAAGGCTTTTGAAAGTATTCACCCTTTCCTTCACCTGCCGTTGAAATCTCAGCTAATAAATAATTTAATTGTTTGGAGAAGGTTATTTTTTTTAAGTAACTTAGTGTACAGTTAAAGTCTAGGTATAGAAATTAGTGCTCTTTCCCTTGGCTTGCATCACAGGTGTTCTATAAGTTACCGTTACTCGGTACCAGGAGAGATGAGGCTCTGTGTTCTTTCTCTTGTGGAAAAGTTTTCCTTGGAGTTATTTTAAAAAATCACTGAGTTCTTTGCTATTTCCAATGAATGGATTATGTAAATGATTAACAGAAGAAGCCTGACCATTATAAAGGCATTGGTTTAGAAGAGTTTTGAGGAGCTATAACAGAGAAACTTTACTTTTCTTGTCTATGTACATATGTTTTTTTCTGGTAATTTAAAAAGTGATAGCCTCATTGTTTATAAAAATCTGTTATTGAATTACGTCTGTGACTCACATTAGTAAACTGTAGAACTTTATGTGGTTTGATTTATTTCTCATAATTCAGTCCTGCTTTTTGATCATTAGTTTAGAATGAACTGGCTAAAGATAGGTCTTTGGGCTGCCTACAGGATTCTCAGGTCCAGCACCTCTGACGTTTCTTTGGTCTAATGGCCCGTTTCCACTGTTAAACATTATGGAGGAGCCCAGAGGGCTTCTCTCTGTGAGTTGTGTCTGTTGATATGTAACATATTAGAAGTTAAAGCTGAGAAGATGTAAAAAGATTTTTAACAATTTATTCATTAAAAAACAATAAGCCAGTTACATGTTAATATAAATAGTATTTTTAATTAAAAAGTGTATTTGTTAAAAAAAATTGGTGAGAAGAGTGACATTGTTTAAGTTTTCAGAAAATCTCTGATGACTGGCACAGGAGAGAGAGACAGCTGGGTCCTCAGGTCTCCTTCGTTTCCTCTCGTGTGAGGTCTCCAGAAGACCCCTGTGTTCACTTGTGAGCAAACGAGAGTGGAAACGCTAAATACTGTGTCTTCTTATTTGTGTTATAAAAATAGTTTTGTTGGCCTTGAGGATCCACTGGAAAGGTCTCAGGGACCTTCTTAATTTTTCTGAGCCTTGTTTTTCTTTCACTTACTAAATAGGAATAATAAATGTTTACCTCCTAGAATTATTGTAAGATTAGATAAGGTAAAGAGATACGTATATTTCTCCATAATATTTTTCTTTATTTGAAATGATGCTGGTAGTCTGTTAATAAGATAGGGTAGTTCCCTTATTAATAAATGAACTACAAGCATATAATAAAAATCCTTTTTATACTTCTTCTTGCAGGTGTAGAATTAAAAACCAGTAGTGTTTGAGGGGAAATATTGTCTTGCTGCTGCTATGATAGCCATAGAGTGGGAAACAGTGTCATTGCATTTAAAGCAAGTGGTTTGATTTTTTTTTTCTCGGAAGAGTGTTTGCTTCGACATGTTTCTTCCAATGCATGATGCATTTACAAAAAGATTTAAAAAGCCACAATATGAAATACTAATATCAAGCTCATGAGTAACAACATTTAAGTAAATGTTAAATTGAGATTCCAAAGTGGTTGATATTTTGAGAAGAGAAAATTTCGTTATTGCACCTTGTAGGGACAAAGAAATAGAAAATGGCATTTTTCAGAAGTTTTCAGCAGAATCTGCCTTCAGTGTCCTCTCTGGTGGACACAATCAGTAATGCTGTAGAAGATCTGACCACCGCTGTTGGGGAGGTCGGCTGTACTTTATCTGATGTGGTTACTGAACAGGTAACAAGCATGATGAATGGCTTTCGCCCAGAAGAGGAAAGCTCTTCAGCAGCAGAAGTTGTAGATACTTTTAAACAAGAAAATACCACATTACCAGAAGTCTCCAAAGACATGAATTATCAGAAAACACCATCCAATTCAGAGCACAGAGCAAATCAAAGAGATTATTACAATACTTCAGTTTCACAGAGGCAAGGTCAAGGATTGAGTGAAGAAAGAGTACTTAAACATACTGATGATAGGCAGCGGACAGTATCAGAGTATCAAGAGACCAGTAGTGCTGGTAGTTCTTTGGAAAGCCACGTGAGTGATGCTGGGATATCACTTATGAAGCAGAATGCAAAGGCAGGGTCTGCTGGTCAAGAACTTGGACATACTGACAGATACAAAAAAATTGGATTAGGAATTTCTAGTAATGTTGAGAATGATTTAAAGGAAGTAAGGTATCAAGAAATGAAAGAAAATCATTTAAAGAAAGCTGAAAAACATGTTAAAAGTAAAGGGCTCAAAGGGAATGAGTATTCAGGAAATGAATGCTTTCCAAAAGTCAAAGAACGAGTAAATCCAACAAAATGCTACAAAGTGAAAGGAGACATAAAAACAAAGAAAAATGAAGCCATTTCTGCCAAAAAAGGAACAGCAAAGAATAAAGATGAAAAATATTCTAAGATAAAACCAGAAAAAGGTGAGGTCTCCTAATGTGGGTTTGAGTGATAAAATTTCTCTTGATTTTTGAAATTAGGAAAATACAGTCCAAATTTCTGAACTTTCCTATGCATGCCTGTATATCTGTTTTGAACTTTCTTGAATCTTCTTACTGGGAGACATTTTTAAAGTCATTCATTTTTTTCCTTACACCATTTCAAGAGTATTGATGCTATTTGTAGACCTCTAAGTGAAGTATTGCCCTGGGTCCTTCCACTATTTCGCATATTTTTTCAGCAGCCTTAATTTTCCTTAATGTCTGTTTATTTTAAACCAAAACTCCATGGTTTCCTTAAGTAGTGTGCATCCTTTACTTGGCGTTTATTTGGTGTGCTCTAGTTGCATTTTAAAATTTTATATTTTTGCAAGTAACCCCTAAGTCCTTCATACACTCTTGCTCTTCAGAGCTATCCCAGTAAGGACGTAAATCAAGTGCTTTATATTTTTCCTTGAGAGCAGATTTTACTTTATTGAGTAACATGCTTCAGGCTGTGTGTCTATTCATTTAGCCGTACATTAAGAATTACATGACAGTTCTGTGTCTGAAGTGAGTACACATGAACAATGGATTACTCTTCCTGAGTTCTGTGTATAGCGTTAAGATCCAGCTAAGGATTTACAGTTTTCAACTACAACATTTGTAACAATTTTCAGAACAGTTAGTTAATAGTTACTTGGTTTGGGTTGCAGAATTGCTTCATATTATTAGTAATTATTTCTGATAATACCTTAATCATTTCCATTTACTGCTGATCTGATCATAAGGCCAAAAATACACTGGCTTTACATTTAATATGCATAAAAATACATAAAATATGCATCTGGAACTTTTCTATAAATTGAGATTCTTATAAAAAAGAAAATAGTAATATTAGGAATGAGGAAGACTTTTCAGTTCTGCTACATGATTTTATACAGAATAGGGATCTGGTATTTATCAATTATATGAATGTTATTTAACTGATATAATAGGAACAGCAGTTTTTGGAAATACTGTCAGCTCTCCATGTCTATGAATTCTGTAACCACAGATTCAGCCAACCACAAATCAGAAAATAGCATTATTCCAGAATTTATAATTTAGATGAAGTAAAAAATAATTTCTTGAAAGATAGAAGCTTGCAATACTTAGTCCAGATAATAAAAAACTTGAGTAACAAAAAATACATGTATATATTTGTAAAGTGTTATATTGTCGCTGACGTGTACTATATAGCTAGGCTTGTGATTGTTGCATCTGTGCTGAACATGTACAGACCTTTTTTTCTTCTCATTGTTCTCTACCAGGGGTGTCCAACCTGTGACCCATGGGCCACAAAAGACCCAGGATGGCTATAAATGTGGCCCAACATAAAATCATAAATTTACTTAAAATCTTATTTTGCTCATCAGTTTTCGTTAGTGTTTGTGTATTTAATGTGTGGCCAAAGACAACTCTTCTTCTTCCAGTGTGGCCAGAGACGCCAAAAGGTTGGACACCAACCCCTCTTCCATAGCATGTACATTGCATTAGGTATTAGAAGTAATCTAGAGATGATTGAAAGAACACAGGAGGGTGTACATAAGGGACTTGAGCATCCTTTGAGTGTGGTATCTGCAGCAGGTTCTAGAATCAATCCCCTGTGGATACCAAAGATCAACTCTTTGTCCCCTTTGCAATCTACTCTGCTAGCAGCCTAAATGTCAGATTCATATGTTTTTGGTAGCCTTATTATTACTTGAAGTAGCAGAAATAAAGAAATAAAAATTAAGTAGAGTAGTTTACAAATTAGTTTATTCAGAAAATAACAGTAGAGTTCATACTAGTAATAAATACTTCACAAGTAGCAGTATAGAAATTTTTAATTTTGTTTTTATTTGTTTTCATTAAGAAGCATGCTGGTACCTAAAGAAACCAAATACCTCTCAAGTATTCAAGATTATAGACAATACTAAATGTAAACATGCTATGTTCTAAAAATCATTTAAAACATTATTGACCCATGCATTATCCTTTCACATACTCAACTGTGGTATTACTAGTTCTTGTGTTCCTGGTTCTGACATAGAGCTTATCAGATACAGAAAGAGGAGGAAGAGTTTCCTTTTCTATCTCTGAGTGCAGGGCTACGTCAGGCAGTGTTTTGTAATAGGTGAAGTGTGACTGTGGAATTTCTAGTTATTGTCCACAGTGCTCTCTTTCTGCCTGAAGACCACTGCCATGGTATCCCCCGAAGTGCTGAAATTCCTGAACCGAGAGTCAAATGCCTAGGTTCTAGACCAGATCTGATGCCATCTCATTACCGTCCAGTAGAACTTCCTGCAGTGGTGGGAAAGTCTGGCATATCTGTATTACTTGGTATAAGAACCACTAACCACACATGGTGATTGAGCACTTGAAATGTGGCTAGTAGCACTGGAGAACTACACTTTAAATTTTATTATTTTTAATTGTTTAAGTAGCTGCATATTGCTAGTAATTATAGGTTAGGCATTGTAGAGTATGACATTGGTGATAGTTTTTACCATTTTACGACTTTGTTTTACTGAATTAAAATGTGGGACTCAGAGTACTGACACCCAAGTCCCCTTACCTCCAACTCTAAAGATTCAATTCTTATCCCATATTGTAAAATTACTCGTTCTGCATCTGCCCACTTGAATTTCAAACCTTGATTTCTTTAGCACAGATGATCTCAACTGAGTATAAAGAGAAAAGTGTCTAGACTGAAGTCATAAATTCTACCTGCTGTGTCTCTGCATCCTTCTGGAGTTGACTTCTAAGAGGTTGCATCTTGGTTTAAATATATCTCAGTATGTTGAAGTTTCAAAAATTTTACCTTTTTTAAAGTTAATAATTCATATTTTTTAAAATAATAAATATATACCGCCTAAAACTTTTATGTGAAATACAGGTGTATGTAAGGAAAATTTTCCCAGTAATTTCACCCCTTGCAGATCTGTTAAGTTTGTTGTGTATCTTTCCATGCATTTGTGTGTGTGTGTATAAGTATATACTGCATGTAGTATGTATATATTGCATGTAGGGAGGGGTGTGTGTATTTTAAAAATGAGACCATAAATATACCTTATTATAACTTTCTCTTTTCTCTCAACATAATGTTACAGTTATCCTTTCCCTGTAAGTACTAGTGAGTTCACCTCACTTTTAAAGACTGCATAGTATATTACTGCATCGATACATCATAATTTACTTAACCAAGGCCCAGTGGTGTATGTTTAGGTTTTATTTTATTTTTGTTTCCTTTTGCTATTAAACACAATGCAGTGA
Organism: Tonatia bakeri; assembly: GCA_004024845.1. Lineage (NCBI taxonomy): Eukaryota > Metazoa > Chordata > Mammalia > Chiroptera > Phyllostomidae > Tonatia > Tonatia bakeri. The sequence goes on from PVIA01000553.1 coordinate 300,573, forward strand.
ATTGTCTCAAATATATATCTTTGCTCACCTGTTAATTATTTTCTTAGGCTGAATTCTTAGAAATGGAATTGGTGAATTCTTAGGAATGAATCAAACACTGTGCAGATTTAAAGACTTAATATATATTACCAAACTGCTCTCTAGAAAAGTTTCACCAGTTATTATTTCACCTCTAATAGAGAGGTGGGCAAAAGTCAGTTTATAGTTGCAGTACAAGTAAATAATACAATGATTAGTAAGTAATACTTACAAATAAACTCTGTTTTGTGCACTCACAACTATAAACCTAGTTTTGCCCACCCCTGTATGTGTCTGCCCATTTCTCTTTCATTGCTAGTGCTAGGAATTGTCACTTTTAAAAATTTTGGCAAAGGTGATAATGAATGTCTTTTGTAACATGAATTATTTGAATAAGGTCCATATGTTTTGGCAATACTTATGACATCTTTTGTGTACTACTGATGCTGTAAAAAAATTAAGTAAGAGGGCAAGCCCTGTTATCTTCTTTATGTGGAACGTTGTAGGAAGATCCCTGTGACTAATATTACTTATGTAATTAGAGTATATAGATCAGTCTTTTTCTGTTAAAACATAAAATATAAATCTTGGGTTTTAAAAAAACTCTTGGGCTTTTTAAATGGAAAAATTATACTTTTGTGAAACAAAATTCAGATTGTGTATTTGTATATGTGTGTTTATATATATTTGTATATGTGTATCTGGATATATATGACGTGTGTGTGTTACATATATATATAAAACTGTAACAAATTCATCATCCTTCATTGCATTAAAATTTTGATTTGTTCTCCTTGTCATTGCAAATAGATAATTCCTACATGGACAGAGATGAGCACGGTTCATCCTCTGAAAGTGAAGATGAAGCATTGGGTAAATACCATGAGGCCTTATCCCGAACACACAATTCCAGACTCCCGCTGGCCGATTCTAGACAACAGAATTATACCTGGGAAACAAGACAAAAATATAGTCCTCTATCTGCAGAGTATGACGGATACAGTAGCGAAGCATCCATAGATGAAGGTAAGATAGGTCGTTTGTATTTTTAGATGACACCGTAGTATTAGATTATTTGTGCGTCAGTGTAGGCATCTGTGGTTGCACAATAAATAGCACATGCAGTAGAGTCAGATTTCTGGGAATATAATTTATTCACATTCATATCTCTGGGCTGAAGACAAAAAACAAAACTAAAACCACAACACCCAAAAGCAAAACACTAAAAAATTTAAAGTCACTAGTAAGTCTTGCTCCTTTTTCACAATGAACATATGTTAGCAAGCATGCCATGAAAGATGGGACCGTGCTGTTCTCTGAGATGAAATCAGTTCCTAATACCTGTTACAGGAACCGATACAGTGTAAGTGTCCCCCAGTGCCGGATACGGTTCCAGTGTGTAAATGTATGCTCTTTCATTCGGTATGGCCTCTAGACACGGGCCAGATACTTCAGGTGGCACGTGGCAGCAGAAATGGCGATCTGTGTGTTCCGTGTAGGAGGAAAAACTCTCGAGATGGCATTATTGAGAGCTGACGCTGTATTAATGCTGTGCTTCAAGGATGATTTAAGGAATTTTCGAGGATTATCTTGTTTCTGTTTGATTTTTGCCTTGTGTACTGACATTGACTTTAGACCTCAACCCATGTGGAAGACATAAGTAAGTCTATTCTCACATGTTTTTATACCTTTCTATAAGAGAAATAAAAGCGGTTTTACTATTAATTACAGCATATTTATTTCCACCTTTAAGTAAGTTATTCATGTATTTAATCTATGCCAACTCATACAGTAATTATTATCTTTATACCCTCGTCTAAAGAAAAGAGCCGTATATTTTAGATAGTGTTTTTATTTTTATACCAGATCATCCTTTATTTTATAGCTGCGGTTTGTGTTTTAGGGGTTATCGCAGTTAATGCTGTGAAGGCTTTACCCTAGCACATGGTGTAGTCCAAGGAGCTATGTTGTCTTTTTTTGTATTTGGCTTAATGCCATCTTAAGACTGATAAACCTTATTTTATTTCTACCAGTAATTAGATATAATAAGAAATTGATGAAAAACTGAGTGACTTCTATACAGAAAAATCATTACGAGATGCTAGGGAAGACATAAAACATATTAGACATGGACCACACTCTCAGGAATACCTTTCCAGTGCTGAAGAACAGAAGACGTGTGCTCACAGAGATAACTGAACACTGCAGAGCAGTAAAGCTAGTCCCCACCTTCTTTACGCCCCTGGTGCATGGGTAGTGGAGCAGGCAAAGAGTGAGTTTCGAAGCCTGACCGTTTTTCACATTCTGGCTCTGTGACTTAACATATTAGCTATGAAACCGCGGACAGTATAGTTCATTGCTTATAGGTTTGTTTTATTGTCTCTAAAATGTAGATAATATCTTCGTGATAGGGTTGTCACGAACATTGAGTGATATATGTGCTGGTTTTCAGCCTAGTGTCTAGCAGCTGGTAGGTGAGTGATCAGTAAACAGTTGCTGTAGGTGAAGGTAGTGAAAACAGGATGGTGATGAACAAGGACTGAGCTTGTAATTTGTGACCCTAGACACCTCCTTCCTGTAGCTTGTTCAGGAGTTTTGTTTTTCCCTATTGATTTCCTCTTCCCCTCACTCCCTGCACTTCTCTGCTGCCTTGGTTGCCTCTTCCCTGCCGTCCTGTCTTTCTGGTCTGGCTCCATGTCTGTGGCCGAAGCAGGGAGGAGGGAAGCATACCCTCTGGCCCTCCTGGTCTTGCCCTGACCTTTGAAAGTGTCCTGGAGTCACCTGTTCATTTCACTTTACCTGTATAGGACCCATCTGTACTCTTCTACCATTTCTACCCTAGATTATTTGATAAATCACCCAGGGTAGATTGATTTTGGGCATTCTGAAATTAGATGTATTTATTTCACAAACATTTATTGAACTCTCTTTATGTGCCATACTAGGTACTGTGGATAAAATATGAATAAAACAAGCTTGTTTCAAAGAGCCCACAAACTGGAGGAGGAAGACCATGAGTATATGTGTAATTTAATGTGCTAAATGGCCTGTTAGTTTCATGAACAAAGTACTGTGGAAATACAGACGAGGAGGTGACTCGGACTTTGGGAGGTAGGGGTGTGGGGCGTGTGATGAAGTCTTCACGGAACAGGTGAACTGGACTTGAGTGGAAACTGTTTCAGCAGCCATGGAATGGTGATTGTATGAAAGCAGAAGAGAGTGTATTTCATTGTCTAATTAGGACCTGTTTTTGGAGAGTTGGTAGATAATAGGATTGAATGCCACACTCAAGATATTAGACGTCGTCTTACAGGAAATAAAGAGTCCTGAAAGGTTTTTAAGCTGGATATTATGGCACTTTTAGATCAGGGTATCTAAAAAAAAAACACTTAACTATTGCATTAGAAAATGAATTGGAAGTAGTTGCAGCTGAAGGCATGGAAGACCAACTATGTAAACAGTGATGAGATCCTCATTGGGAATGATTTAGGGACAGAGTTCGTAGATTTAGGAGTGGTCTCAGTATATCTTCATGAATGACAGTGTGTAATGAGTGAGGAATCAAGATTTTTAGTTATTTTAGAGAGCATCAGAGATGTGAGTTTAGGGAGAGGAGATCATTTAGTTTGAGTTATGCTAAATTTAAAGTGTGGAATATCCTGGTGGAGGTGGATATCCTTAATGTTAAAATTTCTTCATTGGGATTTGGGATGGGGAGAAGATCAGGTCATAATGTAAGATACAGTAGACGAGAAGATTTTTTTAAAAGATTTTATTTATTTATTTTCAGAGAGGGAAGGGAGGAAGAAAGAGAGAGAGAAAGAGAGAGAGAGAGAAACATCAATGTGCGGTTGCTGGGGGCTGTGGCCTGCAACCCAGGCATGTGCCCTGACTGGGAATTGAACCTGCGATGCTTGGGTTTGCAGCCTGTGCTCAATCCACTAAGCTATGCCAGCCAGGGCGAGAAGATTTTTTTTAATCAAAGATTACTGCTAGTGAAAAATCAAAGATCATAATGAGCCCAAAATAGATTTAATGAGGGGAGGAGGAACAGGAAAACTTGATTGGAGAGGGAGATTTCAGAGCTCAAGATCTTGAGCAATTTCATGTGATAGTAAATTCTGAACATGCCCAAAGACGCAGAAGTACTTGTTAAATGCTAAAAGGCTTAATTTAAGGAAGGGAGTGAGACAGCATCCATCAGGGAAGGTATGAGAGAGCTTCATAGAAAGTGGCATTTGTGTTCAGCTTTGAAGAATGGGTGCGAGGCTGGTGAATAGATCAAGTAGAGGCATTTCAGAGGGAACCTCATAAACCCCGAAGTGAAAAGCGGTAAAGTGGTAAAATGAAGGGATTATTGCAGGAACAGACAGAAGTCTACTTGATATATCTATGTATCTGTATCTGTATCTATCTGTATCTCTATATATATTGTGTCCAGAATGTATCCCACCATGTAATATGAAAAATAGAGATATTTATTGAAGAGGATGCAAGATACGAGAAACATACATAGGACAATGTTTCAGTCCCCTTCAAAGTAGGCACCTTCGGACCTCACACAGTTCTAGTCACCATCAGCTGCCCTGTCGTATTTTCCTGAACCTCACCGACAGTCTGAAATCTCTTCCCTATCAAAGCTGATTTTAGTTTTGGGAAAAGCTAGAAGTCACAGGGTGCCAAATCTGGGCTGTAGGGGGCTGAGTCACTTGGTTGATAGAAAGTTTTGTGGAAAAAACTCTGCACGAAATGTGTGATGCGTGAGCAGGCACATTGTTATGATGAAACTGCCAGTTGCCCATACCTGTGGCCTTCTGAATCATCAAAACAGTTTTCGCGGAGGAAAATTCAAGCTTAACACAAAATTTGATGCAGATTCCTTGCTCTACTTGCTCAGTCTTTTTGAATGGCAGACGCCACACAGTACACGTGCTCAATGAACAGTGTCTACTGCCCCCCACTGACTAGTGCAGTGAAGTTGTCATTGTTCACTCATGTGCATTCCAGTCCACTTTGCTTGGCTGCCAGGTTCCATGGATGTCAGGCAAACCGTTCTCATTATATTAACAATGGCTGGACTTTTTCAGGCAGCCGTATATGTGTGGATATATGTATGTATGTTGGAGGTAAAATGGGAAGAGAGGTGAGGTCTGAAGCCTGGAGGGCCTCTCTGAGTTAAGCTTGTATTTACTTTGTGAGCCATTGAGAACTCACTGACAGTTTTTCGCCAAGGGACCATGATTAGGGATGTGCTTCTGAAAGATCAATTTAGCAACAGGGGGACTACAAGGAGACCCAGTTAAGGAGGTCTTTGGAGTAATCTATGTAAAAAATGGTAGAGATCTGAATTACAATAATGGCAGTAGGAACATAGGAAGTAGAATTTGCTGGATTTGGGAACTGAATGTATTTGGACCATTAGAAAGAAGGAATTGTCACGTATGATACTGGTTTCCAGCATGTATAGCTGGGACAGCAATTTTCAACCTTTTTTGTCTCATGGCACATGAAGACTAAAATTCTGTGGCATACCAAAATACATGGTTTTTGTTGATCTGGGCAAAAATAGGTATAATTTTGATTTATTCACACCAGACAGTTATTGTTGTGTTGGCTGTTGTCATTTTTTAACTTGACATTCTAAAGGAAAAGAGGTCAGTGCCCTTGACTAAATAGTCAGGTATTGAATGTTTTAAAAATTATTGAGGCACACCAGTGTGCCTCTTGTAGTGCAGTGGTTCAAAATTGCTGAAGTGGGGAAATGATGAGGTTTTTAACAAAAAAAGAAGTCCAGGGATCTGTTTTCTGTTGAAAGTGGAAGGATGTGGGGGGACATAAAAGTGGTTTTGTACAAATATACACATATGAATGGGGTTAGGGAGAGAGGTTTTCGGATTATATATGCTTAGAGAATAGAAACCATGCAAATAGGTTAAATTGATGTGGGAGAATATGGAGAGAAAAGATCAGAGAGTCATTTCCTTTTATTAACAGTGGAATGCAGGATGTCACTTAAACAGGGAAGAGAAAGTAAAAGCAATACAGCAGAAAGTCGGGAGAGGGTTGTATTTTACCGTGGAAGGAGGCTTGACTGCTTCAGAGACAGGGGAGGATGAGAATTCCTATAAGCCCCTGTCCATTCAAAATTGACCAGTAACTTTCAATTTAAGTTTAAATTGGGTAGATTAATAAGTTAGATTGATTGCTGTTAAGGAGAGAGGAAGTGGTAAGAAAGTATACATTTGTGCCTGTATTTTCTTACCACCTACCCTTTCCTTATTAACTTCCAGTGTCAAAAAAGAGAGGTGGTTGTAATCCAGGTGTTCATCACCTCGCTGCAGCCAAGAATAGTACCCGGGCACGACACACTCGGACCTCACTGGCGCTGGTGAGGGCCACTAGTCCATTTCTCAGCACTCTGAGTCATTCCAGGAGAGAAGCTTTGGAAAGCCAATGTCAGAAACATCTGCAAGGGCCCAGAAGGATGAGGGAGGGCCTGGGTAGAGATTAGGAGAGACCACACAGCAGAACTTTCCGACCAGGTAGGAAGAGCTGTCGTTTATCAAGCTCCTGTCTGCCTGACTCTGCTAGTTTCTGCACCATCATCATGTACAGTCTTCACTGAAACTCACGATGGCAGATAACATCATCCCTACTTTACACCAGCGAGAAGAGATTTTTTAACCCAAGGTCACACAGTAAGTTATGAAAACCGTGCTTGTCAAGTTCACTGCAAAATGAATGTTGTTTTAGCTTCTGGTAGATCATCACTGCTCCTTTCATATCCTCCCTAAGTCTCTTTCACTCGTGATTAACCCCTTCAGTTGAGTTCTTTCGAACAGTATATTTATTTATTATAAGTCTGAAATACAGGTATTCTAGAAAAAGTAAGAAAATGTGGTAGCTTATTTGTTGATCAACTTTTCTCCTCTAGGTGGCCATATTAATCTTCCATTTGTTTGGAAGTACAAAAGGGAGTGATATCTACTAGAAAATTTTCTAGGAAAAATAATTTATCAAGTTTCCTTTGTTAATAATTTAAATTTATTTTTACTATGTTTTTGAAATTAAGGGCATTTTCTGATAATCGTCTCTTTAGGAAGAGTTAAATAGTACGTTGTGAATACCTTATTTAGTTGGTAAGGTAGACTAACCCCTGAAATTCTATTCATACAAATGAATACTCTCCATTTTTATATTGGAGGTGATTTTATATAAAGAGCAAATGTAATATAAAAGTATTAGAATGTCTTTCTGTTATAGCTTTTCTTAGTTCACTATAGAGATTACCAAGTTGTATTTACATATTGTGGCATAGCTATATTATTAAAATCACATGATATTATTTTTTGAGTGAGTTAATTTAAAATTCTATTAAAAATAATTTTCAGCATTACTTATGTATGTATCTCATATATATATACACACCTGCCATTTTCTTTCTTATGTCTACTTCACAAGCTCTATAATTTGATGTTACTTTAAAAATAGAAGCATGAAAACATATTTTTATTTTCTCTTATTTACATGTTACTTTTAAAATAATTTAATACTTGAATAAGTTATTTATGTCATTTAAGTTATTTTCTTTAAGTGCATTTTAACTGCTTTACACAGATTGTTCTGTTAATTTCCACAATTTCTTTGTGAAGAAGGTAAGTACAAAAAAATTTCTGTATTTTTTAAAAATTCCTTTGATACAAAAATGTTTACTACCTTAAAATAATGAAAGTTATATATACACATATATATATATTACATGGTTTCTTTATATTTTGTTAAACTTTGATTTTAGTTTTTGTCCATGAACATTTCTCCTCTGAAGAATCCTTTATTGTGTATGTGCGTGTGCTTTAAATGTGGTTAATTTGAAGAGAAGTAGATCCTGGGGACTTCTCCTGCATCTTTGTGTTTTGCAGATCTTTTTATGTGGTAAGATCAATTGCTCCCAGTAGTGCAGAAGTCTTTTAGTGTTACTTCTGCAAGCCACCTCTGTCCTATAAGATGAGATGTGTTTGTGCAGTTCAGGTTAAGGTACAGCTTGCTGGGTGAGTGAATTAGAAAAATGTACCACCTGTGAGCAGATACTCTGCCATGAGAGTATAGTTCTGTGAGCACAGAGCACCTATATAAGGCAAAAGGCATCCTTCTCCAGGTGTAAGGCTTGGCAAAGCCCCAACACAGCCTGTATTTCAGCACCCACCTCATCCAGGTAACTTTTGCAGTGCACGAAGTACACAGCCATACATGGGAGCCCTGAACATCTATGTTTATACACTTCCAATCTCAAAACAAGTCAGTAAGATTATTGTGTTTTCCATGGTGGATCTACATGGATCCTTCACAGTTTTTTGTGGGTTTTTTTTTTTTTTTTTTTTTTTTTTTTTTTTTTTTTTTTTTTTTTTTTTTTTTTTTTTTTTTTTTTTTTTTTTTGGTCTGAGGTACTTGTTTGGTAGTGGGTAGCTGGAGTAGTAGAAATTAAATGATAGACATTAAATATATCCTTACTTGATTGGTTATAAACCGATACCTAGAGATGTGATTTTACTAAGATCATATAGTTCATTAGCAGTAAAACTGAGGCTGTGTTTATAACCAGAGAACAGGTCCATGCTTTTAAAAAGAACTATTCAGTAAGAAGTGATAAGTAAGAAATACACTATAAATTGAACATGGGCTGTACCCATTTCTAGGGTTTGAGGCGTATCTAGTAAGTGGAGGAATAATGCTAACAGAATCTGGCAATTCCTGGGCCTGACTCTTCATCTCCAGGTTTCTGTTTTCAAAGCCTATGGGAGGTCAGTCTCAGAGACATTTAGGGAGCCTTGCAAAGAGTCACAAAGGGACTGACAGTAATCTTACTGCCTGAGGGCAGCAGCAGTGGTTTAAATTGATTTGTATATTTGTATTCACTGTAAATTCAAGCTTATCAACGAAGGAAATCTCATAGGCAACTATACCTAATGAGGGAGGCAGGTCTGTTAGTGCTACAGGGTGTGCGGTAATCTCTTTAAGGAGATAAAGTGGAAAACTTGAAGCTCTTTCTCAAGACTGTGCCTAGCATGGTGGCTGTCTCTGGGGTTCCACAAAAACCCAAGATGAGGGAGCCCTCAAGCTGAGGGATGTTTGTTAATGTGGCCAGAATAACATTTATTTTTACTATTTTTCAGGAACCACTGAAGTCTTTCTGTAGAATATTTAACTTCCTCTTTATAGAAATCTTGTGATTTTATTCCTTATTTATCTAATTAATTAGTTATTTTCCCAATTTGGAAAAAAGCCCAGCAGCTGAGGAGCATTAGCGTGCCCAAGTTTACACAGCTGTAAGAGCTGGGATGCAAATCCACGTTCAGTTGATTGCACAGCTTAGGTACCTCTATCAGATGCTCTCCTACCTAGTACAAGAATAAAGAAACTCTGTCTTTTTCTTTTAAGAATGCTGTCTCATTGTTCTAAGAGAACTACATGAAGTCTTTGGCCATCTAGGAAAAGGAAGAACCATACAACTGGGAAATTCCTGGACTTTTGGTCTCAAACTCAGATGTGAAGCACTTACTATGCCTTCTATATTCAGCAAAAAACTTGGGCAGTGTTTCTGCAAGCTCTTCAGACCAATAAGACCGTAGAGTTTGTATGCAGACTTCCTGTCCTTGGAACCCAATATGAAAGTCTGGGGGAATACTAGTGATATCTCACTTGACCTGCTAGGCATACTCCAAAAAAGCCATAAGGGGTTTATTGAGAAAGTACAAAATTCACCATGACAGACTCTTGTTATCAATCACATACGTAAGGGGAGAGACTTTTAAGAGTTGGTTCCCTAGGGAAGTATTCTGGTTGTGTAGGGTCTAGAATGAGCCTCTTGTCACCTCATGACCGTGATAAGGATACAACGACAAGAACAAAAGTGTCTCCACATGTGCCTGCAGTGTTACATAGTAGTTTCATTGGTGTTTCTCAATATCCTGCCAGAAATCTTGACTCTAGACCTCTGCTTCAGATTACATGATAGGATATTTAGGAAGCCCCATCTGATATTTCGTCTTTGTGACAGTCTCAGTATAATTAGCAATAGCACTATCAGTATGGTACTCGAGTAGTTTCAGGAACAGTAAGAAGGCAGCAGTTGTGACTGTGGGCACCTCTGGTAAGCATAAACCAGTCAGCCGGTACAGAGCTATGTCTTACTTTGTGATGGACTGGTAGGAATTTAAACAGTGAATACAAAGAAGTTAATAGTTTTCATTCATGTTCATACCACCCAGAATCACACCTCCTTGATATTTTAGCATACTTTTTCCCAGAAATTTTGATGGCTATAATTTAAAATCGTTTATGTAGTAACACATGAATACATTTTTCTTTAAAAATGTAACCTGAGAGAAAGGTAAATGTTTCCTTATCTTGAGCCTTTCCCAACCATTTTTATATATTTGGGTAAGTAAAATCGACAAGACTTTAACTAGACTCATCAAGAAGAAAAGGGAGAGGACCCAAATAAATAAAATCAGAAACAGAGGAGAAGGTACAACTGTTACCACAGAAATACAAAGGATTGTAAAAAATTACTATGAACAACTATATGCCAAGAAATTGGACAATGGGCAAAATGGACAACTTTCTAGAAACATACAAGTTTCCAAAACTGAATCAAGAAGAAGCAGAAAGCCTGACTAGACCCATAACAACCAGCGAAATTGAGGTAATAATCAGAAAACTTCCAGCACACAAAAGCCGTGAACTGGATGGCTTCACAGGCACATTTTACCAACATTTAAAGAACTAACTCCTGTCCTTCTCAAATTATTTAAAAAAAAAAAAAATCAAGAAGAGGGAAGGCTCCCAAACTCTGTACGAGGCCAGTATTGTCCTAATTCTAAAACCAGGCAAAGACGCAACAAAGAAAGAAAATTACAGGCCAGTATCTCTGATGAACATAGATGCTAAAGTCCTCAACAAAATATCAGGAATCCAGATCCAGCAATACATTAAAATGATTGTACACCATGATCAAGTGGGATTCTTCCCAGGGATGCATGAATGGTACAATACTTGCAAATCAATTAACATAATACACCACATAAACAAAATGAAAGACAAAAATCACATGATCATATCAATACATGCTGAAAAAGCATTTAGTAAGGTATAACACCCATTTATGATAAAAATACTCAGCAAAGTGGGAATAGAGGGAGCATTCCTCAACATAATAAAGGCCATATATGAGAGACCTACGCCAACATCATACTCAGTGGGCAAAAACTAAAAGCTTTCCCCTTAAGATTAGGAACAAGACAAGGGAGTCTGCTTTCACCACTTCTATTCAACATAGTATTGGGAATTATACACAGCAATAAGACCAGAAAAAGAAATAAAAGGCATCCAAATTGGAAAGGAGGAAGTAAAACTCATTATTAAAATACATTTGACATGATAGTGTACATAGAGAACTTTATAGTTGCCACTAAAAAACTACTCGACCTAATAGGTAAATTTGGTAAAATAGAGGGATACAAAAGTCAGTATTCAGAAATTGAAGCTACTTTTATACACCAACAATGAAATATCAGAAACAGAAACTGGGGGAAAAAATCCCATTTACTATCGCAGCAAGAAAAATAAAATACTGAGGAATAAACTTAACCAAGGAAGTAAAAGACCTGTACTTGGAGAATTAGAGAACACTGAAGAAAGAAATTAAGGAAGATACAAATAAATGGAAGGATTTACCATATTGATGGACTGGAAGAATTCACATCATTAAAAGTCCACACTACCCAAAGCAATCCATAGGTTCAATGCAATCCCTATTAAAATACCAAGGCATATTTCACAGATCTAGAATAAATATTTCCAAAATTTATATGGGACCAAAAATAACCCCGAAGAGCCTCGGCAGTCTTGAGAAAGAACAAAGTAGGAGGGATCACAATACCTGATATCAAACTATACTACAAGCCCACTGTAATCACAGCAGTCTGCTACTGGCACAAGAACAGACACATAGATAAATGAAACAGAATAGAACCCAGAAATAAACCCATGTCTTTATGGTCAATTAATGCTTGATAAAGGGAGCAGGAATATAAAATGGAGTAAAAATAACCTCTTCAATAAATAATGTTGGAAGATCTGAACAGCACATGCAAAAAAATGAAACTAGACCCCCAACTTACACCATGCACCAGAAAAAACTCAAGATGGATAAAATACTTAAATATAAGTCATGACATAGACAGTAAAATTTCAGATATCCCATGTAGCAATATTTTTGCCAATATATCTCCTAGGACAAGGGAAATAGAGGAAAGGCTAAAGAAATGGAACTACATCAAATTAAAAAGCTCCTGCACAGCTAAAGAAAACATCATCAAAATGGAAAGGGATCCAACCATATAGGAAAACACTTTTGCCAATGATACATTGGACAAGGCTTTGATCTCCAAAATGTATAAAGAATGCGTATGACACCACACCATGAAGACAAGCAATCCAATTAAAAAATGGGCAAAGGACCTGAACAGATACTTCCCCAAGGAGAGCATACAGAGGACCCAGAGACACATGAAAGGATGCTGAACATCACTTGCAATCAGAGAGATGCAAATTAAAACCACATGACATACCACCTCACAGCAGTCAGAATGGGCATCATTAACAAATCAGCCAACAAAAAGTGCTGGCAAGGATGAGGAGAAAAGGGAACCCTAGTGCACTCTTGGTGGGAATGCAGACTAGTACAGCCACTGTGAGAAACAGTATGGAATTTCCTCAGAAAACTAAAAATGGAATTGCCTTTTGACCCAGCAATTCCACTAATAGGATTATACCCTAAGAACCCTGAAACACCAATCCAAAAAAACCTATGCACCCCAATGTTCATAGCAACACAATTTACAATAGCCAAGTGTTGGAAGCAACCTAAGTGCCCATCAGTAAATGAATGGATCAAAAAACGATGGTACATTTACACAATGGAATTCTATGCAGCAGAAAGAAGGTGCTCCTACCCTTTGCAACAGTGTGAATGGAACTGGAGAGCATTATGCTAAGTGAAATAAACCAGGCAGTGAAAGACAAATACGAAATGATTTTACCTATAAGCAGAACATAATGGACCAAACAAACAAATGAGCAAAGTAGAGCCAGGGGCATTCAAATAAGGAACAGACTGACAGCAGCCAGAAGGGAGGGAGAATGGGGATAAAGGTAGAAAAAAAGGGGGGAAGGGACTAGTTAAGGAACATGTATGAATGACCTGTGGACATGGACAACAGGGTGGGAATTGACTTTGGGAGTAGGGGGTGGGCTGGGCCAGGGAGAGCAAAGGGGGAAATACTGGGACAACTGTAATAGAACAACAATAAAATATTTTTTAAAAAGTTTGGTATATATATTTTTAGTCCTGTTTTCATACTTTATACACACATGTAAACTGTTCATAGCAAGTATACTTTGGGGTGTTTTAATACTTACGTAAGTGTTTTGTCTTTGGTCCGTGGAGGGAGAAATGAAAGTGGGGAGAGAGAAGTGGTAAACTTGGGCTCTATTAAGCTGCCTAGGTTTGAATCCTGACTGCCATCTTCCTGTCTGTGCTGGTGTTTTCTTTTCTGGGAAAAGAGCATAGTGGTAATAAATACTTGTTTATAACAACAAATGGTAAGTGAATATTTGTTTATAACAGTGTCAGTCACTGAACAAATGATAAGCAAGGGTTAACACTCATTTTTGTTAATAAAATTAGTATGATAATGGTGCTGTTGGGTAGGCATTCAGTGAGTTTGTGAAACTCACCAGAGTATTAAATAGGGGTTCCCTACCCAGGGCATCTCCTGGCTTCATATTGCCAGCTGCTGCAATCTCCATCCCACCATGGGAATGCCTGTGGTGCAGCACCAAGCGGGTGCCTGCCTTGACTTCAGAACTACCTACCCTTCTACAGTTCTTAGATCAGCCAGAGGCAGGCCAGTAGAGGATGCAGGTACCATAAGGAGCTAGAAGAGGGGATGTAGACAGGCAGCAAGTAGTGACCACCTAGGTAGACCAGATGGACACTGAGCATTTGTCTGCTGGGGTGCCAGTGTCAAGGCTGTCTCCTTCTCTGGTGTCTGTGGGAACGTGTAAGGATAGGGCCTGGAGCATTAGCAGATACTAAAGTCGGCCTCCTCTGGGCTCCTCAGGAAGCCTTCTAGAGCCCTTGTGATGGCTACTTGCTTTGGCAGCAACCAGCCTCAAAGGTATTTCCAAAAGAGGAGGCCGAGGCAACTCTGGCACTATATGGCTAAATGTCAGTCTTGAGCTGATTATTGATGATAGTTTGGTTATTAGTGAAATCTGTGAAGCTTTTTAATTTATGAAAGGATTACTTCCCAGGGGAAGAATGTGTGAATATATTTGTATGTGTCTGTAGTATATAAATGCTTAATATTTACACTGTTGTCGAGAGATGTCCAGCATATGGGTGGGACAACACAAGGTTTACAGTTTTTCATATGGAGAATAAGGTAATAATAATTAATAATACAAGAATAAACTCTGTTTTGTGTACTCATAACTGTAAACCTACTTTTGCCCCACCCTGCGTATTAGGTTAAAAAAAGTAAGGTGCAGAAAAACTTGTGTACTATACTACTTTTTTTATCTAAGAAAGGGGAAATATGTTTTTATTTGCTTAGAGTTAAAAACAGTGGGCCCTGGCTGGTGTGGCTCAGTGGATTGAGCTCCAGACTGCTAACCAAGGTATCTCTGGTTTGATTCCCAGTCAAGGCACATGCCTGGGTTGCAGGCCATGTCCCAGTTGAGGGCACATGAGGGGCAACTACACATTGATGTTTCTCTCCCTCTCTTTCTCCCTCCCTTTTCCTCTGTCTAAAAATAAGTAAAATAAAGCCTTTAAAAAAAACAATGAAAGGAAGAAACAAGAACTTTAAAAAATAGTTGCCTTGAGGGAGGAAACAGGAGAGAGGGGACAGAGATGGCAACTACACTTCTGACACACCTTGATTTACATAATTATAAAACAAAATTAAATTTTAAAACATATTCCTGTGGGGGGGCTATGCCTGCAGAGCCCCCTGCTGCTATGGATGAGAAAGAGTCTACCAGGACATGATCTGCTTGGGGAGGAAGGCTGACCAGCCTCTCAGAGGAGAGAGGTGTCAGGCCCCTCTCTCAGTGGGCTTTATTGAGTTTAGCTTGCATAGGGATGCATATCACAGAAAGGAGGTATGGTTTACAGATAACATTTCTGGGGTCACAGGGGTCCTTCTGAGTCAGGGTGTGGTAGACAGGGTGATGCCAGTTGGCTGTAAAACCTTGGGAAACAAACTTACTTTGTGCTTGGACCCTTAACATTTCAATTGAGGACATTCTTAGCACAGCAGGTTTCATGGGACTTTATGCATTCTTTCTTAGGCCTGATCACCCCCCTGAGAACTGCCAGTTCAAGCTCACGGCTGCACCCCCCTTCAGCATTGTTTCAGGCCTGCATCAGGTGGGGGAAGCAAGGCAGCCAAGAGATTAGGAGACTTTTTACAGATAGAATGAGGACTCAGGCTATGATAAAATTGAAGGCTGAGGGTCTTTTATCCCTTCTCCACAATCCCCTAAGTCCTTCCCTGATGGCCCCTTCAAGACTGTGCTTGTCTTAGGTTGTTCCTTTCTTAAGGAGTCTTACTGTCATTGACTATCCAGCCATCCTCCAGGGGCCAAGCAGGGTGATGTAAAAGGGGCAGAGACTGTGCCCCTGCTGGGAGAATAGTTTTGTCTCCTATGGTCTCAAGGTCCCCTAGCCATTGGGCCTTTTTGCCTTTTGGTGGGATTACAGCTCCTGAAACCAGGCAGAATGGTTCCTAACGTATTCTCTAAACAATAAAAGCACAGAGAAACAAAGGAACCTGACTGTGTATTTAGTTAACTTATCCATATATAGAGTTTAATTTTTTTCCTAAGTAGAAGTTGGGTTGATAGGAGGGGAATGTTGTCGCTGTAATGAAGTGACATATCGTAGTTGCCTCAATTAATTGGTAGCAGTGGGAACAGAGGTGAGGATATTTGAGACATTTTGAAAGGATTAAATTTTGGATTTGATATTTGGGGGTAACAGAAAATGAGAAATCTAGGATGGATCCCTGGGTTTTTGGTTGATCAAGGAGGATGTTATGAGAAAAAGTAGGATAGGAATAAGAATTTTGTGGACACATTAAGACAACTTTGAGATGTCCATTTAGAATGTCAAGTTGATAATTCACTTTTGATTATTTAGATTAAGGGTCCGAGCTACAAATAAAATTTGGGGAACACATTATACTGCTTTTGAATTGGTTCCTTAATTCTTGTTTGGGAATTATCTATAATTTCTAGGGGTGGACCCCAGCAGGTGTGTTTGTATTTCATGGCTTTACCCCTGTGGCTGTGGCTGGTTGATCCCATGTTCCAAAGAGAAGGTGCATAAGCTACTTTTGGGTCCCTCTTTCATGCACTTTTTTAAGGCTTAGTTTTTAAGTTATTTATTTGATCGTGTGATATATCATTGGATTTTTCTTACACATTTATTTTCCTTTGCTAACTGTATCTCTACTTGGTTTCTGTTGCTATTTAATAGGATACAAAAATGTACCTAGAGACCCTCGTGCTTTACAATTGGAAGCTCTGTAATAAATATAGATAATTTTTGAGATTCTTTAGAAATGTCACCTCAATTTTCCCCATTTAACCCATTGCTGGCATCTGTCCTTTTGTGAAAAGCTGCTATTGCTTGAGACAATCTTTTAGTGAGTCAAGGCCATAGGCATCTTTTGTTTAAGTTTCAAAACTTATGGTGTTTCTTTTAGCAAATGTGATAGGTTTATTCTTTCTGCATCTAATAGCATTGATATTAAAGATCTCTTGCTATTCAGACATTTTTATGCTTAGGATAAAAGTATATATTAAAACTTTTCCCCTTCCTTGGAATTTCCAGAAAGTGATTCTCTTTAATAACAGTTCGTCATCTTACTGAATATTTATAAATTTTTAATATATTTAGATTTTAAAATAGCAAAAGCATTTGGTGCTACATACATGTGGTTGAAGTTTGTAATACGGTGAAAATTGTGGAAGTTAACTTCATCAGCATAAAGTAGGAGGTCTGTCTGGGAAAAGTCCAGCCATTGTTAACACAACACGGTTTGTGCGATGTCAATGTAACCTGGCAGCCAAGGCGAGTAGACTGGAGTACAAATGCATGACCATGACAACTTCACTGTACTAGTCAGTGGGGATGGTAGATGCTGTTGAGTGAGCATGTGTACTGTGTGGTTGTCACATTAAAAATGACTGAGTGAGTAGAGCAGTGAGTCTGCATCAGATTTTGCGTTAAGCTTGCATATTCCGTCATGGAAACTATTGAGATATTCAGAAGGCCACAGCTGTGAACAAGTGGTGATTGGCAGCTTTGTCATGACAACGTGCCCCCACATGCCTCACGTCTCATGAAGTTTTTTGATGAAACATTAAATTACCCAGGTGACTCAGCCCCTCTACAGCCCAGATTTGGCACCCTGTGACTTCTGGCTTTTCTCAAAATTAAAATCACCTTTGAAAGGGAAGAGATTTCAGACCATTGATGAGATTCAGGAAAATATGACGGGCAGCTGATGGCTATTGGGAAAAGTGTGTGAGGTTCCAAGGTGCCTACTTCGGAGGGGGCTGAGGTGTCATTGTCCTATGTACAGTATTTCTTCTTTTTTTTTATTGTTGTTCAGTTACAGTTGTCTGCATTTCCTCCCCACCACTGCCCCAACCCCAGCCAAATCCCCTGTATAATATTTCTTGTATCTCGTGTTATTTTTACTTGTTGTTCAAGTAAAATTGTCTCCATTTTCACCCCACCATGCTCCCACGCCCCACCCATCGCCTCCTCCTACCCTCGAACCCACCCCATTTGGCTTTGTTCATATGTCCTTCATGTTTCTTGATGGCCACCCCTTCCCCCATTATCCCCTATTATCCCTCTCCCCCTTCCTCTCTGGTTACTGTCAGATTGTTCTTTATTTCAATGTCTGTGGTTGTATTTTGCTTGCTCGTTTTGTTGATTAGTTTCCACTTATAGGTGAGATCATATGGTATTTCTCTTTCTCCGGCTGGCTTGTTTCACTTAGCGTATACTTTCCAGTTCCATCCATGCTGTTGCTAAGGGTAGGAGATCCTTCGTTCTTGTATCTTGTATCTTCTTCAGTAAATGTCTCTGTTTTTCATAGTACCTGACTGGATACCTTCTGCACAGACCTTGTAGTCCAGAAAATATTTTCCTGCTCTATTGTAAAACCTTGTCAAAATGAAGACCTGTTTATTCAAAATAGTGCTAAATTCAGAGTAAATGGTTTCCCCAAGTTAATTAGGTTTTTTGAAGTTCATTTATTTCAGAACCTTACATTTCAAATTAACACATTTTAAAATTTGTAAGTTTTAGTATAGTTTAAGGGAGGACATATTCTCCGTGTGTGTGTTGTTTTTGCATTCAGGTAAGTTGGACTTTAAAAACAGAATAATGCTACTGGCATTTTTGAAGGAATATTCTTCTTTTCTGAGTCGAAGACTTTGGAAAAAATCTTCCTCTAGAAATTTCATGTCTCTGATATAACAGTAAAATTATATTCATAAACAAGAAGGATTTTTACCAATTGAAACACACTTTTCATCCTTCTGAACTTTGGTTTAGAACAGCAACTGGATGAGAACTACCATATTAATGAAATGTGGTAAAGATTCCTGGTGTGTTCTTACCACAGAACAAAACAACAGGACACAATGAAACATTTGGAGGTGATGGTTATGTTTATTACCTTGATTGTGGTGATAGTTTCACAGGTGTATGCATGTGTCCAAGGTCATCAAATTGTACACACTAAATATGTGTAGTTTTTGGTATATCAGTTATACCTTAATAAAGCTGTTAAAATAAAAAAGTAGAATAGCATTTGTAGGAACCATTTTGGTGGTGTATTTATCAGTAATAACTAGTAGATTCTGTATATGTGAAATCAAAGGCAATAATAAATGAATGACATTGTATGTTAAACTAGATTTTGTGAATGAATATTTTATATTCTTTGTTTCTACTCTAAATAAAACGTTTTCTATATGGCTTAACAGGGGTGTCCAACCTGCAGCCTGCGGGGTGCATGCATCCCAGGATGGATATGAATGAGGCCCAACACAAACTTGTAAATTTACTTAAAATACTATGAGATTTTTTGTGATTATGTGCTGCAATGTATTTAACATGTGGCCTGTGACAACTTCTCTTCTTCCAGGGGGGCCCAGGGGGGCCCAGGGGGGCCCAGGGGTGCGAAAATATTGGACACCCCTGCATGAGATTAGAACTTTTAAATCTTGGGAAAATTATCATTATATTTCAACTAATCCTTCAATATTTAGCACATTTTATTATAATTTGTATTTATTCTTGGGAAAATATTCTTTATTTCTTTATAATATAAATTATATACTACAAAAATATTAGTTGGTTTATTTTAATAATGCTATAATTTATTAAATAGATTTGCAGTAAATATTTTGTAAAAACAAGTTGAGATGATTTTACATGTAAAATTTACTATTTCAAGTGTATAATTCAGTGATTTTTAGTAACTTTACTGAGTGGTACAACTACCACCATAAATCATTTCTAGAACATTTTCATTTCTTAATAAGATCTGTCATGTCCAGTTATAGTTAATCTTCATTCTCACCCTCAATCTCAGGCAGTCACCATCTACTTTCTAGAAATCTGCCTGTTGCCAGGATGTTTTCTGTGAAGGGAATCATACCACCTGCAGTCTCAGGTCTGGCATCTTTTTCTTAGCGGGCTTTTTCCTTTTAGTACTTATTATCAGCCCCACTTTACAGCTGAAGAAACTATAAAATTATAGTGTGCCCAGGATTCAAACAGCCAGTCTGATTCTGTACCCCTTTTTGAAAACAAATTTTATTTGTTGACTTTGGAAAGAGAGGAAGGGAGAGCGAGAGAGACACTGACCTGTGGTTCCACTTACTCATGCACTCATTGGTTGATTTTTGGGTGTGCCCAGACTGGGGATCAGACCTGCAGCCTTGGTGTATGGGGATGACAGTGTAGCCACCTGAGCTACCCAGCTGAGTCTGTATCCCGTTTTCAGTCTCTCCATTTTCTACTTCTCTAATGAATCAATTAATTTAATATTTATTTTCATTACTATGGTGTTACTATATTGATTAACATAGTTAAATGAGGATTCTAATTTAGATCAGCCATTATGTAGTCCTTTAAAACCAGAGTTTAGGTTAATACTGTTTTTTTTCACTGGGTTTGTTATGATTAGAAAGTTTTATGAAAAGAATAAAGGCTGCATGTACTTTGTCAGATTTATGTTTGTTTGCCTAGCACCTGTCAAATAATGTAGCACATAGAAAGGCATCCTGTAAATGTTTATTGAATTAATGTAGCCCAAAAATAAAAAGGTACTTGGATTTTTCTCTAGTGTTAGGTAGGTATAGTGTTTTCCCCCTTCATTATTTATTCACCTTTTTTCTCTATAACCTAATTTGAAGAATTTTTTTTTTAAGATTTTATTTATTTTTGAGAGAGAGAGGGAAAGAGAGAGAGAGGGAGAGAAACATCAATTTGTGGTTGCCTCTCACATGCCCCCTACTGGGGACCTGGCCTGCAACCCAGGCATGTGCAATCTGGGAATCGAACAGGTGACCCTTTGGTTCTCAGGCCAGTGCTCAATCCACTGAGCCACACCAGCCTGGGCTAATTTGAAGAATTTAATGTAGATGATTTTTTTTTGAAGATTTTGTTTATTTATTTTTAGAGAATGGAAATGGAAGGGGGAAAGAGGGAGAGAGGAAATCATCGATGTGGGAGAGAAACATCGATTGGTTGTGTTCATGAATGCACCTGGACTGGGAACCGAACCTGCAATCCAGGTGTGTGCCCTGACCGAGAATCAAACTGGCAACCTTTCCCTTTGCAAGATGATGCACAAACCAACTGAGCAATACCAGTCAGGGCTGTAGGTCATATTTTCAATAGATGTCTCTTTAAGTATCCTGAGAATATTAAAATGTTTTAAAATGCAAACATAGGTTGACTAGCTCAAGAATGGGGACTGCAAGTTATATATTATGCAAAATATGAATAACAAAAATGCCTACATTTTTTTAAGTTAATTTTTTTTGCATGAATGAAATGTCCTCAGTGTCATGTTAGTGGCCACGTGATCTTAGTTTGTCTCATCGTTGGCATTACTAACTTTGATTTAAATGGTGTGTTCTCTGTTTGATTGCTCCATTTTAGAGGGTTTTCCCCCCATTTTTTGATGAGTTGATATGTTGAGACTGTATGAATATCCTGTTCCCAATACTCAGCGGTTTTACCATTTTTTGATGATTCTTGCCTAAATCAATCATTAACTGTTTTTCTAGCCTTAGCACTCAGAGGTTTTTGTATCCAGGGTTCTTGTCTGCCGCTGTCCTTCTGTGTCCGTACGTCCAGACCGCTCTAGCTTGGCCCTTGGTGGTGCGCTCAGCTTCTGTACCACGCTGGCGCGCTCTGTCACGTCTTAAGCGCTTTCGCACTTGAAATAATTTTTGACAGAAAAGTCTTTTCCTTTTGTGTTTTCCCTGCCCAGCTCAAGAATTACTGTTCTAAAAAATTTAATAACAAAGTTTATTATCAATATGTTGAGAACAGACTTACTTAATAAATAATACTGGTATAACCTTTCATTTACCTGGAGAAAAAACACAATTGGGCCTTCATCCTCTAAAAACAAAAACAAGCATGAATTTTAGATGTGCTGAATCAATGTTGAATCCAGAAGTTTCAAAACACAGAAATCATGTAGAAAAAAATCTAACAATTGCAAGACCTTTCTAATCCTTGAACCTTTCCAAATCCAGAAACAGCCCTGGCTGGTGTGGCTCCGTAAAATGAGTGCTGGCTTGCAAAGCGAAGAGTCGTCGGTGTGATTCCCAGTCAGGGCACACGCCTGGATTGTGGGCTAGGTCCCTGGTTAGGGCACGTGAGAGGCAGCCACACATGGATGTTTCTCTCCCTCTCTCTCTCCCTCCCTTCCCCTCTGTCTAAAAAAATATAAATAAAACCTTTGAAAAGAAAAAAAACTATAGAGAAAGTTACAGAGATATTTAAGCAAGTACAATAAAAGATTTTGTATGGTAAAATACATACTAAACCAGATCCATAGATAAAAAATCAACTTAGGGGAAATATTAGGGACTACTTGTTAATGTGTACAGCATACCAGGAGGGCTTACTGATTAACAGCAAAACATGAATCAGATTGTGAATGGACGCCTCATATAAAAACATATTCATATGGCCCAAAAACATCTGAAAAGGAGTTAAGACGCAGTAGAGTTCAGGGAAATGCAAATTAGAGTGGTAATGAGATTTCTCCTTTTTTGTTGGAAATGTGAATCTACCTTAAATAGAGAGCAAAATCTATTAAGGTTTTTCCACCATTGACTCATTTGCATGTCTTCTGAGAATCCGTCCTGTAGAAATCAAAGCCTGGTATGTAGGATATGTGTATGACAGTATTTCTTGTGGCTTTATTGGTAGTGGAAAAGCACTGAAAGTAAAGTGAATATTCATTAAGGGGAATGGTTGAATAAATTTTGTTTTCTTTCATTAAGAAATAAATAATTGATTGCGATGAAAACGAATGAATAAAGCACTAATAGCGGGGTTTTTTTTTAGAGAGAGTTCTGTGAGGTAGTGTTCAGAGAGAAAAGCGAGATGCAAAAAACATTTTTTTACTTGTGAAATATTCATAATAAAAAATTACATATTGCTAAGGGTGTAGTTCTTTGAAGAAGAGAATTTATTTAAGTCTCAGATAACAATCCAAGGTGTGTAGGGAGTGATCTGCTCAGTGATGTCACTGGGGACCTCGGCTGTTGGGGAAGTTCTACCATCCTTAGCATATGGCTTCAGTCTCTGGGTCTGGGGTGTGGGTGGTTCTCCAGTACCTTGTCTTTAATTAAGTGCCATCCTTCAGAAAGAAAAAGCATGGGGAGGAAGCCACTTAATTTTTTTAATTGTCCAAAGTTGCCTGAATCATTTCTATCCTGTCATCCCCATTGACCATACCTAGTCAGGTGGTCATGCAGCCTCATATGTCACGTGCCATGTGTCAAAGCATATGTCAGAGCCATGTGCTTTGTCCGTATCTGCTGGTGGTCTTGGGCCTTAAAGAAAGAAAAGGGAAGTAGATATCTGGGGACACAAACCTCTCTAGTGGCGTATGCATTCTTGCTTACCTTGGTGAGTGATTCTGTGAGCACGGCAGAGGACATAAAACTCTACCAGGTTGTTACCATGGAATGCACCGTGCAGGTGTTGATGTGGGGAGAAGTGGAGAAGAGAGGGAGAGATCTTAAATAAAAAAATGAATGGGTACCGAATACAAAGAAGCTAAACAAAAAGTCACCATAATCCAATTATGTTTATGTTTCATATAAATTATATTTGTATATGATGTATGACAATTTAAAAATTGGAAAAAAATACCAGTATGCACTACGTACATTAAATATCACTTCTTCCCTTAATGCTACTAATTCTAGATTTAAAATTATTGTTTAACAAAATTCCATATATCTCTAAGCCCCAGGGACAAGATAACAAGAGAGATAGATGCCTTGTTTTTTTCACTCTGTTTTCAAATAAGTACCGTGAATGACAACGGGCACTATGAAATATTACAGATTAACATTTTGAGAAAAGGGTACACTGGAGGTACTAATCACGGAGAATCTTAATCACTGACGTGATTTTTAAAAAATTAATAATTTCCTCTGACTGGTACCTAACAATTCTCTAAAAAAGATGATTGTAACAATTAGGTATCTGAGTAAGTCAAGTGATGATTTTTTTATGAATTATTTCTTTGTCAGTTTGCTGTGCAGATTGTTAAAATGTGGAAATAAAGGGGCTAAACAAACGTATCATCAGTTGTGTTGCTGATAATGCTTTGGAAGTTGCTGGACGGTACAGGTGGTTGACATCAGTAATGTTTTCGACCTTAAAATTTAATTGCTATGTGGTTATAGTACATAAAGGCAAACACAATTTTCTTTTCAGTAAAATTACAATGGCTACATTTATTATACTTTATCAAAAACTTACAGTTTGGCCCTGGCCAGTGTGGCTCAGTTGGTTGTAACTTTGTCCTGTAACCAAAAAGTTACAGGTTTGATTCCTGGTCAGGGCACATACCTTGGTTGTGGGTTTGATCCTTGGTTGGGCATGTATGGGAGGCAACCAGTGGGTGTTTCTGTCTCACATCGATATTTCTCTCTCCCCCCTCCTCTTTCTCTAGAAGCAGTGAAGTACTGTCCTCAGGATTAAAAAAAAAAAAGAAACTTATAGTGTGTATTTATTCATTACATCAAAATAAATCTTGCCTTTTTTTGGTACATTTTATTCTTTTTGGCATGATTGATGTAGTTGACCAATATTAAAGCTTTGTAATAACATTAAAAGAGGTTCCTTGGTATTTTAAAATGTGTAGATGATTCCCACCTAAATAACATTAATGCACTTTTTTCCCTTACAAACTTATTAATGGTTATTGTGCTATTATATTTTATTTTCTACTAAAATCAGTATCAAATATTAAACACAATTTATACACATAAAACTGCTAATAGCAAAAAGTAGCATTTTGAATAAGAAATCTGCTTTTCTGTAGGAGTGAATGTCAAATACTCAAGTGAATACATTGTGTTCCTTAAAAACAAAACTTTAATTTAAAGCAGTATGGAGTTACCTCAAAAAATTAAAAATGGAACTGTCTTCTGATCCAGTGATTCCACTTCTGAGAATTTATCTGAAGAAACCTGAAACACTAATTCAAAAGAATGTAAGCACCCCTGTGTTCATTGCAGAATTATTTACAATAGCCAGGATTTGGAAGCAGCCCAAGTGCCTGTCAGTAGATGAGTGGATAAAAAAACTGCGGTACCTTTTTACAATGGAATAGTACTCAGCCTAAAAAAGAAGGAAATTTTACCCTTTGCAACAGCATGGGTGGACTTGGAAAGCATTGTTCTAAGTGAAGTAAGCCAGTCAGAGAAAGACAGGTACCATATGATTTCACTCATGTGTGGAGTCTAATGAACACACTGAACTAACAAGCAAAATAGAGACGGACACGTAGAAAGAGCAGCAGGCTGATGGTCGTCGGGGGTGGGGGCCTAGCGGGGAGTGTAGGGATTGAACGAAAAAGAGAAAGAACTCATGGACAAGTACGACAGTGTGGTGATTGCTGGGGGGAGGGGTTGGGGAAAGGGGGACGACAGGGTTATGGGGATAAGTGGTGATGGACAGAGACCTGGGGCGGTGAACACACAGCACAGTGCACAGATGGTGTGTTGCAGAACTGTGCGCCTGAAACCTGTGTAATTTTGTTAACCAGTGTCACCCAATAAATTCAATAAAAAAGAAAAAAAAAAGTTTGTGCATACTCCATCAAGTAAAATGACATTGATAATTGTCCTAAAATTTAACTAGTTATCCTGTTAATTGCATATTTTTGTTTTTATTTTTTAATTGAATTTATTGGGGTGACATTGAATAATAAAATTATACAGGTTTTAGGTATAGAATTCTGTAATCCGTCATCTGTATACTCTATTGTGTGTTCACCTCCCCCAGGCAAGTCTCCTTCCGTCACCATTTATCACCCCCTGCGCCCACCTGACTCTGTTGTACTCCCTGCGAACCCCTTCTCTCTGGTAGTCACCGGACTGTTGCCTGTGTCTGTCGGGGGTTTTGTTTGCTTGTTTGTTTGTTTGTTCTGCTTAATCCCTTTGACTTCTTCACCCAGCCCCACCCAGCCCCCCCTCTTCTGACAGCTGTCAGTTTTCTGTACTTACGAGTTTGTTTCTGTTTTGTTTGTTAGTTTGTTTTGTTCATTAGATTCCACATGTAAGTGAAATCATGTGGTATTTGTTTTTCTCCGACTGGCTTATTTCAGAATCAACCGTTTTTTTAAAACAGCCTGGTCTTTTTTTATGAGGCGTGGTATTTAGAAACCAAGATCTAGAAGTGCTTGTTACTACTGGTGTCATTGCTGCTAGGCTTTCTCGGTGGGCACAGTCCCTTCTGATACCGCTGACTGGAATCCAGTACCACAGGGTCTTCCTCTCCTCTCCCTGTTCTGAGTTTGTGTCTCCTTTCACCCATAGGAAGAGCTGTGGTTCCCAACAGCATTCATGCACTTATTTGCTTAGTCCTACAATGTGCACAAAATAGTTTGGGAATTGCTATACCAGTATTATACTACTTTGAACAATAAACCTATTAAATAAAATTCAAGAATTGTTTGCATTCCATTTATCCTTAGAATACATCCTACTAAGGGTGTGTAAGTAATGTATTCAAAAGTTATCTAGATTAATTCTGTTTATTTTCTTCATTGTGGTTACTTATTTGGTATAAATATATTTCAGTTTATATTTTCATTTCATTTAGTGTTGGGTTTTCCATTTTTAACTTAATTACACTTTTGAATATGTAAAACACTAACTGTTAAATTAAAAGTAACAGTTAAATTAAAATGTATACTCAGATAAATCCCTTTTCCTTTTGTATTTCCTCCAGTTTATTCCCCCTTACCTGTGTAGGTAACTATTTTTTTTAGTTTCTGGTTTATCTTTCCTATGTTTTGTTTCGCAAAAATAAGTATGCATTTTGTTATTTCCCACATAAAAGGTAGTATACCACATATAAGTTTGTATACATTTATAGATGTGTATTTTTCTTTTTCATCTTTCTTATGCACTTAATATATCTTGGTAATCACCCCATGTGAAACCTTTTTTTATATCTGCAGGTTATACTCTTGAATATTCCTAGTTTACTCAACCAATCTTCTATGTATAGGGGAGATACCTTTCAGACTACTTTCTGTAGGATATCAATATCAGTTTTTTTGAAAGACTAGCCTTATATCTGTTACTTTGTATTCTTTATACTTAATAATATTGAGACTCTTAACTATATCTTAAATGTTTTTAGCATGTTATTGAAGTTCCTTGTGGTCTGCTAATATAGTCAAGTTTCTTGGATTGTATTTGGAAATGAAATCCATCAGGGGCATCCTGTTTTCAAACAGATTGCTAACAAATGACTTACTGAAGCTTTTTCAAGCTCTTCTCTGTTGAAGTTGCTCTTCAAGAGCAATTTATTTGAACTCTAATTACAGAATTTATGTATCTTCAGCTCTTGTTTCCTTACTCCCCTCCCCACCACTGTAAACTGGGGCCAGTTTTAGGTAGTATTGTAAAAAGCTCTCAGTACACAGAAACCATAGTATTCTTAGGAATTTAATGAACAATGAAAGTTTACAGGCAGGAAGCATTATAAATAAATGGTTAGGGATCTGTTCAACAGATTGTTAACAAAATTAACAAGGTGAATTAATTAAATAATTCCACTTATTTATTGACAGTTTATGTTTTTCCTATTAAAATTTAATCCATACTGTATTATCTTAACTTTTAGAAATTTTATTAGATGCCAAGGTCATTCTGCTGTATTCACTTCATTTTCTTATGATTTCCAGTATTATAGTTTTGTACAATATCTGCTACATTACTGTAAATTTCTGCTTTCATTTATTTACAAATAAATACATAGCTCAGATTTTAAAAGGCCAAATTACACCAAAACATAGAATTTTATTGTCTGTACTTAAAATATGATAAAAACATTTTTACTTTAACTTATGTTCATACATAGAGGATATGATTACATTGTAAGAATCTTTGCTCTTTACTACAGTAAATCACTAATTTATGCCACAGTGTTTTTTGGAATGTCTGCTGTGCTAAGCACAGAGATACAAAAATAGCTTAAGAGAAAATGAACTTCTTTCTGCTGAGTCTGAGGAGCAGCAGGTGGTTGTGTGTGTCTGGAGCAGGAGGATGTGAGACTGAGAAGTGAGCTTGAAGTAGATCATTTAGTCCTTAGCTGCGGGGACAAGCAATTTGGACTTGGTTTTTGGCAGTGAGGAACTATTAAAAGATTTTTTAAATTTAATAAAATATATTTTATTGATTATGCCATTACAGTTGTCCCAGCTTATCCTCCTTTGCCTCCCTCCACCTGGGGCCCTCATTCCCTCCAGCAGTCCCCTGTGTTAGTTCATGTCCATGAGTTGTGCACGTAAGTGCTTTGACTTCCATTTCCTCTGCTCTTCTTAACATCCTCTAGTCTATTTTGTACCTATCAATTATGCTTCTTATTCCCTGCGTCTTTCCCCCCTTACCTCCCTTTCCCCACCTCCCCCTGCCAGCTGATAACCTTCAAAATGATCTCCATACCTATATGATCCTGTTCCTATTTTGGTTATTTGCTTAGGGTGTTTTTTTTTTTCTTTTAGATTTGGTTGTTGTTAGTTGTGAATTTGTTGCCATTTCAATGTTTTGATCTTTTTCTTATATAAGTCCCTTTAACATTTCATGTAATAATGCCTTGGTGATGATGAACTCCTTTAACTTTACCTTAAATGGGAAGCACTTTATCTCCTCTTCCATTCTAAACAGTAGCTGCTGGGTAGAGGCATCTTGGATGTAGGTCCTTGCTTTCATTACTTTGACTACTTCTTGCCAGTCCCTTCTAGCCTGCAAAGTTTCTTTTGAGAAATCAGCTGACAGTCTTATGGGAACTTCTTTTTAGGTAACTCTCCCCTTTTCTATTGCTGCTTTTGACTCTCTAACCTTTGGCATTTTAATTATGATGTGTCTTGGTGTGGTCCTCTTTGGGTCCAACTTGTGTGGGACTCTGTGCTTCCTGGATTTGTATATCTTTCCTTCACCAAATTAGGGAAGTTTTCTTTCATTATTTTTTCAAAGAAGTTTTCAGTTTCTTGCTTCTGTTCTCCTTCTGGCATTCCTGTGATTCAGATGTTGGTATGTTTGGACATGTTCCAGAGACTCCTTATACTATCCTTGTTTTGCTTTAAAATTTTTTTCTTCTTGCTGTTCTGGTTGAGTGCTTATTTCTTCCTTATGTCCCAAACTGTTGATTTGAATGTCAGCTTCATCCCCTCCACTGTTGGTTCCCTGTAGATTTTTATTTTACTTAATGTAACTTTCATTTCTTCTTGGGTCTTTTTTATGCTCTTCTGTACTCAGTGAGTTCCTTGAACATTCTGATAACCAGTGTTTTGAACTCTGCATCTGATAGAGTTCCTAGCATTTATTGGTTATCTCCATTTCATTTAATTCTTTTTCTGAGGTTCTGTTTTTTCATTTGGGCCATGTTTCTTTGTCTCCTCAATTTAGCAGCTTTTCTGTGTTTGTTTCTATGTATTAAGTAGAGCTGCTTTCACTCCCTGTCCTAGTAGTGTGTTCCATTGTAGAAAAGGCACCTATAAATTGTGTGGGGCGGAGCCTTAGGTAATTGTCAGGGCAGGGCAACCTGCTTCATTGCTTTGTAGCTCTGTGTGGGGGAGGGCTCAGAGTGGGGACAATACCACTGCCAGGCTTCTGAAGTTTTGCCCATCACGTGCCCTGTTTCCAGTCACCTCACTTACTTCCTGTTTGCGACTGGTGTCCTTGCAACTGTTGCCCTGGTTCTGAATCCCATAGGGGCTGGAGATAAGTTCTAAATCTGTGCAGGGCCTTTAAGTGGAGTCTCCTGAAAAGCTGGCAGCTTCTTCTGCCTCCCCAACTGCCACTGGTTTTTATAGCTAGAATTTATGAGGATTTATCTTCCTGGTACTGGAACCCTGGGCTATGTGGTCTAGCCTGGGGCTGGGATCCCTTGCTCCTGAGGTATCCCTCCTGATTTTTATCCACATGAACGTGGGATTGTCCATTCTGCTGCCTCCCCATGCTGTACCATGTCTCCACACCTCTCCATCAGTCCCCACGTCTTAGCTGCCTGAATGAATATGGCTTCTTTCAATCCTTGGTTGTTGGACTTCCGTACCGCTCTATTTTCTGATGGTTCTGAGTGTCACTTGTTTTGAGGTCTAGTTGTAATTTTTCTGTAGTTGTGTGAGGAGGTGAAGCATGTTTACCTATGCCTCCATCTTGACCAGAAGTGAGAAAATTTTTCAATAGAATTACATGACTTGACATTTGGTCTAGGAAGATAATACTACAAAACCTGTTAATGGATTAGAGATGTGAGAAATCAGAAGATAAATTAACTGTTGAGGCAGGAAATTTTTAAAGTTTCCTTTAGCAATAGTAGGAATCTTGTCAAGTAACTAAATGTAACAGTTCCTGGCATTCACTGGGCAATTATGTGGATTGTGTGTGTAGAATGAGTGCTTAAATGTTCAACTTCTGGTACCAATCTCATTAAAACCTAAAGCTGTCAACCATTTTTCTAACCTTGGTCTTATCATCAGAGTACCTTTTAGTACTTACAAAAGTAATTCATGTAGATAAAAGTACATAAAAAATCAACAGTGTTCTTATTTGGTTTACCTCTTCATTTTGGTATGGAATATATTTTCTGTAGTTTCCAGGGAAATACTGATGTGGAGGGGAGCTTTGTGAAGTGCCGCATTTATGAAAATGTCTTTATTCTGAATGACTAATGGTTTGACTAAATAGGGACTCCTAATTTGAAGGTCATCTTCCCTTAGAAGTTTGAGGACATTCCTCTGTCGTCTTCTCACTTCAGTGTTGCTGTAAGAAGCCTATTCCATTTTAGTTCTGTCATTTTCTAGATGTTTTACTTTCTCTGGAAATTTTGGAATATATTTCTTCTCTATATTATAAAATTTTGTAATGAAGTACCTTGGGCACGACTGTGTTGTAAGTGTAGCCTGTGAGGCCATTCTGTTTTTTAGGAGAATCCTCCATTCTTCTTTTGGTTGGTGTGTGGTATATACGTGACTGCCAGCACTCTTGAAACTGAGTAATAAAAACATAGCTAAACATCTCAACTCTCATCATACAGATTTACACTTAATGCTCTATCTTCAGTGTAATGCCTCTCCCTCTTCCTGTGCCTGACGCCCTCAATGAGATGCTGGATGCTTAATTGGAGATAGTTTGGGGTAGGGGTGTCGTTAGTGCTTATTATGCAGGCTTTTGTTTGCCTTTTTGTTGTTTTTAGCACACACCTCTCACACCGCCTTCCATAGTACCCAAGCCTTTCTGGAGTTCTGTGGAGTGCATTGGGTTGTTTCTCATTATACTCTTAGTCATTTGAGTCAGGAAATGAATACACTGTGGACAACTTAATTCAAATTTATTTATAATTGTCACTATCTGTGTGGCACAGTTAACTTTTCTGACTTTAATTTGTTGAAAAAATAAGTTCATAAACTTGGAACTATCTAAAAAAAATGGAAACAACTGTCTCTTTTATCGATATTTTATTAGTCAGGAAGGCAAAGTAGCTCATTTTTTTCCCTATCAGAATGTTACTCTTAAAAATTTAAATCGAGTTCCCAGTTACCATTGTCACTTCACCTTTGACAAACCTTTTAGAAACCATTTCTGAACAAGGGTCTCTCTCTTGCCACAGAAAATGTAGGAACACCATATAAGTTTTTTGATGGTACATTTTAAAAGTATTTTACTTAAGACTAATCTGCATTTTGGTAAAAGTTCTATAATTATACAGGTAGAGGCAACATTCGCTTATTTAAAATTACTTAAAATGTTGATATAAATTAGACCCAAAGCCTTATTTTTATAACTCTTTGCTCTTTAATGTATACTAGGCGACATTAAAGTATGACAAAAGTTGTACTGACTTAAATATTTCCCTCATTAAGATGTGTGGAGCACATGTCTCTCAAGAGCTTGCTGTGAAACCACAAGGTAAGGAGTCTATTTGATATGAAATTAGATGACAATTGGAGCAACTGAAAACTAGTTGAGACCCCAAAATATTCCACCACATTTTTAAACTTGTGTTTTACGGGTGAGTCCTGTGGATTGTGGTAGCAGTTTGCTCTGGGAGTAAGACAAAATGAGGGGTGGGAGTAAAAATGAGGAGAATAGAGACGTAGGAGAACGCATAAGGGTGAGATAACGATTATCTGTTCTTCTCTTGGTTTAAGTCAGTTAGGTTTTATTTGAACAAAGGGTTCTGTAACTAGAAGGTTTTTATTGAAAGCCATTAGTTAATAGTATTGAGAGTTGAAATCAGAAGACCGAAGACAAACGAGCAGAAGTAGTACAAATACGTAAGTTAGCCTTTCCTTGCTCCCCTGTTGTGCAGCACCGTCTCCAGTTGGCTGGTCCCTCATGGCCCCCGTGGTCCTCGTGACTGTTCCTGACTTTGTGCCTTCGTGGAACGTCAAGTCTCTTTCTGCCTGTTTATCTGCATTGGTCAAGGCCCGCGTTCGGGCCGCTCCTGCCACGCAGGTTCTCACCAGCACTCCCACACATTGGTTTTTCTATTCTCAGAGTATCTGTAGCTCTCGATTAAGTTACTTGGGTTGTTACTTTGTTACATATAACAATTTATTTCACTTTACTTCAGTATGAATTTCCAGTTTCTCACATAGTACTCACTGTGTACAAATTTAATAACTCCGGTCATGAACCTGATTTTCCCAGTTAAAAGTTCTGTTTACCTCATTACCGTCAAACATTAATTTTGTTAATGATTTATAAATCTGGACTTCTTGAGTTTGATTCTTTAACATGCTTTATGCTCTTTCTCATTTTGCATTCACCTTAGTTTGCCCACAGAACATAATAAATCATGTTTGACAGCTATGCAGGGTCCAGTGCAAATAGCACCCCTTTTTATTACAAAATCTTTTATTACAAAATCATAAACATGTAATTTTCTAACATAACAGTATCACACTGAAGCACACCATATGACATTTTAGGTGAAATATTCAAATTAAAACTATAAATTACTACACCCATATTACTATGCTACCAACCATACTCAAGCAATCGTTACTTCTGCTGGATCCTGTATTTCCGCGCCCCTATAAGTTGAAAATAAAATCCTTTTTCACTATGTGGATTTC
Source organism: Tonatia bakeri (assembly GCA_004024845.1). NCBI lineage: Eukaryota > Metazoa > Chordata > Mammalia > Chiroptera > Phyllostomidae > Tonatia > Tonatia bakeri. The sequence continues at coordinate 333,614 of PVIA01000553.1, forward strand.
ATATGGCTATTTAGGGGTAAAGAGGATGATCCTTCAAAATGTATAGACTACACACACTGCCCTGGCTGCTCTCACATGGGCGTTTGATCATTTTACAGTTTGTGCATCAGGACCTATCCCTGCAACATGTTACTGGGATGTTTGGGGATGATAGTTTATCTCTGTAGCAGGATGATTTAATGGGACTTTTCTTGGAACATTTATTATTCATGACTAGGGGCCCAAAGATGGAATGAAGAAATGACACTACTAAATTCTCCACACACTCTCCTAAATCTAGAGCTACCACCCACTGACAGCAGTCCGAGTCAGACACTTCCCTAAGTAGTTATTACAAGGTAGCCCAGAATGGTTCTGTTATCCCCAAATATCAGTCCATTTCCCATATCTTCACTCCCACCCATCATCAAATATTAAGAGACTGAGGAAGGAAAAGAGAGTTGAAGTTTGAAAGTAGGAAACAGTATTAGCAGCTCTTTTTCCCCATCCCACTTCACAGTGGGCCCTTGAAATTCTTGGAGGGCGTGGAGATGTTTTTGAGGCTTCATGAGAAGGCCCATGAAAAGCAGAGGAGGAAATAGGAGCTATGGAGGCAGGCGTATTGGGCAGCAAGCAAACAAGTCGTTTCCCTAGCTGTTAAGGTGATTGGGAGCTTGGAGTGCTGACTACAGGGGACGGAAGACTCTTGACTACCCTGTTCTGGGGAGGCCCAGACAAAGCTGCATAAATAAAGCATGCACATCACCTGTGAAGTAAGCAGCGCATCAGCAAAAGCTACCAGGCTGACTAAAACTAGAATGAGGCGGGGTGCCTTCCTGCCACCTGCAGGCAGCCAGTAAGGCAATCCTAGCACTGTCTGCAATTACTTTCCCCTATATATCATAGCAATTAGAGTTGGAAGAGAGAAGGGAAAAAATACTCCAAACCTAAGTTACCGAGGTGCTGGAGTGGAAGGAATTAGAAGTGCAGACCACACTTGGTCTCCCATGCAGTTCCATGAGCAAAAGCTTAGTTGGCATCCGTGGGAGGGACTAATAAAAGGTAAGTAATACTTGAAGTGCTTATACGTAACTGTAACTGGCACTGTTCGAAGCTTATATATTCATTCAGTCAGTCTTCTGACAACTCTGCAAGCTGTGGATTGTTATTAACTCTGTTTTATGTTAGAAATTTAGGTATAAAAATGAGATTTGAGTTAAGACTTGGGAATGGAGTCTAAATTTTACTAGCTTGAGATTCAGAAAGGGACTGGGAATGTATGAACTCCGCTCTAAGATCAAATTGAGGGCAGAATAGGGAAACTCAATGTCATACAATTAAAACATAGAAATTAGAGTGAAAATTAAGTTGTGCTACGTTATCTTCCACTGAATTGAGACAGTTTAACAAACGTGTTACGTATTTGAAATCAATTAGACTCAGCTTTAGTACATTTAAAGTACATGGGGTAAATCTACATATAGTATATCATAAAAACTAGCTGTATTAATCTGTAATTAATGAAAAACAGCATTAGAGTTACATATAGCATATATTATTTAGTAATTTGGGAATGGATTTGGTGGTTAAGATTTGATAAATTTCCTGCTAATCTGAATGAGAGAAATTGTGTTTGTGTGTACACATAGACCAAACCTGAATATCATCAAGTTTCTCCATTATATGGATGTGAATAGGATCACATTAACGTTAATGCTCAAATCTCAGTGGGGCTGGCTTTACACCCTTGTGTACAAGGAGACTCCAGCAGTGTGTATTTCCCATTCCTTCAGCTATGTTAGGGCACACTTAAGGGGGTCAGTGGGTCCCACAGATAAGCCAGATTGCTGCTCCCTTTTTGCCCTGTTTTGCTCCAGACTGTTCTCTGGCTAAGTGTGCCACCCAAGACATTGTCAGCACTGCTCTGAGTGGGGATATGACAATTCAGCAAGCAGTCTTTTGCAAGTGAGAAAAATAATTCTTTTGTGTAATGTCTAGCTGGGGAAGTCCTCTGTGGAGTTGTGAGCTCCAGAGTGTGGACCAGTGTAGAGAGGGTGTTCCTTCAGTTCACACGCAGCGTGTTTTCTGCCGGGAGTGTGACCGCATGGCCGCAGCCATTTGGTAAGGTGGGTTCATTTACTAGCCATTACCTTGCAGGTGGGTCTCTACTTTTCTCTGACTTGAGACACTGTTACTTAGAATGGTTTTCTGTGACAGCTGTTGCCTTCCCTTACTATGAATGTCAGGAGTCTCAGTGCTCCTTTCAGAAATTTGGATTGTCTTATTCATTTCATACTCCAGTATGCCAACATGTCTGCACACAGTCTTAGCTTAAGATGTTTTCCTGGGAGGCTTCTCACTCCTGTAAAGTCAGTGGGTGGGTGAAGAGTGAGAGGTTGAAAGTTGGCAGGTAGGGTTCGTGTAATTCATCTGTGAGCTATACCTGACTCTCACCTCTAGTCTGGTTTTGGCCTCTGCTACATGTGTATTACCATTAAAATTTTATATGAAACTTTTTTTTTTTTTTGCTTATGGTAAATGGCGCAAGCCATCATGTGGTTGTACAGGTTGGTACCCAGCAGTCTTATTAAGTGGGAGACCTGGCTTCTGACCTTACCCTTTCTATAAACTGTTACTTTGGGCATGTCACAGGCTCTCTGTGCTTCCTTCCTACAGAGATGTTCATTCAGATTCTCACATTCTGAGCTCCTGTGTTCTGAACTAGAGCTATGAAAATTCCATTTATTGCCTTTATAATTTTAGTATCATATGTAAAGTTACTTATGAAAAATAAATTGCTAAGTGTGCAGTTTATAGCCTGTAATCATTCTTTTAGTTCTTTTTGTTGGCTGTTTTTCTAAAACTATTCATTAGTCTGTCAAAATTAATGTGATATACTCTGCTCTTTGAACTTTGATGCTGTACTACAAATATTCTCCAAAGAACTCTGAACTAATCATGTATTTATCTTTCGAGAGCATTAAAAATATTACTTTGCTGTAATTGTAGGTAAGAAATGTATAAATTTAAAGGGAATTGTCCTCTAAATAAATGGGGGGAAAATTATCCATGGTCCATGCCATTGTTATTGCTAGTGAGACTGAACTTCCTTTTTTAGGGTAGTTTTTCATTTGCCATTGCTATTATAATTTTGCGTTTCTGTGTATCAAAACCGATGCTAGAGAAACCTCTAGCATCAGTGAGTAGTTGAATTCCTATAAGACTTTTTAAAATGCTACTTTCTTATAGAATAGTTATGGGACAGATGTGACTTACACTGTTTTCCATAAGCTCCTAATTAAATTCAGGTCTTTATCAATGAAGACATCTTTGATTTACCCGCTAGGTCATTTGCAGTTTTGTTTGAGTTTTCCGTCTCCACAAGAGAACTGGAAAGATGATGTTCTGTGTGCCTGAACTAGATCTCTGTCTTCACTGGAAGGATTGTATTTCCCAAAGGCCTGCCATTTAATCTTTTTTTTCCATTATTGCAGAGGCCATTAATTTCATTCTTCATATTACTGCACCTTGACATTAATGGACTGTCATTGTAGAGGATATTGTCTGTAATATTGAATAGGACTAATACGAAATTTTCATAATTGAGCCAAGTTGCCCAAGCAGTGATGTTGTTCTTATCTAGGGACTTTTTTAAATAATGAGTCAGACTTGAAGCTTCTGGGATGAAAAATGATCAAAATATATACATTTATTCTTGCTTATGAGAATTTTAATTCAGAGGCTAATCAATTATGCATCACATTTCAAGTTATTGGTAAATATTTATGTTTCTAGTAGTCTCAAAAATAGACCTTTGTAGAGTAAGACTCAGTTATCTTACTTTTCTTACTTTTTAAAAAGCAAATACCACCTTGAAGGTAATGGAGACTAGAATCTGGTATGGTACATGTTCAGGGGTATATTGTGACATGCTTAGCTGATAAACCTCCATTTAAATTTGATAGACTCAAGTTTTTCTAGACCTAGGCCATTTCTAGACATAATACCAGTTATAGAAATTTATTAAAGGAGTTTTTATTTAAGGAATTTAAATGAAATGAGCTTTACTGATATTACAACCATAATTTGAATTTCTGTGTAAAAACAGCTTCCTGTTCATAGAATAACTTAGATCCTTGATTTTATAATTTTACATACATACTGGTTGCTGAAAAAACTTCATATAATCTATTGTTATATTGTGAGCTTTGCCATTTGAATCTTGTTCAGTTTTATCTGTTTCACTATTTAGAATTAATTTTGTAAGACTACTGTAGTTGCCTTATTTATTTTTCAGTTATCTCTTTTTTCAATAGTATGAAGATTATACGGAGGCTTTGCATTTTTGGCAGTTCACTGCAGAAAGTATCAATTTGTCAAATAAAAAGAAAAATTAGATATACTTTATTCATGTTAAAGTCACACCCTAGCTTTTTTAAAGGCAGCTTTGACTTAGAGTTGCAAGCCTGAGGATATTGATTTGAATTATGCATGACTGTCTGGTGTGCAGTTGCATTAGCCTGCTAGAGGGATAGTGTAAACATGTTCTGAATTTTAAATACATGACAGTATATGAGTGGCAGGTTAAAAATAGAACTAATAACCAAGTGCATGTTTGGAAATTTGATTTTTACAGTGTAAAACTATACAGGGATGGTCTGTGTAACTGGTTGACTGCCAATATAATAACTTCTTCTGCATTTTACAAATGTAAAAGATGCTGTCTGATAAGTGTACTAGGTCAGTGATTTATTTTGTCTAATTTGTTGAACTTTTAACAGTAGAAAACAAAAATAGTAATGTGCAAGTCAATGATCATCTTTCACAGATTATGAGGTAATTGTTTAGGCATGCCATTTCTAATATATATTTAAAAAAATAAATAGGGAGCTTTTTGTTCTTAGTTAAAGCATCCTACCATCAGCATGTCCATTTTGAATTCTAGAATTGAGAATGGCTACCATTAAACATTGTAGTTTAAAATGGAATTTGACATTCTATTCTCATAAAAACCTGTACCTTTCACTCCCCTGAAAATTGGGAAATATGTCAATTGGAAACACAGTCCATATTTTTGAGTCCCCTATTTTATTGTACATTTCTAAATAAAAATTTATTCTAAATCTGTAATAGCTCTTTAATTGTGAAAAGAGTTGGTAGTTCTGGAGTTTGATATTAAATGTTTTGAATGCTAAAGTTTATGTGCTTGTATTATATATGATGCATGCATGTATGAGGTCTGTCCAGAAAGTATCCATCCATATACATGTGAAAAATAGACATTTATTGAAGAAGATATACAAAAAACATTGTATGCAGGAACGTCAGTCCCCTTCAAAATAGGCACCTTGGGACCTCACACACCTCCCAGTCCCCATCAGCTACCCCATCATATTTTCCTGAATCTCATCAATGGTCTGAAATTCCTTCCTTTTTAAAAGTGATTTTAGTTTTGGGAAAAGCTAGAAGTCGCAGGTACCAAATCTGGACTTTAAGGGCTCTGAGTCGCCTGGGTTATTCGATGTTTCACCAAAAACTCTGCACAACACCTGGTGTGTGAGCAGGCATGCTGTTGTGGTGAAGCCACCGATCACCAGTTGCCCACAGCTGTGGCCTTATGAATAATCCAGATAGTTTCCGTGGAGGAATGTTCAACTTAATGTAAAATTTGGTGCAGATTTGTTGTTCTGTTCATTCAGTCATTCTGAATGTGATGGCCACACAGTACAGATACTCATTGAACAGTGTCTACTGCCCCACTGACTAGTACAGATGTCATCATTGTGCATGCACAATCCAGTCCACTCCCCTTGGCTGCCAGGTTACATGGATGTCACACAAACCATTTTCATTATATTAACAATGGTTGGACTTTCTGGACAGACCTTGTGTATTTGTGACTTTTGGTAAATTTGACCCATTTTTTTTGTATTGACATTATTTTTGTTATTCATTAGAGCTCATGAAGTTCTTTGTTCTATGTTAATATTTTTGTAGTTTTTAAAAATATAATTAGTAGTGGTTTTCCAACTCAAATTTAATATTATTTTGATAAAGATTTTTCATTGTTTTTATTTATGGCTTTTGGATTTTATGTTATGTTTAGAAAGACCTTTCTTATTTTGACGTTTGGAGATTTTTTAAATGTTTTCTTCTAGTATTTTTATGGCTTCGTTGTTTACATGTAAATCTTTGATCCAGCTGGGATTTATTTTGAGGCAAGGACTGAAGTGCAGAATTAGCTTTCTTCTTCTCCAAATTACTAACCATTTATCACTATGTTGTTTACTAAAAAATGGACTATTTTAACCACTGATTTGAAATAGTACTTTTATCATATACCAAATTTCTTTTTGGACTTCCGTCTACTTCTGAAATTCTTTCTGTTCTGACTACTTCCTCTCCAACAGTGCCTAATGATATATTATAACATTGTATTATTTTTGTTCATTTTTCTGGTTATTCTTGCACATTAATTCTTCCAGATGAACTTTAGAGCAGTTCTTGTACAATTTTGATTGAGATCATATTGACCTGATAACAAGGGTGTTTCTTGATTTCTTTTTATTTCTGATATTAATTTCCAGTATAAAGTTTTTCAGTATCCCTTCTTTCCATTTCAAAATATCTTTTTATTTCTATATGTCATCTCTACTTTGTATTTTAGAAGTCAAACAATTCTCCTATGCCTTTGCTGCATTTCTCCATTTGGCCTCAGCTGGGATTATTTGTCAGTAATCATTTATCCTTTTTTATTGCACAACTTAATTCTTTCCATGGTCCACTTCCTTGTATTTTTAAACACTCGGGTTTCTCTACATGAACAATGTCCATCCTTCTAATCTTCGTCTGTGTTTTTGTTAGTATTTTTTGAAAATCAGCTTCACTGAGATAATATTCTACTCTCTTGAGTACTAGAGAGAATGTCTGTACTAAACCGTCTTTTCTTTACTCGTAAATTCTCTTTAAAAGGTTAGTTACCAACACCTCTCTATCCCCACTAGGCATTATCTTCAGTCACTTGAAAGCTGGATTTTAACTCCCTAACGCAAGTGAAATTATGAAAATGTAATGTTATTATTACACTAAAATGTACATAGCAAAAAAATTACACTATAGATCTTCATATAAATGGAATCATATGATCGTGTCTTTGTGTGTCTGGTTTATTTCTCCTAACGTAATGTCTTTGAGGTTCTTCCACATTGTACCACATATCAGATTTCTATTTCTTTTTATGGCTGAATAACAGTTCACTGTATGTACTGTATGTTTTGGACTATAAGACGCACTTTTTAACCACATTTTTTGCTTCAAAATTTTTTCTCCTATTTTCCTCCTCTAAAGCCTAGGTGCGTCTATTTTTCAGACCATAAGACAGCTAGGTTTTAGAGGAGGAAAATGGGAAAAAAAATTTGAAGGAAAAGATGTGGTAAAAAAGTAACGTCTTGTAGCCCCAAAAATACGGTATGTAGCACATTTTGTTCATCCATTCATCTGTCAGTGGACACTTGGGTTGCTTCTGCCCTCAGACTCATGTGAATAATGCTGCTGCGAACATTGTTGTGTGAGTACCTGTTTGATCTTTGCTTTCTGCTTCCGTTCTTTTGGTCATATACCAAGAAGTGAGGTTGCTTGATTCTGTCTTTCTTTGTTTCGTGTATTTTGGTGTTCTTCATGAGATGCTTTATGTGTTCACAGTTGTTCTGTCTTTCTGCTGGACTGAGCCTTTTTGTTATAAAATGTCCCTCTTTATTTCTAGTAACACTTGTTTTGTTTTAAACCACTTTTCTGATGTCATTATGGCCACTTCTGTTTTCTTGTGGTGATTTTTGCAAAGTATATCTTTTTCTAATTTTTTATTTTATTTGTATCTTTTAATCTAAAATGTGTTTCCTTTAAACATCATATAGTTAGATCACATTTCTTAAATCTAGTCTGAAAATTTTACATTTTGATAGGATTATTTAACCCAATTGTATTAATTATTATTGATATTATTAGGATTATTTCTACCACTTTATTGTTCTGTGTACTTCAGGTCTTTTGTTCTGCTGTTTCTCCTTCTCTGCTTTCTTTTGCATTATGAGATAGTTACAATGTAGCATTTTATTTTCTGTAATCACTTTTTTACTATGGTATTTGAGTATTGTTTTTAATTGGTTGCCTAGGGGTTACCATATACCTCTTAATTTATCCCAGTCAGCTTCATATTTATGCTAGCTGAATTCCAGTGGTATATAAAAATGTTATTCCCTTTCCAACATTTTGTATTATTTTAAATCATGTCACACCTGTTAATGTTACAAACCATAGAATGCATTGTTATAAATTATTATTTTACCATTTTAGTCATTTCCTTGGCCCAGTATAGTTTTTCTCCTACTTACCCCCCTTTGTGTTGTTACTAGTTAATATATTATATATATATTACATTTCTGTATGTTTGTTATTAGCTCAGCAATATATAATATGCATAATACTTTGTACAGTTTTTAAATAAGAGAATAAGGAGAAAATATGCATTTGTATTGTTTCTGGTAATTAATTACATTTACTGTTACTGTATATTTTTTTATGGATATAAATTACTATCTGGGGTCACTTGCTTTCCACCTGAAGAACTTCATTTAATTTTTTTTTGTAAGGTTAATGTGCCAGCAATACATTCTCTCAATTTCTGTTTACCTGGGAAAGTCTTTATCTCACCTTAATTTTTCACAGATAGCTTTGCTAGATATAGGATTACTGATTGACAGTTTTTTTCCTCTGATCACTTTGAATATGTAATCCCATTGCCTCCCATTTTTAAAGTTTTTTTTCTGAAAAAGTCAGCCATTAATTTTATTGAGTTCCATTACATGTGACAAGTCATTTTTCTCTTGCTGCTTTCAAGATTATCTCCTTGTCTTTGACCTACAGCCTTTTTACTGTGATATGTGTTTGTGTATCTCTTTATCTGTATCCTGTTTGAAGTTTGTTGAGCTTCCTGGATGAGTGGGTTATTGTTTTCTAGTAAATTTGCAGAGTGTTCTGACACTACGTCTTTGAATACTTTTTCCTGCCTTTTTCTTTCCCCTCTCTTTCTGATATTCCTGTTACTTGTGCATGGCTGCTTTTAATGGTTCCACATTTCTCTAAGGCTCTCTTCATTTTTCTCCATTCCTTTTTCTTCTGGTTCTTTGGTTTACACAGTCTCTGGGACTCTTGTCTCATGTTCACTCATTCTTTCTTCTGTCAGCTCATACATAGTGTTGAGCCCATCTAGTGAAATTCTTACTTCGATTATTATAATTTGCGAGTCCATAATTTCTGTTGCCGCTTTTTGTGATTTCTGCTCTTCAGTGATACTAGATGCTACATTCTAATCATACATTTCTTTATTTAATCATGGTTTTCCCTTTTATAGTGGTTATTTTCATGTCGTTGGGATAATCCAACATCTGGTCTCTCACAGACAAGTTCTGTTGCCTCCTTTTTTACTGGTGTATGATCTATACTTTCCTATTTCTTTGCCTTATAATTTCAAGTTGAAAATTAGGCAATTTATATAAAATAGCAACTTTAGGGACTGGCGACCTCCCCCAGTCCCATCCTCTGGCTTGTTTTCACTGTGTGCTCGTTTGTTTCTGTGGTGACCGACTGTTGTTTTAGCGAAGTCTGCTTCTCGGCCACAGTGGTCAGTCTCTGATGTTGTTCCTTAGGGGCCACAGCTTTGCTGGGTACAGGGTCACTGGATGACAGCTGATAACCGAGTATGTCCACAGTCACCTGGTAGGGCTCTCGCCATCTCTTTCCCTGGCCACACCCAGCTCTTAAACTCCACTGATTTCCAGCCGATTACTCAGGTGCTTGAAACATTTTTGCCCCTTAGCGTAAATCCCTCTATAAGGTAATCCAGTAAGATGTTGCCTCCTTTCAAGGAACAGTTTCTGAAGGTAGTATTTGGTATATATTTTTTCTGGTTTTCTACTTTAAGGTGCCTTCTTTTAGTTGTCTCATAGCCCTGTTCTCTCCTGAAAAAATAGCATGCCCACAGTTTAGCCTACATCTTTATTGAATCTGTAAATCTCCCGTTGCTTTTCAATACAACCTCCTCTAGTCTTGAGAGCACCTGTAGGCTTGAACTTCTTCACTGTCTGTTGCAAAGAAGTAATTCTTCTGGGAAGAGATTGGGAGTTGGTTTATGGCCTGTCCGCGCCCCCCCCCCCCCCCCCCCCCCCCCCCCCCCCAGGCAGCATCTCTGAGCAAAGCTCCTGAGAGGCAGACTGTCTCTGGCAGATCTGCTCTAGCAGCTACATTCATGATCTGGGAGGTCGCGCCCTGGGCTTGTTTCCACTGGCCTCTGCTGTGTGCAGCTATGCCTGGAAGGCCCAGGCAAAGGTGATCAAAGTTGAATTTTTCTCATCCCAAAGTTATAGTCATCTATTTCATGATTGGGGGCTGAGCAGAAGCAGGAGAGCAGAATCCATGTCTTAATTGCACTTGCCCAGGACTTAGCTCAGCAACAGGTAACTGGGGACAGGATAAAAAATGTTGACATTTTGCTTCTCCCAGGAAAAAGCTCTCCATCTGGATGATGAGTCTGCAGCAATTTGGAGTAGTCTCTACCTTGCTAAGCTGGAAAGAGTGAGGGGGAGCAGTCTTGGGTCAGATACCGTAGACTCTCGTCTTAGTGAATTTTTGTAGATATTCTTGAATAGATCTTTATTTGTTGTTCATTTCTAGACACTTTAAATGGCCTTTTAAAGAAAACAGTTTTCGTCAGTTTTACTGGGGAGCGGATCAGAGCTCCTCATGCTGTCATACTGGAAGTGGGTCTTCTATTTGTTTTTTAAATTATATGCTTTAAGCATACGGATAAGTATCGATAATTTTATAATGATGCATATATTCTTTAGCTTTTCAGATTCTAACATTTTACAGAATTTCAAGAACTTTTTATAAACAAATTAAACAGGTAGATTTGAAAACCTCTTTATGTAGTTTTATAGTTTATAATGTAGTATATATATCATTCCCATGCATTTTTTCTATTTGAATTTTTTACCCTTCATTAACAGCGTGTTAGCAGTTTTTACTAATCTTTTATATATTCATCAGCACTTGTAGTTGCCAAGCTTACATATTTTTGGCAATCTAGTAATGATATTAAATGTTGTGATGGAGTTCCTAGGTACAACAGATAAGATAAAAAGAAATAAAATGTGTAAAGATTCAAAAGGAAGAAATAAAGTAGGCGTTGTTTGGAAATGTTATGATTGTCTGCCTAAAAGAAGCACACTGTGTATGGAAATTATTAGGAAAGATTTTATCCAGCAGCTTTGCTCATTGTTTCCAATATGTCTAATAATTTGCCTTTAGCTCAGGTTAGAACTCCTGTACCACGTTGAATAGTAGTGAGTGCTTCTTGTTCCTGTTTTAAAGGGAATACTTCTAATGTTTTAGTTTATGAAGTTGGCTGTAGGTATTTGGAAGTTATCATTCATTGAGTTGAGTTAAGAAAATTGCCTTTTGTTCCTCACTTACTAAAATTATTTTGTTTAATATATTAACTGATGTTTAATTTTATCAGTTGCTCTTTCTGGTCTTATGAGATCACATGGTTTTAACTTTTATATGTTAGTTTTACATTATCTTAAAAGATATTCCTGTGTTAACCTTACATTTCTGAAATAAAATCACATTTTTTACTCTTGTTTCTCTTAGGTTTTTTACAACTGTGTTTTTAAAGGAGCTCAACTGTAAATTTTTCCTTCCTCATATTGTCCTTGTTTGAATTTTAGAATGAAGTCAAGTTTCACAAAGTCATAAAAATGAGATAAATAAGTTTTGAGTTATTTTCTCTTTCTCATTTGTCTAGAATGTTATATTAAATCATGCGTATTTGTTCTCTAAATGTGTGGTAGAATCAGTCTGTAAAGTCAGCTCACATTATGATTTTTTTTTGCAGGTAGAATTTTATTGATTCAGTACCTAAATGTATGTGAATAATTGATTTCTCTATACTTCTTGAGTTAGTGTTATAAATTTTATTTTCCTAGGAATTTTCTATAAGTTTTCAGAATTATGGTTAAAAGTTACTAATAGTATTTTTGCTTAATCTTGTTAGGGCTTTTTTTTTTTTTTTAGTTGTTTCAAGGATCTTGATTTAAGTTTATATCAATTCTCTCTATTGAATATATTTTAAAATTTTTATTAGTGTTGTATTCTTTATTATTTTCTTTGGACTCAACCTTTCTTTAGAAAATATCCAAATGTATAGAAAGTTTTCAGATGTATTAAGAAAAGTCTTCTTTAGTTTGTGAGTTCTAAGTAATTTTGTTGTGATCAGATAACAGAATTTATGTGATATTAACTATTTCCATTTGTTTTAAAAAACTTTTTTTTATGACTAATATATTGGGGGGAGGGGCAGGCTCTGAGTGTTCAGTGTATCCGTCAAAAGAGTATGAATTCCTAAATTCCTGGTTGCAGCGTTCTATGAATGTCCGTCAGTCGGACTTACGTGTTTAGGCCTGCTGTATCCTTCCTAGTTATTGTTCGGCTTCACCTTTTAATTATTAGGCAAGATGTCTTAAGTCTCTCCTTAATCAATTGTGGATTTGTGACACTTTGGGAATTCTGTTCACTTTTCTTTAAATATTTTAAAGTTATATTTTGAGGGACTTTACATGTTTCAAGTTTATTTCTGGTAAATCATCTCTCATTATGTTGTAATAAATGTCTTTATCCTTTTATTTTTATGCCTTTTGTAGGAGGGACTCAAAAACTATTTCATTTGATATAATACACCAATACAGCTTTTTTCTTTTTTAATGGTTATCAAGTATATATATATTTCTGTGCTGCAAGTATATATTTTTATATAGATACATATATTTCTATGCTACAATGTTCAGTCTTTCTGTATTCTTAGTTCTAAGTATAGCTCATAAAACTGTAGTTCCTATATACTTATTGCAAGTTATTATAATTATGTGTTTGAATTTATTTCTGCCATGTTATTTTGTTTTATTCATCCCACTTTTTCTGCGGTGCTTTTTTCCTTCTTTGGCCTTTGACCTGATACAATTTTTAGGGGCATAATTTAGTGTGCAAAAATTTCTGATGGTCTTCACATTTGATGGTATTTGTATCTCTAGAAATATCCTCAGGGATGGGGATATTTCTAAGATTCTATACAGCTTTATAAATTTGGGAACATTGAAAGAAAACAGTGTTTGTATTTAAGTTGAAATTACTCCTAAGATTTAGCATAATTTATATTAATATTTACTTACTATAATTAATAACTATTTGTAAAATGTCTGCAAATGTAGTGGTCACTTACATTACTTGATAAAAACATCTTGTTTTTTTTTCCTTTTCCTCCTTTAAGCCTTACATGCAGTCTCTTTGCTCAGCCCCGCATCCCTTGCATTGTGCAGTCACCATGCGTTTAAGTTGCAGAATCACAACCTGGATGGGCTCTCGAGAGTTGTATGTTCTTATGTAGGGAAGTCTACATCTCCAATATCAAAACGTAGAACTTGGTTTGAGTAAATAAAGGGGTTTATTTCGTTGTTTAAGAAAGGAGATTTTGTAGTTTCCTGTACAAACCAAATGCATCATAAGCAATTTTCATTTTAAGAAAATTATTCTCTTATTTTATACCAGTCCTAAAATGGAACTGTTACGTGTTATGGATACAAAGTAGTTAGAATTGCAGAGATGTTTTTTAATTGTAAGGGCCTTAGCGATCTAGCTCATGTTCTTCACTTTGTATGCGCAGGACCGGAGTTAAATGCTTAGCTTCTCGGTAGCAGACAGTGGGTTCAGACCTAAGGCTCCTCCTTTCCTGTTTGACGGTCCTGATTGTCCTTCTCCCTGACATGTAACTTCACAAATTAGGTGTTTTTCTAAATAGTGCCTAGCATAAAAGAGACACTAACATAAGTGCATGTTTTTTAACATTTCCCGGAGGAAAAGACAGGTAAACTTAGAATTGTTCTAAGTGGTTTGAGTTTGGTAGTTGTGGGCACAGAAGAGGCATATTAAAATCGGATGGGTGCTTTTCAGTAGAGGTCTTCGTGATATTTTCCCCCAACCACTCCTAACAGAACATGGCATTGGCTCTCTGTGGCAGTCGTGAGAGAGACTGTTCTACGTGGGTATGTGTTCTCAGCCATTCAGCTCAACTCAGCAAGAATAGTTGGAACATAATTTTTTTCCACAGACTTGGGCTACAGTCCTTAGGGATAAAGAAAACGGGTATTAAACATGTCCTCTGAGTCCTGATAAGACTTTCAGGGATGTATTATTTTTCATTAAGCGAATTCCGATTTTAAATGAGTGATCCCATTTTCTTTAACTGATTTTATGTTTTCAGTTTGGTAATTTTTCATAGCCTTTCAGTAACTACAAAAGTTGCGTTGCCCCTCTACAGATGGAGAAATTGAAGCATGTGAACTTTAACTTAGAACTCTGTGGAATTTACTGTATCAAACTGAACTTTTGTATGTGCTGCTTATAAATTCAAGAGCTTCTCCTTAGAAAATCAGTGTTTGCATATTAGGTAATAAAAATAGTTGCGTTTACCCAGCCAGTGTGACTTTTAGGTCACAAATTCTTATAGAAGTAATAATATGTATTACTAGGTTGGTGTTTCTTAATTATAAAACTTAGAATACTTAAACATTCATTAAAGAGACATGCCTGTCCACATTTAATATAATTCTTATGAATTGTTATGTCCTGTGAAGAGAATGAAACTTATGATTTGTGTGTTTGTCTTAAAAAGTAAAATTATATATATAAATAATTATATATATATAAAGTCTTTATATGTATATAATTATATATATATGTATAAAGTCTACTCAGCTCCACTTGCATATTTATACTATTTTAAAGTGTAGGTCACAAAAAGAAATGCTGAAAATATTTCCTGTTAGAAGTCAAATTTGATATTCAAATTTCTGATTTTTTAAAAGGTACCATGTTTAGTAAAAGATTTTAGTTTATTGAGAAAAATTAGATTGTTATAGTAAGAAAGAAAAAAAGTATAGATAGAATGAGATGATTTCTGACATAGTCCAAATAATTTTTACTGGTAATTTTGCCTTATAATAAAAAAAAATCTGATAATAAAAAATAAAGTAATACAAAATAATAAAATAATTTATTCCATTTTGCAATTTTATAAAAGATTTTATTTATTGCCCTGGCTGTTGTAGCTCAGTGGATTGAGCACTGGCCTGTGAACCAAAGTGTTGCTGGTTCAGTTCCCAGTCAGGGCACGTGCCTGGGTTGCTGGCCAGATCTCCAGTGGGGGGGCACATGAGAGGCTACCACACATTGATGTTTCTCTCCCTCCCTTCCCCCTTCTCTAAAAATAAGGGAGGGGAAAAAAGAGGGAGAGAAACATCAGTGTTATGCAAGAGAAATATCCATTGGTTGTTTCTCACATGCCCACAACCGAGGACCTGGCCCATAACCCAGGCATGTGTGCCCTGACTGGAAATCAAACCAGCAGTTTTTTGGTCTGCAGGATTGTGCCTAACCAACTTAGCTACACCAGTCAGGGCTACAGTGTTGTTTTTGTTACAAGCCAACAGTTAACCTTGGACATTCTGTGTGTTCTCATAAATGATATTTTTCTGAAAATTTTTATTATGGATATATATATATATATATATATATGAATGTTACTGTGAGATGTTGTTTTTAATATAATTAGAGGCTTTCATTACTGAAGATCTGAAAACCCAGGTTTACTTTGGGATTCAGGTTTCACTCTGGACCCTCCAAATCACATGAACTTTTATATTGGTTTATTTTAAAAATTTTTAAACTGATTTTGGAGAGGAAGGAAGACAGAAACATTGATTTGTTGTTCCTCTTATTTATGCATTCGTTGGTTGCTTCTTGTGTGTGCCCTGACCAGGGATCGAACCCACAACCTTGGTGTGAGATGACGCTCAACCAGCTTAGCTACTCAGCCAGGGCAGGCTTGTGCCTTTCCTTTTTTAAAACCTCTTTATTTTTTACCTGGTGATTTGATGTCAACTCAGATTTTTAAAATAACTCTCCAGTCCCCTGACTTGTTTAATTAAAAAAATACATATATACAGTTTTTTAAAAGCATGAATAGTAGTACAAACAATTAGAAATTCATGGTATCTAGATGGCTTGATTCCTGTCTTGTCAGTGTTCTTGTGTTTGATGAGACACACAGAGCAGTTGTAGGAGAATGCCTGTCACTGGTATCCATGGCGACTCCAAAGACACTTTGGAACTCAGATGGATAGAGTAAGCCACAGTAATAGGTCTCATTATAAGGGCAAAATACATAAAAGGTTCAGGCATATGCTTTTAATTAGTTTCCAAAAATAGCTGGAACTGGAGAGGATACAGTGAAATAATATTTTTCACTGTTAGAAATAGTATAGGCAGCATTTGAAATTTACTGATTTTCCTTTAATATAGGAAGAGAAATGTACACTCTGAATCCTCCTAGTACTGTAGTTCTCAATCATAATGTAGACATGGGGTACACACTGATGAAAGGAAGGCTTAGTTTCATATTGAGAGAAATGTAGAATTTGCTTATACTTTTTAATTCTTATCCCTCTACATAGTTTATTCAAAACAGTACCCTTTAGGCTTTTCCTTGTAGGTTCTAATGTACTTAGGAAAAGTTCTTTCTGTCTCTACAGTGTGCAAGAATGAGTCCGTGTGTTTTTATTTCAAAATGCAAATAAGACAGTAGCCAAAATTCCTATTGTTCAGTTATATTAAATTCTCAATCTTTTTTGAAACATACTAAATTTGAATGAGTTAAAATAGGATTCAGGGAAAGTAGACTATAATAATTAAGTATTTTCTGTTAGAGAATTATTATGGAAAAAGATTAATAACTCTTAAGACAAAATTCTGTAAAGATTTTCTTTTGAATTGCAATCTGTAAAGAATAATCTTGTATTGCATTGCAATTCAACACATTATTTCTTCCTGTTGCTATAGAAACTAATTCTGGTGCAGCTGTGATTGCTAATCAAAATTCTAACATTATACAACCTTTTTCCCCCTTAGTTCTTTATTTTATTTTTAGCCTCAAAATAATAAATTTCATTGGTGAGTCAATAGTAGTGGTCAAAACATTAATGCAAAGATTTTTGAAAATTTGAGCCCTTTCCTGTGAAAGAGGTATTCTTACCATATAGTTTCAATATAAATAACAAGAAAATAAAGCCTTTTTGCTGAATTACAAAGACCTATAATTGCTATATTACATCAACATTGTGAAGCACTTAACTGCTTTATAATCCTAAATTGCTACAATTTCAACCATCTATTTTTGAAGTGTCTGGTTACTGGTATTACAAAAATGAAAAACTAAAATGTCCTCAGAATGCCTGAAGTCTTTTAACACAAAATGGGACTGAAAACTACCTTATTATTTTATTCTCCAAAAATTGAGATCATATTTCCAGCTTATGTCATAAGTAAAAGCTAATTAGTTGTACTCATTCTGTCTTTATTAGTATATAGCCACGGCCACCACCTCACCAAACTACACGATTAACAACACCTAATGTAAATCTATGCATGTTTTACAGGCCAGAACTGAATTACATTTTTTTGTCTTTCTAAGAACATTTGTTCTTTTCCATTTTATAAAATAAATATAAAAACTTCTTACCAAATTACTCATAGCAAAGAAATGTAGTATATAAACTCAATAGGGCCTAAGTTGATTCTAAAATTAAATCTTTAGTATGTATTGTAGTGTCATATATTAAGCATATGTAGCACTTACAAAATTTCATATTTCTGATTTGGTTCATCAAATAAGGCAATAAAAGCTGAAATTTATAATTTCAGATTATTGATTGATTTAAGTTATAACTTAGACATGTGGAAAAAGTTATTTGTTGTCTATTATAAATGAAATAATGGGAAATATAGCAGATATGATTTAATATTATTGTATTAATTTTTTACTTTCATTTACTGATGAGCATATGCTAATTGACAGGAACATGGAATTCTAGGACATGAAATTTTCTAGGAAATTCTGTAAAATCTTTTAGACTTCAGAAGGTACCATGTATATAAAATTTGCATTTGAAATAAAAGCAGTTATATTTTATTAGATTTGTTGCATCTCTGATATAATTTGAATGTTGTAGACCTCTGGTCACCCAAAGATAACTGGGAATTTATTCTTTAGGCATAAAAATCCTTTAATTTTTAATTTTTTTTAATTATACTCTATTTATTATGCTATTACAGTTGTCCCAATTTTTCCCCTTTGCCCCCCTTCATCCAACAGCCCCCATTCCCTCAGGCAGTCCTCCCACCATTGTTCATGTCCATGGGTCATGTGTAGAAGTTCTTTGGCTGCTCCATTTCCTATACTATAACTTACATCCCCATGGGTATTCTGTAACTGCCTATTTGTACTTCTTAATCCCCTACCTCTTCACCCATCCTCCACACCCCATTCCATTCTGGCAACCATCAAAACAGTGTCCATATCCATGAATCTGTCTCTGTTCTTTTTGTTTGCTTTTTAGATTCAGTTGCTGATAATCTATTTTTGCCATTTTGTCATTCATAATTTTGATCTTTTTCTTGAATAAGACTCTTTAATATTTCATATAATAATAGTTCCATGATGATGAACTCCTTTGTTTTTTTCTTGTCTGGGAAGCTCCTTACCTGCCCTTCTATTCTAAAAGATAGCTTTGCTAGGTAGAGCAATCTTGGCTGTAGGTCCTTGCTTTTCATCACTTTGGTTACTTCTTGTCAATCCCTTCTAGCCTACAGAGTTTCTTTTTAGAAATCAGCTGACAGTCTCCCACTGCAGATAACTAAATGCTTTTCTCTTGCTTTTTAAGATTCTCTCTTCATCTTTAACCTTTGGCATTTTAATTATGATTGGAGTGTCTTGGAGTGTGCCTTTTGCATCCATCTTGCTTGGGACTCTGTGTTTCTTGGACTTGCATGTCTATTTCCTTCACCAAATTAGGGACATTTTCTTTCATCATTTTTTCAAATAGATTTCCAATACCTTGCTTTTGCTCTTCTCCTTCTGGCACGTCTATGATGCAAATATTGGACCTCTTGAAGTTGTCCCAGAGGCTGCTTATACCACCCTCATTTCTTTTGGATTCTCTTTTCTTCTTGTTGTTCTGATTGGTTGTTTTTTGCTTCCTTATGTTCCAAAGCATTGATTTGATTCTCAGCTTCATCCACTCTACTGTTGTTTCCCTGTAAATTGTTCCTTATTTCAGTTAGTAAATCCTTCATTTCTGACTGGATTCTTTTTGTGATATTGAGGTCCTCACTAAATGCCTTGAGCATCCTTATAACCAGTGTTTTGATCTCTGCATCTGATGAGTTGCTTATCTCCATTTCATTTAGCTCTTTTTCTGGAGTTTTGATCTGTTCTTCCATTTGGGCCATGTTCCTTTGTCTACTCGTTTTGGCAGCTTCCCTGTGTTTGTTTCTGTGTATCAGGTAGAGCTGCTTTCACTCTGTGTCTTTGACTCTGTTGTAGTAGCTGTCCTGTAGGGTTCAGTGGCACAGCCTCTTCTATCATCCAAGCTGGGTACTTGAAGTGCACCTTTTGTGTGGGCTGAGTACACCCTCTTCTAGTAGTTGAGCTTTGGTTGCCGTTGGTAGATGAATGGGAGGGATTTACTCTAGCCAGTCTGCAGGGAGGATTGGCTGTGACCACTGACCACCAACCTCTATCCTCCATGGAGTATCATCTATGAAGGGGCAGGTTGCTGGTTCTCCAGTGTGATCTGTACCTGTCCACAGGGTACACTGGCCCTGGGGATTCTGAGGTGTTGTGGGCCAAGGTCAGCCCCACCTGTGTTTTGCCTGGGGCACTCCACCTGAGTTTTAAAGCAATCCGGGGTGGCTGGTACTTGTGCTGGGTTTGGAGATTCCTAGGTGAAGCCAAGCTGTGAATCTAGGCTGACGGTTGCTGGTGCCAGCATTGGGGCTTACTAAAGTCAATTGATGCCTGTTTGATAGGATTTAGGAAGTTGTACAGCATGATTCAAGACCAGCCATTCATCTGGAATAGCAGCTTGGGTGGGCCCATAAGGTGGGTGGGGTGGAGCCTCTGGGGATATCCAAGGCTGGTCACACAGTGTTAGCCAAGTTCTCAGATAGGTCACCAGCTTGATGGCCTCGTGGCTCTGTAGGGGTAGGGTTTAGAAAAGAGGCAATGGCCTCTGCTCACCTTGATGCCAAACACTTCAGTTTCTCCCAGTATGCCACTGGTGCCCTTCAAGCTGCTTTCCTGGTGCTGGAGCTCAGTGGAGGTGAGTCTGAGTAGGTGAGTCCGTGTTTGTGTTCTTTAAGAGGAACTAATTGGGGCTCCTGCACTTTCTTCCATTAGCTCAATCCCCACTGATTTTTGTAGCCAGAAGTTGTGGGGACTTACCTTCCTGGCACTGGAACCCTGGGCTGGGGTGCCTGATGTGGAGCTGGGGTTCCTCACTCCTGAGATAGCCTCTGAAATTTTTATTCACCACAGGTAGGTGTGGGACCAGCCCAGTCTGTGTCTGCACCTCGCCTACCAGTCTGGATGGATGTGGTTTTTTAATTCCATAGTTGTCAGACTTCCATTCAGTTTGATTTCTTTTGGTTCTGAGTGATGGTTCTATATTTTATTAGTAATTTTGATGATGATGTGCGAAAGGTGCGATAGCTATATCTGCCTATGCTGCCATCTTGACTGCAGGTCCTCTTTAATTTTTCAATGGAAATCTTTCTGATTTTATTTTAAGCTCAGTTAAAGCTTTAATAACAATTTAGGGTCATGATTAATATTGACTACTAGATAGAACCAAAGTTAAAGTTGTAAGTTAAGGTGCTCATGCTAATAATGATGACATAGACTATATATATTTTTAATATATATTTTATTGATTATGCTAGTACAGTTGTCCCATTTCCCCCCTTTACTCCCCTCCACTCTGCACACCCCCCACCCACATTCACCCCCTTTAGTTTATCTCCATGAGTTGTACATATAAGTTCTTTGGCTTCTACATTTCCTGTACTATTTTTACCCTCTGCCTTTCTATTTTCTGCCTACCATCTGTGCTACTTATTCTCTGTACCTTTTCTCCCCCTCCCCCTCCCCTGTTGATAACCCTCCATGTGATCTCCATTTATGTGTTTCTATTCCCGTTCTAGTTGTTTGCTTAGTTTGCCTTTGTTTGTGTTTTAGGTGTGGTTATTAATGATTGTGAGTTTGCTGTCATTTTACTGTTCATATTTTTTATCTTCTTTTTCTTAGATAAATCCCTTTAACGTTTCATATAATAAGGGCTTGGTGACAATGAGCTCCTTTAACTTGACCTTATCTGAGAAGCACTTTATCTCCCCTTCCATTCTAAATGAAAGCTTTGCTGGCTAGAGCAATCTTAGATGTAGGTTCTTACCTTTCATGACTTGGAATACTTCTTTCCAGCCCCTTCTTGCCTGTAAGGTCCCTTTTAGAAATCAGCTTATAGTCTTATAGAAACTCCTTTGTAGGTAACTGTCTCCTTTTCTCTTGCTGCTTCTAGGATTCCTTATTTTTAATCTTGGGTAATGTAATTATGATGTGCTGTGGTATGTTCCTCCTTGGATCCAACTTTTTTGGGGCTCTCTGAGCTTCCTGGAAGTCTATTTCCTTTGCCAGATTGGAGATGTTCTCCTTTATTATTTGTTCAAATAACTTTTCCACTTGTTGCTTTTCCTGTTCTCCTTCTGGTACCCCTATAATTTGGATGTTGGAATGTTTAAAGATGTCCTGGAGGTTCCTAAGCCTCACCTCGTTTTTTTGAATTCTTGTTTCTTCATTCTTTTCTGGTTGGATGTTTCTTTCTTCCTTCTGGTCCACTCCATTGATTTGAGTCCCAGTTTCCTTCCTATCACTGTTGGTTCCCTATATATTTTCCTTTATTTTACTTAGTGTACCTTCATTTTTTCATCTAATTTGCTATCAAATTCAACCAGTTCTGTGAGCATCCTGATCACCGTGTTTTGAACTGTGCATATGATAGGTTGGCTACCTCTTTGTCACTTAGTTGTATTTTTTCTGGGGCTTTTGTTTGGGCCATTTTTTCTTTTGTCCTGATACTCCTGTTACGTAGTAAGGGGCAGAGCCTCTTACTAGGTGTTCACCAGGGCTGGGTAACCCATGTCACTGGGTTGTGACACTGTATATGGAGAACGGGTTGAGGAGAGAACAATGGTGTTTGCTCTCTGCCAAATTTCAGTCACGCCCCCCACTTCCCACAAGCAGATTGGGCCCTTCTGGTGCTGATTCCTGGTGGGTGGGTTTGTGTACATTCTAGGACCCTGTGGGTCTCTCCAACAAACTCTCCCGTGAGGCTGGGAGTTTCTGCCTCTGCCTCAACCTCCACAGGTGTTTTCAGTCAGTGGTTGGAGTCTTTATTTCCCCACACTGGGGCCCTGGATTGCACAGTCTATCCCACTCCCCAGTTGTTTCTCCTGGTTTATCTGTGCATGAATGTGGGACCACCCATTCTGCAGTCCGCCACTTTGCTGGGCCCACGAGCTGCTGCCTTGCCATGAGTCCTCTCTGCCCCCTCTGCCTGTCCCTACCCCTCTTACCAGTCTGGATGAATATGTCGTCTTTAACTCCTTGGTTGTTGAACTTCCATACAGTTCAGTGTTCAGTCAGTTCTGCTTGTTTTTAGTTTTTAAGTTGTTGTCCTCCTTTTGGCCTTGCAAGGAGGCACAGTGTGTCTTACCTACGCCTCCATCTTGGCCAGAAGTTTTGACATGGAGTATATTGCTAAATAACTCTGATATGTGCAGTAATTTCATATCTCACTTTTTGGAAAATCATTCTTTGATTAATTCTGTTATGGTCAGTAATCCTATATCTTATTTTTTTTTAAAATTCTCGTTTGATTACTTTTTGTTATGGCCTCTTACAAGGTTGGAGCAAGGTAAGATAATATTTTATACAGTTTAACAGGGTAGAAATGCTACAAAATTAAACTGCAAACAGATTTAAAAGTTCTGTGGCTTTTTTCAAGAACATTAAATACAGAATGAAATATATCTGGGTTGAATTTATCCTTTCTCTAAGTCTTGCCTACCTAATAGGGTTATTGTATCAGTCAGTGCTAATATAACTATAATAATATTTACTATTACTGTAAAACACTATGCTAAGCACTTAAAACAATTCAAGTAATCCTGAAAAATCCCAGTGAAATTGGTGCTATTACAGCTCCTCATTTACAGATGAGGAAATACAGGTATCAAAGGTGTAAATAAATTGCCAATAGTCCCACATTTAGTAAGTGGCAGGAGTAGAGTTAGAAGCAGGCCATCTGATACCAAAACCTACTTTCTTATACAGTGAAGTGTTGTTAAGCATCGTGTGACCATAAATCAGTGTAAACACAAGGTGTTGGCACAAACACAGGCATTTCCTTGTCACCCTGCAACGTCTGCCCTGTCATTCACATTGTTTACTAATAATGTGGGAGGAAGTATGCTACACTCTTTCAGAAATTTCTTTTAGGATGTTAACAGGTGACTTGGGTCTGAATTTTATAAAATCTTTTCTATCAAAAGAAAATACCCTCCAGAAAGTAATATATTTCTAATTCTCCATAAGATTTTTTGCATAGATTTTATGACACCAGCAGTATGTCTTTGATGTTGACATGGGACTTACTTTGTGTATAGCAGTACTTACATGACATATTTGTTTTTAAATATTGTAAAGTTTTATTTTATGTAATTTTCTTTCCTGTAGGTTCATCCCTTCAGCAAACAACTTTAAGCATTTTGATAGCAGGCCTTTATATTATTTATTCCATGTTGTCTACAACTAACATATCTTTGCTAATCATAAAATATTTATCTGTTGAGACCTTACATTGTAGAATTTAGGAATATTAAGAGTCAGTTTCTCCACTAGAATCTCAGAATAAGTAGGAGAAATACATATTTTTAAGAGCTTATTGAGATGTAAGTCATATGCCATAAAAATCATTCATAGAACCCAGTGGTTTTCAGTGTATTTACAGAGTTGTGCAGCCATCACCATGGTCTAATTTTAGAACAGTTCTTATCACCTTAAAAAGAAATATTGTACCCATTAGCAGTCACTCTTCGGTACCACTCTCCAACCAAGGCAGCTACTAATCTATTTTCTGTCCGTCTACACAGGGTGGGGCAAATACAGGTTTACAGTTGTGAGTACGTGGAACACAACTGTAAACCTACATTAACCCCCTACCCCTGGTTTGCCTGCTCCATGCTTCTCATATAAATGGAATACAGCAAGTGGCTTTTTGTGACCAATTTCTGTCACTTAGCATGTTTTCATGGTTCTTATATGTCATAGCATGTATCAGTACTACACTTTTTATCGCCAAATTGTATAGATACATATTTTTTATTTTTCATTATCACTTGATAGACATATGGGTTCTTTCTACTTTTTAGGCTATTATGAATAATGCTGCTATTAGTGTTTATGTAGAAGTCATTGTGTGGATGTATGTTTTCACTTAAGTACATGCAAATGTAGGAGTGGAATTTGCCGGTACATGTCATGATTCTATGTTTAACTTTTTGAGAAACTGCCAAATTATTTTTCAAAGTGGATATATGATTGTAAATGCCCATCAGCAATGTATGAAGGTTCCAGGTATTTTACATATTATGAAAATTTATTATTACTAGAAGTGGTATGTTTCTGTGATTTGGGGAAATATTTTTTAAACAAAGAACTATATATAGTTCTAGGTTCTGTGGTAACTAGGTACAGAATGTTGACACAAAGGATGGAATAGTTAAACAGAAAAGGTTTTATGCTAGAAATGCAGTCTTGCATCTTGGAAACAAAGACATCCCTAGGTTGACATGGGAAACAAAGAAAAATGTATTGAGCACCATGTGCAGTGTCAGTGGGGCATGATAATACATGTCACTGTCAGGGAACCATAAGCAGTCTGGCAGAGCTGGTCCAGTGATTTTCAAATTCCATATGGATCATGAAATCAATGGATCTTGACAAACATTGTTTTTATCCTCACCCAAGGACATACTTTTATTTATTGTTTTATTATTTTATTGTTGTTCAAGTATATTTACCCCCCACCATGCCCCCCAGCCATCCCCACCTCCCTCCCCTGATTCCACTCCCCCGTGGTTTTGTTCACGAGTCCTTTATAGTTGTTCCTGAAAACCTTCCGCCCTTTCCGCCCCCATTATTTCCTCCTACCTCCCCTCTGGTCACTGTCAGTTTGTTAATTTCAGTGTCTCTGGTTATATTTTGCTTGCTTGTTTGTTTTGTTGATAGGTTCCACTTAAAGATAAGATCATATGGTATTTGTCTTTCACCACCTGGCTTATTTCACTTAGCATAATGCTTTCCAGTTCCATCCATGCTGTTGCAAAGGGTAGAAGCTCCTTCTTTCTTTCTGTTGCATAGTATTCCATTGTGTAAATGTACCATAGTTTTTTGATTCATTCATTTCCTGATGGGCACTTAGGATGCTTCTAGCACTTAGCTACTATAAATTGTGCTACTCTGAGGGGAAGGGAAGGGAAAGGGAAAGACTGGAAGAGAAACATTGATCAGTTGCCTCTTATACATGCCCTAACCAGAGGACTGTACATGAAAGCTAGGTGTGTGCCTTGACTGGGAATTGAGCCCATAATTTCTTGGTTTACAGAATGATGCCCAACCAACTGAACCACACCAGCCAGGGCAATCTTGATAAACATTTTTTAGAGAATGAAATTATATTGACCACAAAACATAATTTCTGCACATAGTAAGGATAAGCATTACTTATTTGTAAAATATGTTTATTGTTGTGTGAATCTTGGTTCAAGAGTTTGAAATCCCCTAGTCTAGACTGTGAACTGAAGAAAAAAAGATGTGAGAACATGTTTCCCTAGTGTGTACACTAGAATTATCAAGAGGTTGAATAGGATATCAGGGAAAAGTTTTATTGACTGTCTTTGTGACACATGTGTGAATGCTTAAAGTCTAGGAGTATAACAATTTTTTAATCACTGATTTTTTTAGGCTCAGTTGAATGACTTGTCAAACTATCTAGATCAGTATTCTCAACTTTTTCCCATTCTTGGCTCCCTACTGAGACAATGTTAGTTTAATTTATATAACTCAATTAATTTAATTTGAATTTAATTTGCATAACAAAAGAAAATAACTACTAATTAAGATTTTGTCAGGTAGAGTTAAGTTTTGATTAATCACAAAACTTGTAATGCCTACGATTTTTGTCTCTGACTCCTGAGCTTATTTTAAATGCCTTGGGAGTAATGTAGCCCCATTAGGAATATGTGATCTACCTTATATCTAATGTGTTTAAAATTATAAGAATTGGAATTTCCACGTCAACGCAGGAAGAAGTAACTTCCATAGGATTTATTTTTCTGATAATTAGAACACCAGGAAAAACTGAAAGAAACAACTGTCTTTAGACATTGGACAGTGGTAAGGGCAAGATTGAGACCCATAAGAGAAGGCAAATCAGTGAGGTAATAACATCTGGAAACTTCAGTTTATTGCCTGGAGACAGTTTCCTGACTTCAGTACAAGGAGGGGAAATCTGAGGGGGCTCGGAAATTAGCTTGAGTTGAGAAGCCAGAGATTGCAGAAGTTAGAGTTTGTGGCACAGTGTTGGAGAGGAGGAGCTGCATAAGATGGAGTTCCAGGTATCTTCAGAGTGATTCCCAGAGATTGTTGGCTGAGTACTGGTCTGTGCATGCATATGAAGTAATTATCCAAGACTTGGAAGGAACCACCAGAAAGCAGTAGGCAGAACAATTCCTAGAACTTACCTAGGGTCGAAAATAATTTGCATTCCTATTAACCAGAATAGCGAGACTTTATAATACACGAGGTGTTGGTTCAAGTCCTCAGAAGATGCAGCTAATTCATCATTAAAGCAAATGATGCTCTGGACCCACTCTAACAAAATTTTAGAAGTCTCGAGTATAAAACTTGTCCTCAAAAGTTTAACTGCATGCCAGAACAAAGTCCGAACAGTCTTCAGTGGAATACAACAAAATCTAGCATTCAACAGTAAAACTTTCACAGTGCACAGCATCTAATTAATCATTAGGTATGCAAAGAAGCTGGAAACTAGGACCTCATGGCAGAGGGTGGGAACAGTCAATAGAAACAGAAGCAGGAATAAAAAACATGGTGGGCCCTCGCTGGTGTGGCTCAGTTGGTTGGAGCATCAGTCCATATACCAAAAGGTTGGGGGTTGGATCCCCAGTCAGGGCACATACCTAGGTTGTGGGTTTGGTCCTTGGTTGGGGAGTATATGGGAGGCAGCCAATTGATGTTTCTCTCCTTTCTCTCTCTAAAATCAATAAATATATTTTTAAATATTTTTGAAAAGATGGTGGAATTAGCTAACAAGTATCTTAAAACACTAATACAGATATTATAAATATGCTCAAGAGTGTAAGAGGAAATTATAATAAAAAACGGAAGACATAAAAGAGACCAAAGTTCAACTTGTACACAAAAAATACAATATCTGAAATGAAAACATACTGGATGGGATTAATAGCAGATAGACTTTGAAGAATTGAAGATCAGTGAACTTGAAGAAATAGCAATAGATAAAATCCAAAGTTAGAACACAGAGAAAAAAAAAAAAAGATTGAAAATGAAATAAAGGTTTGGTAATCTGTGGCACAAAATTAGATGCGAGAACATATACATAAGGGAGAAGGAGAACAAAAAAGTATTTCAGCCCTGGCTGGTGTGACTCAGTGGACTGAGTGCCAGCCTGCAAACCAAAGGGTCACGGGTTGGATTCCCAGTCTAAGGCAGATGCCTGAGTTGCGGACCAGGTCCCCAGTAGGGGGAGTATGAGAGGCAACTACACATCAATGTTTCTCTCCCCCTCCCTTCCCCTCTCTAAAAATAAATTAAAAAAAAAATTTAACAAGTATTTGAAAATGCAGTGGCTGGAAATTTTCCAAATTTGAAAAAGGCAGCTATTCTACAGACCCAAGAAGGTCAATAAGAAACAATGAAAATGGAAGATTATCCATAGGTAGACAAAGGTAAGAAATAATAGCAGACTTCGTAGAATCTATAAAAGCTAGAAAATAATCCAGTGACATCATTAAAGTACTGAAAGGAATTCCGAAAAAGCTGTCATTTAGAATTCTATACCCCCTCCAAAAAAGTTTTCATAAATAAGAAGGCAGAGTAAGAACTTTCTTTTTAGACAAATAAGATGAGGAATTTGTCTCCAGCAGACCTGAATTACATTAAATATTAAAGGAAGTTCTTCAGGCAGAAGTAAAATGATGATGGATGGACATTAGGATCTACAAAAAAGACTGAGTAAATACAAAAGTTTTTCTCAACGATAACAGTGTATTGTCAGATTTATAAATATGTAGAAGCAAAAGACAACACCGAGGATGGGAAGAGAACTATTCTGTTGTAAGATCTTCATGTGACATGTGAAATTATTTTCAGATAAACTTCAAAGTTAAAGATATATTGTAAACCCTAGAAGAATCACTGGAAAGTAAAGCATAACTTAGGGCCAACAAACTAATATTGGAAGGAAAATGAAGTTATAAAAGTATGCAATCCAAAATAAGTAAAAAAATACACAGTGAACAATTAGGACAAATAAAAAGCAAATTACAGGAGGGTAGATTTACACTCTACCACACACAGACCAGGTGTCAGCAAAATATATTCCATGGGCCAAATTTGGCTCACAACCTGTTTTTACATGGCCTGTGAGTTAGAAAGGATTTTTACATTTCTTTACATTGTGGAAATGTATACATAACATAAAATTTACCATTTTAAGTTTCAGTGACATTAATTAAATTCACATTGTTGGACACCCATCATCACTACCAGTACTTTCTCATCAGCCCAAATTGAAATACTACACCCACTTAACTGTAACTCCGGATTTCCCACTCTGCCAAGACCCTGCCAGTCACCGTTGTCCTTTCTCGGTCTTTATAAATTTGACCAGGTAACTCATAAGTGGAATCATACAGTGTTTGTCCCTTTTGTTTGGCTCACTTCACTTAACATCTTTAAGATTCATTCATGCTGCAGCGTTTGTCAGAATTTCATTCTATTATGGTTGAATATTCTATTTTTTGTATGTACCAGATTTTTCACAGTTATAAATCATCATAAAACATACCCACAGAGAGTATGTTGTAGATACTGTATGCGGCTTACAAAATCTAAAGCATTCACTGTATGGTCTGTTACAGAATATGTCACTCCTGATGTAGGTAAATACACTAAATGTAAATGTTTTAAAAGTCAATTATAAGGTACAGATTGTCAGATGAGATTTAAAAATAAAAGCAAGACTACATATAAGAACAAAAATCCAAATATATATTGTATATGAGAAACCTAATTTAAATATAAAAGCATAGGTAATTTAAAGGATTGAAACAATGATATACCACGCAAACATGAATTCAAGGAAAGCTGAGATGGCTTTATTAATATTCGACAAAGAAGACTTTAGAACATGGGTTGTTTACCAGGCATATGGAGGGGTATTTTCACAGTAAGAGTCAAGTGATCAGTGAGACGTAATCCTAAGTAACAGCTTCAGTAAACTTGAAGCAAAGGAACAGTAGGCATTCACAGTTATGTTTCAATATTTCAGTACTTGTCTCTCAGTAATGAGTGGGAGAATAGACAGAAAATCAATAAGGATGAAGAAGATTTGGGCAACAGAATCACCTAACTCTTCTAATTGATATTGACAACACTCCACAGTAATAGAATATATATTCTTTTCAAGTGCTCATAGTCATTCTCCAAAAAAACACAATGTTCTGGGCCATTAAAAAAATCATTAAATGTACACCCTGGCTGGCATAGCTCAGTGGATTGAGTGCAGGCTGCGAACCAAAGCATCGCAGGTTCGATTCCCAGTCAGGGCACATGCCTGGGTTGCAGGCCACGGCCCCCAGCAACCGCACATTGATGTTTCTCTCTCTCTCTTTCTTTCTCCCTCCCTTCCCTCTCTAAAAATAAATAAATAAAATCTTTAAAAAAATCATTAAGTGTAAAAATATGGAATTCTCAGAAACTGTTCTCTATCTATAGTGGAATTAAGTTAGAAATCAGCCATAATAGGATGTCTGGAAAATCTGTAAATATTTGGCCATTAAAAATAACTTCCTAAATGTGGGTCAGAGAACCAGTCAGAAAGGAAATCAGACTGTATTTTGAACCCAGTGAAAATGAAAGGACAAGGTGTCGACATTTGTGGAGTGCAAATGTGAGCAGTGCTGAGGAGGAAGTTTACAACGTTAATTGCTTATAGTGGAAAGCAAGAAAGGTGAAATGCTAATCGTGTAAATGTCTCCTTTAAGAAATTAGGGAATTAAAGAATAATGTAAGCATACGAAAGGAAATATTATTATAGATTAGAAATCAATGAGATAAATAAGTGAATAAACAAAATTTAAAAATCAGTGAAGACAAACACTGGTTCTTAGAAAATCAATAAAATTTATAAGCCTTTTTTTAACCAGGAGAAAAGAAGATGTAATTGATCAACATCAAGAATGAAATAAGTACATCATTGTGGATCCTATGGACGTTAAGAGGATTATAAGAGAATATTATGAGTAACATTTTTTATGTCAGTAAATTTCACCTAATGAAACAGACAAATTCCTTGATAGACACAAATGACCAAACCTTCCTCAAGAAGAGTGATAACTTCAATTGCTGTATATTTATAGTTTAAAACACTTCCACAAAGAAAACTGTGGACTCAGATAGCTTCATTGATGAATTCTACTAAACTTATTTAAGGAAGAAATATATTTCTAATTTCTGTACAAACTATAAAAAAAAAAAAATGAGGGAACATTTTCCAAGTCATTTTGAGTCTAGTGCTAGAATTGCCCTAACAGCTAAAACAGACAAGGAAATTATGACAGAAAAGAAACAAGAAAAAGACCAGTGTCTCTCGTATGTCTAAATACAAAATCCTTTTAAAAGATTAGCAAATTAAACCCAACAGTAAAAAAGGGTAACTTATCACGATCAGGTGTAGGGTTCATCTTAGGAATGCAGATTTAGTTGAGCACTGAGAGATCCATCACAGTGTAGTTACATAACAGAATGAAGTAGAAAATAATCATCCACTCCACTTGATGGAGAAATGCACTTGACAAAATTCGATTTTCATTAATGGTAAAACCTTCTTGCAATTCTCAATCTGTGATTACAGGTACTAACAAAACATAACAAGGTAAAACAAAAATAAAATCATATAAGGCTAACACTAAATGATGAAATATTGAACACTTTTTAATTTTTTTGTAAAATCCAGTGTATGGCAAGGATTTCCACAGCTTCTGTTCAGTGTTAATCAAGGGTCTAGCTAGTGCAGTAAGACAATGAGAAAAGTCATAGAGGTGGGAAAGGAAAAAGTCAAGCTAGGTTTGCAGATGACAGGATTATCTATGTAGAAATTTCTAAGACATCTTTAAGGAATTTTTAGGATAACAGGTCAATGTAGAGATATCAAAATATTTCTGTATACTAGCAAAGCAGTTAGCAAGTACAATTTTAAAACCTTATTTATAGTAACATCATGAAACACTTCTTAGAAATAAGAATAATTATTTTTAGGAATAATAATAAACTTACACTGGAAACTATAAAACATTATTGAAAGAGCATAAAGAAGACTCAAGTGTAGTGGTATACCATATTCATTGATTGGAAGATTCAGTATTGCTAAGATGCCTATCTGCCCAAATAGAATAGTCAAAACAGTTGTGGAAAAAAACAAAGTTAAAGTACTTATATTACCTGCTTTGAAGATTTAGTATGAAGCTGTAGTCATCCAGAAAGTGTGCTGTTGGCACAAGGCTGACATACAGATCAGTGACACAGGGGAGCGGGTCCAGAAAGCAGGCCCACACACATGTGGCAGTCACTTTCAGTAAGGTTCCCAGGTAATTCGATCAGGAAAAGGAGTTTCCCGTATTCAAAAATAATAAGCATCAAGCCTTACCTCAAACCATACACAAAAATTAATTCCAAATGAATCACAGACGTAAATGTAAAAGCTAAAAAATACGTATTTACTAGGACAAAACACAGAAAATCTTCATGGCTGAGCAAAGATTTTATTGATGGGAATCAAAAGCATGAATCATAAAGAAAATTGGAATGACTGATATTAAAACTGAAAGCTTGAGCTCTTCAGAAGGCACTAAGAAAAGGAAAAGGCGAGTCATCACAGACTTGGACAAAATATACATTTTATAAAGGACTGTAACCAGATTACACAAACTCTTACAAGTCAATAAGCAGACAGCCTGATTAAAAATGTTCAAGGGTTGGATAGAGAAGACTAGAATGGCCAATAGACACATGAAAAGATGCTCAAATCATCAGGGATGTAGGGAAATGCAAACTGAAACCACAATGAGATACCAGTACACAGCTAATAAAATGGTTAAAATTAAAAATACTGGCAATACCAAATACTGGTGAGCAAAAAGGTACAGCTGCCTCAAAAACAGTATGAAAGGATAAATTGTAACTAGAATAGAATACAAAAGACTTAGGTACTGTGCGATTCCATTTATATGAAATTCTGTAAATGGCCTAACTACTGTGAAAGAAATCAGATCGGTGGTTGGCTTGTGGTTGGGCTTCTGGGAGAAAAAGATACATGAGTGAGTTCATGGGGGCTGGGGATGTTCTCTATCTCCTTTGTGGTGGTGATTGGCTATACACTTGTCAAAACTCATGGGAGTATCCATTGAAATGGTGTATTTTATTCTCTATAAGTTATACCACAATAAAGGAGGTTTAAAAAGTTGAAGTTTTCTAATGGAATGTGTTCTAACCAGCCATCACAGGAAGATACTCAGAATTCCACCAGCGCAGTTCTTTCCCCAGCACCGATTGGCCTCTGATATCTTGGTGTTCTTGCTACCTGGTAGGCCTTGGGTGGTCTGTCTCTGCACATGTACAGCCAGCACTTAGCTGCGGACTCACGGGAGCCCTCCACACAGATTTTCGAGCTCCCTCTCTCTGCACAGTTGCTTTATAAATTTTCCAGTGTTATGGTTGCTTAGAGCATGAGGGCTAACCCAACACCCATCACTCCCTCACGTGTGAAAACAAGTTCCTGCATATTATTTCTGATCATTTATTGACATGAAGTATTTTCTGCAAGTTCAATTGGGTAGTGTTGACCACAAAAATAAAATGAAAAACAAAAATATTTATTGGAAGTAACATGGTAATTTTGGGCAGACTTGCTTTCTTTCAAAATTCAGCTAGCAGTTTAATTCATCAGAAGACTTGCAGTTTTAGTATACTTGAGCAAAAAGAGAAGGAGAACTCCCAGTTACCACTGTTGGTAATACGTTCTTGTATTTTAAAGGTAATAAAATATAGTTAAAATTAACCCTAGAGTTTTCAATTTTGTAAGGTTTTATGAGGAATACCAGTCATCTACTTTGCTTTGTTTTCAAAAACTGTGTTCTTTAGGATGATTCAGGGAATTTGTAGCAATGAATTTAAAATATCTGCTCTATATATTTAAAATCAAATTAGCCTTTCAAAGGAATGATAGTAGGAATTTCCTATATGTCATCTCATTTAATTGTGTAGCCAGTTTGTGAATAAAACCTTCCAGTATCCCCTGGAAGAAATTCTAAGTTATTTTCAGACTCATATTTATAATATCTAGTCAGATTATTTTAACTACTCTTGTCAGACTTTTTCACATTTATTTTTGGGAATTTTTTTAAGTAGTGTTTTTCTTATTCCCTTTTCTGCACCGCCTTGTTTCTGTGACATGATTTAATTAGAAAAGTTCCAAAATGTTGGGCAGCTTGAACATCTGTGACCATTGGCTACTTTTTTATTTCCTTAAAGTTTAAACAAAAAGTACAGTTTGAGTTCATGGTCTGTGAACTCAGAAGTTTCAGTGCCTTGCAGGTCGTGTTTGGATTACATTGAAGAAATACCTATGCAAGTTACTTTGCCCATTCAGCAAAGGTTTTAAAACCTAATGCTATGTTTTAAGCTTTGTGTTGCTAAGCACTGCAGGTCCAAAGATGAAAGTGATAGTAACTACTCTTAGGGATCTCACAGTTCATAGTATCTGAACAGATAACTTTGATTCAGTGTAAATCAGGGTGTCCAACCTTTTGGCATCTCTGGGCCACACTGAAAGAATTGTCTTAGGCCACACATTACATACACTGCGACATGTAATCACAAAAGAAATCTCATAATGCTTTAAGTAAGTTTACGATTTGTGTTGGGCCACATTCGTAGCCATCCTGGGCTCCATATGGTCTGTGGGCCAAAGGTTGTACACCCCTGGAAATGATAGAAGCAACAGGTGCTGTAGATACACTTAGTAGGAACACTTAACCCAGTAGTCGTGCATGCTTCGTTGTGTGTGTTTAGGCGGAGGGTGGATATGTCTGGAGGAGGACAGTGAATACAACTGGGAACGATAGGAGAGAATGCATCTTTGAAGTTTTTCAAAGAGCTAACAACTGATGTTTGAAGGACAGTGAGTGAAATTAGCTAAGTAAAAGGGAGGGGCAGGTGAAGACTATCCCAGGCAAGGGAGAAGCATGTGCCTAAGGCAGCGTAAAGGAGCGTGGCATATCGAGGACATTTCTAATCTGTCACCACAACTAGTTTGAGGGGGTAAGGGTTCTGGGAAGGGGAAGGGTTGAGCAGTGAAGCTGGAGCAAGGGAGGTAGACAAGGGGTAGTACATTCTCTTTGACTTTGGGAGGAGTATTTCACCACACCCCTGGATCTTCAGGAAATTTATTGAGGAGGGAAGCCCTTGTATTTTCGTAAGATTTAGTCCTCAGTTCTGTCACACACATGTATTTTACCAAGACACTTGATCTCTCAACTCTTCAGGTACTAGCAGCTGGCTGTCACACGCAGCAGGATTAAGGAGACGTAGTAGGGGATGTTGAGGTGGCCAAGGTTTCTGCAGAGCAGATTGTGACACAGAGCAAGACTATTTCACTGTGTCCCTGTAGGACAGTAGGAGCATTGCTATCATTGTCTGGTGAAACCAGCCTGTCATTTTTGTTCTCTCTGGACTGTTCTGAAGAAAAAAGCATTTGCTAAATTAAAGCTATCTATCAAATTCCAGGGCTGTCTGAATAAGAAGACTCCATCTGGAATGACAGCTCCCGTTGCAGTCATCTTCTAATTAAGTTAATGATAATCTGACATCATTTGTCAAGCCTGTTACTTTTTGCAGTGGACAAGCTGGTGAAGACATTCACCAGACCTACAGTTCTCGGGTCTCTGATGGTGGACTCGCCTCTTCTTTTCCCTTTCGGAGTCTCATTGCTAGAGGCAGGATGCTCCAGTGGTGTCCAGCTGTCCCTTCCCATATGAAATAGCCACTGCTTAGAAAGCCAAAGTGTGGCTTCTGCCAGTTGCTAAAAGTATACATTTTAATTGTAAACCCAAGAACTGGAAAAATAATAGCAAGGTGATTTTTTTAGATCTGTTCTTAGGTATTTGATGTTATTGATGCAATGATACATGGGTTTGTTTTTAAGTTTCACTTTCTAATTGCTCATCGTGTGTGTGTAGAAACTGATTTTTTATATTGATGTCATATCCAGTGACTTTGCTCAATTTGCTTCTAATTCTAATATATCCCAAAGTTATTTTGGTATTTCTATGTAATGATCATCATCTAAGAGTAATGGGTTTTATTTCTTCCTTTCTGATCCTTTTACATCACCTTTTTCTCAACTTACTGCACTGGCCAGCACCTCCAGTACACTGTTAAATAGAAGTGGTGATAATGGGCATTCTTGTCTTACTGCCTATCTCAGAGGTAAAGCTTTCAGCATTTATTTCACCATTAAATGTGATGTTTGCTGTGGGGCTTTTAAAGATACCTTTTATAAAGTAAGGCATATTGCATTCCAGTCTCAGTTTGTATGGAGATTTTATCATGAGTGGATAATAACTTTTATCAAATGTCTATGTGATTATCATATTTAATTTATTTAATTCTTTCAGTGCAATTAATTAGATAAATTTTCTAATGGTAAATCCACCTTGCCTTCATAGAATAACTTTTTTTAAATGATTTTTTTAAGATTTTATTTTTATTTACTTATTTTTAGAGTGGGAAGGGAGGGAGAAAGAGAGAGAGAGAAACACATCAATGCGCGGCCTACAACCCAGGCATGTGCCCTGACTGGGAATTGAACCTGCGATGCTTTGGTTCTCAGCCTGTGCTCAATCCACTGAGC
This sequence comes from Tonatia bakeri, assembly GCA_004024845.1. Lineage (NCBI taxonomy): Eukaryota > Metazoa > Chordata > Mammalia > Chiroptera > Phyllostomidae > Tonatia > Tonatia bakeri. Next base: position 369,946 of record PVIA01000553.1, read on the forward strand.
TATGCCAGCCAGGGCAACATTCATAAAATAACTTTCTGTTCCTTATAAACCCAAGTTGGTTGTGTTGTAGTACCCTGTTTATATGATTCTGGGTTTAGTTTGTTAATACTTCGTATAGAATGTTTAAATATTTTATTTTTCAATTACAATTGACATGCATAATTATATTAATTTCAAGTGTACACCCCACTTGAATCCCCACAAATCGAAAGTGATTTGACATTACATAATCTAAGTGATCATCCCAATAAATCTTCCACCTATCTGACACCATACATAGTATTAGAATATTATTGACTGTATTCCCTATGCTGTACTTTATATCCCTGTGACTTTTCTGTAACAACCAATTTGTATTTTTTAATCCGTTCACCTTTTCCACCCAATCCCCCAAACCCCTTCCCATCTGTCAACTGTCAAAATGTTCTCTGCATCTAAGAGTTTATTTCTTTTCATCTTGTTCATTTATTTTGATTTTTTGATTCAGTCATTGATAGATGTGTATTTATTATAGTGGTTTGGTGGTGCTGAGCTCCTTTAGCTTTTTCTTGTCTGAAAAGTTCTTTATTTGTCCTTTGATTCAAAATGATAGCTTTGCTGGGTAATCTAGGTTGTAGGTCCTTGTTTTCCATCACTCTGAATATTTTTGCTAATCCCTTCTGACCTGCAAAGTTTCTTTTGAGAATTCAGCTGACAGCCTTATGGAGGTCCCTTGTATGTAACAAACAGCTTTTCTCTTGCTGCTTTTAAGATGCTCTTTTTCCTTTTAACGTTTTGCATTTTAATTATGACGTGTCTTGGTGTGGACTTCTTTGGGTTCATCATCTTTGGGCCTCTCTGTGCTTCCTGGACTTGCATGTCTTTTTCCTTCACCAAGTTAGGGAAGTTTCCTGTCATTATTTTTTCAAATAGGTTTTCAGTTTCTTACTCTTGTCTTCTTGCACCCCGTGGTGCAAATGTTGGTATGCTTGAAGTTGGCTCCTTATACTATCCTTATTTTTTGGATTTGTTTTCCTGTTCTGATTGGCTGTTCTAGGCTTCGTTATCTTCCAGATCTCTGATTTTATCCTCTGCTTCATCTACTCCAACGTTTATTCCTATAATGTATTCTTCATATCAGTTAGTGTACTCTTCATTTCTGACTGCTTCTTTTTTATGTTTTCTATCTCTGTTTTTATGTTTCCTGTCTCTGTTGATATTCTCACTAAGTTACCTTTCCCCAGAGTTCCTTGGGCATCCTTACAACCAGTGTTTTGAACTCTGTACCTAGTAGAGTGCTTGTCTCCATTTTGTTTAGTTCTTTTTTTTTTTTTTTTGAGTTTTGTTCTGTTCTCTCAGTTAGGACATATTTCCCTGTCTACTCATTTTGGCAGCCTCACTGTGTTTGTTTCTGTGTACTAGATAGAGCTACTGCATCTTCCAGGCTTGGTAGAGTGGCCTTAAGTAGTAGGTATTTTGTAGGTAGGGTCTAGTGGCACAGCCTCCCCATTCACCTGAGTGGGGCACTCCAGGTGCACCCCCGTTTGTGGACTGTGTACACCATTCTGTTATAGTTGAGCCTTGACTGCAGTTGACCCATCAGTGGCATGTATTTACCCCCAGGCCAATCAGCTGTACAATGACTCATCCCACTGAGCAGGACTTACTTCAGCAGGGCTCTGGTGCCCAACTACTTTGCTCCTTTAATACGTCGCTGCAGAGGTGTTTTGGTGGCGGTGTTTCGAGGCTGTCCACTGGGTGCACTGACTCTGGGGCCCACTGGGAGGTGTTGGCCAAGGTCAGCCTCTGTTTGTGTTCTGCCTGGGGTCACCTGACATAAGCCACAAGATAGTCTGCAGATGGCTGCCTCTTGTGTTGGGCTTGGAGGTGCCCAGGAGAGGCCAAGCTGTGAACCATGGCTGGCTGCCACTAGTTCTAGGCCTCAGGGCACTTAGCGAGATGTACTGGGCGCACTGAAGCCAGATACTGCTTTTTCAAGAGATTTTAGGAAAACCTGGGGCATGAGCCAAGACACGCCATTCCAACTGGCTGGCCATATGGAAAAGTCACTGGAACCAGCTTGGGTGGTGCCTTGGAATCACCAGGCAGGACAAACAATATGAACAGTATGATGTATTCTCATATGTGGCACCTGCCTGCCAGCTCTGTGGGGAGAGGGCTCATCAAAGGAACAATGGCCTTTGCTAATACTTCTGTCTTTGAGAAAGCTGCCCCCGCCAACTCTTACCCTTATGCAGGACAAATCAGTCCCTCCCCATGTATCATTGGTTTTTCAAGCTGCTGTCCGATCACTGGGGTTCAGAGGGAGTTAGTCTGGGTAAGTCCATCCATGTGCCCTTTAAGAGGAACTGCCTGGGACTCTGGAAGCCCTTTACCTACCTCATTCTCAATCCCCGCTGGCTCAAAGTTATGGGGATTTCTCTTCCTAGCACTGGAACCCTGGGTTAGGAAGCCAGGTGTGGGGCTGGGACCCTTGCTCCTCAGGGTGGACCTCTGCATCCGAGATATCCCTTCTAATTTTTATTTGCCATATGTGGGTATGGGACCAGTCTGTTCCACATCTTTGCCCCTCCTACCAGTCTCAGTGTGACTTCTTTAATTCCCTAGTTGTAGGATTTCTATTCTGCCAGATTCCTGGTGCTTCGGAATGATGGTTCTGTAGTTTAGTTGTAATTTTTGACGTGGGTGTGGGAGGAGGTGAGTGCCACATTTACCTACACCGCCATCTCAACTGGAAACAATCTATCTATAGAATTTTTATAGCAATTGCTTTGCTAATGCTTTGTATAGAATTTCTACATCTGTATTCACAAGAGGGATTGGCTTATTCTATAAAATATTTTATAGGCCCTGGTGTCAAAGTTATGTAAATATAACTTCAGAAATATTTCCTTTTTTTGTATTATCTGAAATATTTTGTGTAAGATTTGTGACTGTTTCTTCCTTAAATGGTAAATTCACCAGTGAAGCCATCTGGGCCTGGAATTTTCTTTGTTAGGAAGGTTTTAAAATATGCATTCAATTTCTGTAACAGATGTAATAATATATCATTTTTCTGTTTCTTCTTGAGTTTGTTTTGATAGGTTGTGTTTCTCTAGGAATTTGTCTGTATTATCTGATTTTCACATTTATTTTCAGAAAGTATGAAGGTGTCTTTTTATGAAAATTTTTTTTAAAAAACATTCTCTAAATTAACAAAAGTTAGAAACATATCACAGAGTACTTTTTGCCTGCCTTGAGCCATTTGATGGCTCACTGACCTGCTGCTTCGTCACCCCCCGAAGGCTTCAGTGTATATTTTTGACAAATAAGAATGTTCTCCTAAATAACCACCCTACAGTCATTGAAATTAAGTTATTAACAGTGATATGTCATTACTATCAAATCTCGAGAACCCATTCGTGGTCAGCAGGCGTCCAGATAATGCCCCTTCTAGCAAAAGGATCTTGTTCACAGTCGTGCTGTGCGTTTACTTGTCATGTCCCCTTGGTCTCCTTCTGTCTGGAACAGCTTCTCAGTCTTTCTCTTTTTTTTTGAAGATTACAGGTGGTTTGTTTTTAGAACATCTGAGTTTTTCTGATATTTTTTCATGATTATATTCAGGTTATGCGTCCTTAGCTGGAATACCACGGAAGTGGTGCTATATTCCTCTCATTGCATCTTAGGAGGTAAGGTGCAGTTTTGGTTTGTCCCATTAGTCATAATGTTCACTGTAATCTCCTCATCAAGAAGGTGTAGCTGCTGGGTTCTCACTTCTAAAGGAACTCTTGGTAATTAATAAGTACTTTGTCAGGGGTACTTTGTAACTGTCTGTAATGTGTTCCTTAAAATTCTTTTTTAAAGTTTTTTTATTTTGTTTTTTTCGATTACCATTTAGTCTGCTTATAACCCCTCCCCGCAGCAACTGCCACACTGCTGTCCATGTTCAAGTCCTTTTTCCTTTTTGCTCAGTCCCTCCACCCCCTAACCTCCTCACCCCACTAGCTGTCATCCTGCTCTCTGTCTATGAGCCTGTCTCTGTCTCTATTTTCCTTGTTAGTTCAGTGTGTTCATTAGATTCCACATATGAGTGATACCACATACGGTATTTGCCTTTGTCTGACTGGCTTATTTCACTTGGCATGATGTTCTCCAGGTCCATCCATACTATTGCAAAGTGTAAAATTTTCTTCATTTTTACAGCTGAATAGTATTCCATTGTGTAAAAGTTCCATAGTTGTTTCTTTTCCCTTTACTCTTTTTCTACTTTATTTTTTATTGTTTATGCTTTTACAGTTGTCCCAGTATTTTTTCCTTTTGCCCCCTCCACCCACCCCACCCCACTCTCCCACAGTCAGTCCCCTTCTCCGTTATCCATGTCCGTGAGTCATTCATACATGTTCTTTCACTAGTCCCTTTCCCTTCCTTCTACCCTTCCCAGCCTCTCTCTTCCCCTCCTGCAGCTATCAGTCTGTTCCATGTTTCATGTCTCTCGTTCTATTTTTCTCGTTAACTTGTTTTGCTCATTAGATTCCAGTTACAAGTGAAGTCATTTGGTATTTGTCATTTGCTGACTGGCTTATTTCATTTAGCATAATAGTCTCCAGTTCCCTCCATGATGTCGCAAAGGGTAGGAATTCCTTCTGCTGTCTGCTGTGTGTATGCCATTGTGTAAATGTACCACAGTCTTTTAATCCGTTCATCTACTGATGGGAATGTAGGCTGCTTCCAACACTAGGCTGTTATATATAGTGCTGCTGTGAACACAAGGGTGCATAACTTCTTTTGAATTGGTGTTTCAGGATTCTAGGGGTATATTCCCAGCAGTGGAATCACTGAGTCAAAAGGCAGTTTCATTTTAAATTTTTTAAGGAGATTCCATAGTGTTTTCTACAGTGATTGCACCAGTCTGCATTCCACCAGCAGTGCACCAGGGTTCCCTTTCCCCCACATCCTCACCAGCACTTGTTGTTTGTTAATTTATTAATCATGGCCATATGACAGGTGTGAGGTGGTAATCTCAAAGAATGCCAGCATTGTGGTTTTAATTTGCATCTCTGTGATGGCTAGTGACCTTGAGCATCCTTTCATAGGTCTATGGGCCATCTGTATGTCTTCCTTGGAGAAGTGTCCATTCAGGTCCCCAAATTGCCCATTTTTTAATTGGATTGCTTGTCTTTCTGGCATTGAGTCTTATAAGTTCTTGATATAATTTGGAGATAAAACCCATGTCCGATGTATCATTGGTAAAAAAAAAAGGAACCATAGAGTTGATTGCCTTTTCAGTTTGATTATGTTTTCTTTAGCTGTGCAGAAACTTTTTTTATTTGATACAATCCCATTTGTTTATTTTTTCCTTTATTACCCTTGCCCTAGGAAATATATCAGCAAGAATATTGCTATGTGGGATATCTGAAATATTACTACCTATGTTTTTCTGCTGGACTTTAGAAGTGTGGTATCATGCTTCTGTTTGAGTCTTTTATCCATTTTGAGTTTATTTTTGTGTATGGTGTAAGTTGGTGGTCTTGTTTCATTTTTTTGCGTGTACCAGTCCAGTTCTCCCAACACTATTTATTGAAGAAACTGTTTTTACTCCACTGTATGCTGCTGCCCCTTTTGTCGAATATTGATTGACCATAGAGACATGGGTTTATTTCTGGGTTCTCTATTCTGTTCCATTGATTTATGTGTCTGTTCTTATGCCAGTACCAGACTGTCTTGATTACAGTGGCCTGGCAGTATAGTTTAATATCAGGTATTGTGGTCCCTTCAACTTTGTTCTTCTCTTTCAGGATTGCTGAGGCTATTGAAGGTCTTTTTTGGTTCCATGTAAATATTTGGAATATTTATTCTAGATCTGTGAAATAGGTCATTTGTATTTTAATAGGAATTGTGTTGAATCTGTAGATTGCTTTGGGTAGTATGGACATTTTAATGATGTTAATTCTTCCTATCCATGAACATGGTATATGCTTCCATGTATTTGTATCTTCCTCATTTTATTTTTTCAGTGTTCTGTAGTTTTCCAAGTGCAATTCTTTTACATCCTTGGTTAAATTTATCCCTAGGTACTTTATTTTTCTTGTTGTTATAGTAAAGTCATTTTTTTCTTAGTTTCTCTTGCTGATAATTTTTGTTGTTGTGCAAGAATGCCATCAATTTTGGAATAGTGACTCTGTGTCCCACTACTTTGCCAAATTCACTTATTATGTTAAGTAGTTTTTTGGTGGAGACCATGGGGTTTTCTATGTACACTATCATTTCATCTGCAAATGACAGTTTTTTTACTCCCCTCTTTCCAGTTTGGATACCTTTTATTTATTTTTCTTTTGTAATCTCTGTGGCTAGAACTTTCCGTACTATGCTGAGTAGGAGTGGTGAAAGTGGGCGCCCTTGTATTGTGCCTGATATTAAGGGAAGTGCTTCTTTCTAGTTTCCTCCCACTGAGTCTGCTGCTGATGTGTGTGGCCTTTGTCGTGTGGAGGTGCGCTCCCTCTGTTCTCACTGTGCTGAGTGCTTTTTTATCATAAGTGGTTGCTGGTTTTTATCAAATGCTTTTTCAGCATCTGTTGATAAGATCATGTGATTTTTGTCTTTCATTTTGTTTATGTGATGTATTACATTTATTGATTTGTGAATGTTATACCATCCTTGCATCCCTGGGATGAATCCCACTTGATTGTGGTGTATAATCTTTTTAATGTATTGCTGGATCCAGATTGCCAATATTTTGTTGAGGAGTTAGTGTATGTGTTCATCAGTGATACTGGCCTGGGATTTTCTTTCTTCGTTGTGTCTTTATCTGGTTTTGGAATTAGGATAATACTGGCCTCCTAAAAAAAGTCTTTTTAATGAAATTCCTATTCCACGTACATTTGGGTGTTTTTCACTTTGGAAGTAAAATGTAAAATTAAAGAGTAAAGGGAGATACTAATTACTTTCAAATCTTTGAGTATTTTTATAATTATAATTATATACATTTTTATGTTACTATATGTAATATATAATTTGTATATTCTAACATGATTTGCATATTCCAATTCACAGCTTTACAATTGTTTCTCTCAAACCAGAAGCAGTAGTGAAGTCTACCCATAGAGCCTGCTTAGCATCTTTGAATATCAGTGACCCTCTCTGAGTAACCTGTACCTTAGTTACACTAAATATAAACAAGAGACAGGTGACTGGCGATCAGCTCTGTAAATACCTGAGTTTACAGGCAACTAGAGAGGGATCTGATTTAAAAAAAAAAATAAACCAAAGGAAGTAAGGTATAACATTAATACCAGACAAAAATTATATTATGCTGTTTGCATTAAAAGGAAGTTCAGAGAAGGATTATTACAGTATAACAGCTATTGAGGAAAAAGTCACCAAGAGAGATTTTAATAAAAGTGAAAACTTTATTATCATATTGAAGGATAAGAAAGGCAAGAACTTGATCATGTTGGCTTTTCTAGCCAGTATCCTTCAGGTTCCTCCTGTACCCTGTATTCTTTGGGCATCTACTTTTTCTTTTTTTTTTTTTTTTTGGCTTTGTTTTATGTGTATATATCTCTATACTCATAATTACATTTAAGCTTTTGTAAAGGAAGTAGTCATTTTTTTTACTTTTTCCAGTTTTATTGAGATGTAATTGATATCTATGACTGTATTAGTCCAAAGTGGTACAATATAATGATTATGAAATATAGGTACATACTGCAAAGCAATTAGCACAATAAGTTTAGTTCTCATCAAGCATCTTGCAATTATAATTTTTTCTTCTGATAAGAACTTTTAAGATCTACTGTCTTAGCAACTTTCAAGTTTTGTTAACTGTAGTCACTGTGCCGTACTTCATACCCCCAGGACTTACTTATCGTGTACCTGGAAGTTCGTACCTTTTGACCAGCTTCACCCATTTCTCTGATCTCCCACCCCCACCTCTGGCACCTCCCAATCTGTTCTCAGTATCTACGAGCTGAGTTTTTTTTTAATTTTAGATTTCACATATATGTGATCTCATGCAGTATTTAGTTTTCTCTTTTCTGATTTATTTTACGTGTGTGTATGCTACATTTTCTTTATTTATCCATCTGTCACTGGACACTTAGGTTGTTTCCATGTCTTGGCTATTAAAGATAATACTGGGATGAATATAGGGGTACAGATATCTTTTCAAGATAGTGGTTTCATTCCTTTCAGATAATTACTCAAAAGTGGAATTGCTGGGTCATATGGTAGCTCTATTTTTAGAGAAGTCTTCATACTGTTCTCTGTGGGACCTTTATCAGTTTACATTCCCACCACAAGGAGTTCCCTTTTCTCCACATTTTAGCTAGCTTTTGTGACCTCTCATCACTTTTAAATGCTAGTCATTTTAAGTGAGATGATAATCATTGTGGTTTTGATCTGCATTTTCTTGATGATTAGTGATATAGAACATCTTTTTACATGTACCTGTTGGCCAGTTGGGTGTCTTCTTTGGAAAAATGTCTATTCAAATTCTCAGCCTATTTTTAAATTAGATTGTTTGTGTTCTTTGCTATTGAGTTGTATGAATTCTTTATATATTTTGGATATAACCTGTTACCTGGTATATGGTTTGCAAGTATTTTCTCCCATTCAATAGGACACCTTTTTATTTTGTTGATCCTTTCCATTGCTATGCAAAAGCTTTTTAGTTTGGTATAATTTCACTTGTTTGTTTTTGCTTTTGTTGCCTTTGTAGTAAAATATTGTCACGACAGTATTTTCTCCTAGGAGTTTTATTGCTACAAGCATTATGTCCTTTAACCAATTTGCATTCATTTTTGTATATTGTATAAGATAGTAGTTGAGTTACATTCTTTTGCATATGGCTGTCCAGCTTTCTCAACACCATTTATTAAAGAGACTACACAGTAGTTCTGCATTGTGTGTTCTCGGCTCCTTTGTCATGTGGACCATATGTGTGTGGCTCTCCATTCTGTTCTGTAGATTTATGTGTCTGTTTTTATGCCAGTGCCATACTGTTTTGATTACTATAGCCTTTAAGTATAGTTTGAAATTGAGAAATGTGATACTTCTGGCTTTGTTGTTTTTCAAGATTTTCTTTGGATATTTGGAGTCTTCTGTGGCTCCATACAGATTTTAGATTGTTTTTTCTATTTCTGTGAAAAATGCCTTTGGAATTTTGATAGTGATTACATTGAATCTATAGATTGGTTTGGGTAGTGTGAACATTTTAACAATATGAATTTTTTTTAACCCATCAGCATGGAATATCTTTCCATTTATTAGTGTTATTTTCAATTTCTTTTTTCGTCTTTTAGTTTTTAGTATATAGGTCTTTGATGCCCCTCTCCTTGGTTAAATTTATTTCTAGGTATTTTTGTTGTTACAATTGTAAATGAGATTTTAAAAAGTATTTTTCTTATAATGTATAAAATGTAATCAATTTTTATATTTGTTGTATTCTGTAACTTTACTGAATTCATTAATTGGTTCTAGTAATTTTGTGTGTATGTAGTGGAGTCTTTAGGGTTTTTCCATATATAGTATCTTATTATCTGCAAATAGAGACAGTTTTATTTCTTCCTTTTCAATTTAGTGCCTTTTTTTTTCTTGTCTCATTGTTCTGGCTAGGACTCCAGTATTATGATGAATAAAAGTCGTGAGAGTCAGTTTCCTTGTGTTGTTCCCCATCTTTGAGGAAAAGCTTTCAGCTTTTTAACACTGAGTGTGATATCAGTCAGCTATGGGTTTTCATATATGGCCTTTATAATGTTGATATACGTTTCCTCTGTTCCCATTGTCTTTTTTTTTAAGAGTTGTTACCATGACTGGATGATGAATTTTGCCAAATGCTTTTTTGCATCTATTGAGATGACTGTATGATTTTTATCCTTCATCTTGATAATTTGATGTATCATGCTGATTGATTGTAGATATTAAACCATCTTTGCATCCCTGGGATATATCCCACTTGATCATGGTATCTGATTTTTTAATGTATTATTGAAATTTGGCTTGATTATATTTTATTGAAGATTTTGCAGAGATATTGGCCTGTAATTTTCTTTTCTTGTAATGTTCTTACCTGGCTTTTTTATCACGGTAATGCTGGCCTAGTAAAATGAGTGTGTAAGTATTCCCTCCTCCTCCTCCTTCTTCTTTTTGGTAATAGTTTGAGAAGGATTGTTACTAAATATTTTTTAAGTGTTTGGTAGAATTTACCCATAAAGCCATCTGGTCCTAGACTTTTGTGTGTTGGCATGTTTTTTATTCCTGATTCAGTCTCCTTACTAGTAACTGTTTGTTTAGATTTTGTATTTCTTCCTAATTCAGTCTTCGTAGGTTGTGTATTTCTAGAAATTTACCCATTTCTTCTAGCTCCATTTCGTTGTCATTTAATTGTTCATAGTAGTCTTTTATGATTCTTGATATTTATGGTATCAGTTGTAATATCCTCTCTTTCATTTATAATTTTACGTATGAGTCTTCTCTCTTTGTTTCTGGGTCAGTGGCATCTACTTTTTTCCAAATAGATATGAACAGTGAAACTGACCCCATCACAGCTTTAATTTAATGGCTTCTGATTAATCTAAGCCAATTACAGCAATCCCATTCTCCCTATTAAAGGTGGGTTTAGAAATAGACATGTGACCCAGCTCTGTCTAGTGAGATATGTGGGTAATACGTTGAGAGACTTCTGGGAAAGATCACCTCTCTTAAAAAAAAAAAAAAAAGAACGGTAAATGAAAAGATGGTATTCTGACTCCTAGAACCACTGCATTAGGAAATTTTTAGTTGACTTTATGTTACAGTTAATACTAATGATTTCAGAACTATTGGTAGAGAATATATCTGGAAACAACATTAAATCCAACTCTGATTTTTTTTGTTACTTTGTTATTTAAGAAAAAACAAATAGGGATTTGTCTTAAGCATCCAGAAATTTGGAAATAGGTATTTAGGGTTGTCTCAGGTACTCAGACTCTATTTTTCTGCTTCTCCATCCTCAGCTTTCATTCTCCTGCATGTTCCTTTATGGTTATGGGATGGCTGCTGCACCTCCAGGCAGGGGGAAGGGGAAAGGCCATTGGGCAAAAGCGCATGCCACTTGAGTCTGCTTGCTTTTGTCAGGAAGACAAAAGCTTTTTCGGAAGCCCCACCTTGAAATCTGGGATATTGTGTTTTATTGACAGCTGCTTGCAGTGTATCTATTTAACCTATCCTGTCTCCTCAAATTTAGCTTCAACTGTATTAATTTGCTCATGTTTAATAAACTAAAGTTAGTATGTTATATTCACTAGGTACAGCATTTAGTTCTCCTGTTCCAAATTTAGGGCTTCTAAACAAGTGTGTAAATTTGTTCTGAGTCCATACAAATTAATATTTTTCATTTGAACCAGGCATTGTAATAATTTAAAAATGAGTTTTATAGTTCTAATGTAAAGTTTTTCTATCTGAGGAGAGAAAAAGACCTATTTGAACATCCGAACTGAACTCCTTTATAAGAATTATAATACAAACAGTCTTTTTCCAGGGTCCCTTTTCAGAGAGGAGATTCACAGTCCATTAAAAGAGAAACTGAGCAGAGTTCAAATGTAGTATGATATTGCATTCAGAGTTTATCTACACGGACTTAGCTGTTCTTAAGTTGTAAACTGAACTGTTTCCTTACTTCCCCCTCCTGCCCCCACCTCTGTGCTGTTCACAGACATGTTTATTCTCAGCCATTAAGAAATAATTAATATGAAAAGGATAACATAAAGAGTGCAAGAAAATGTGGTTTCAAATGGACTGCCAGGGGTGGAGAGGCCTGCTGCAGACGAGGTGGAGCCACCCTTTCATTGGAGGACAGGCTGGACTAGAGCGCCCCCCACCCCACCACACACACACACACACACACACACACACACACACACAGAGGAGTGGCCCCCTGCTGTGATGACAGCGGAGCGGCACTGGGATGCAGTGCAGCCTCCAGTGTTTGCTGGTCCATGGGGATTAGGCCTTGATCCACAGTGCTCCTCGTTTGGGGTTCTGGATCTAGGATAGATGTGGAAAATAATTGCTGAATGGTAGTTTAAGTTCATCTCAGTAACTGAAGAAAATAAGTGAAGTTTTTGCATGTGTTTTACCTACAATATTTTTCCATACTGTGGCTGAAGAGGCTATAGATCGTCAGGGAGTGGATGAAGTACGTACGCTTCAGGATTGTTTTGAAAGGAAGAACTAAATGAATAAACACTCTCCCATTTTTTATGCCATATAACAGGATCTCTCTTAGTATTAATGTATGAGAGTATATTTTATTTTTCCTGACATTACTGTGCAGGAGGAGAGGAGTGGGAAGCCAGACCAGTTTACTTCTGCATGTGAACTAGAGAACTATAGAATCGAATAGTTAGTTACATTGCCACAAATTTTTAATCCGCTTTTAAAAAGTTATTTACAGTTATTGTGCACTGTACTGCATGTTGAGGCTACTTGGAAACGGTGACCAGATTCTTGATCATTATCAGGAAACTGCATTCAGAGAATGAGAAGAACACCCCCACTGGATGAATTGCAGCCACCACCATATCAGGATGACAGTGGTTCTCCCCACCTCTCATGTACACCCTCAGAAATTGGGGACAGTAAATGTGAATTTTCCCACTGCAGCAACAGTCCAAGATGCTCATATAGCAAGTGCCCGAGTGAAGGGAGCACGGGCCGTGGGATAGAAAGTTTTCATCACAAAGGATGCGAAGAGGACGTTCCGAGCGACAGCACTGCAGTCCTGAGCCCTGAAGTAAGTAAAAGCACACAGAACCTTTCAATGAATGTTATTTGGAGAATAATAATCCTGTGCTTCTCCTCGCGGTGAGAAGGTTTTATCACTGTCTTGTCCTTTGTGGCTTAACTATACCAGTTTCCTTCCTAGATGGGATCTCTATCCAGCTGGCTTACCAGGGGTGTCCCAACCAAACTGCAGCTCCCCCCCCAAAACGAAACGGGCAGCTAAAAGAGAGAGCAATACACAAAATATTGAAAAATGATCTTCCCCCAAGTTTCAACCTCAACATAGATTTTTAAAAATTTTTAACATTTTAAAGAAAACTTCTAGAATTATTTACCTGTTTTTTCATGCTGAGGTTTTTATTTATGTGTGTATCTTTTAAAAAATCACTTTATTTTGGATATTTTTATCAGTGGTCAGTTGTCCACTAATATTTTACAAGATAACATTTTTGCACTTTCCTGTCATAGAACAGGGGAGAGAAGTCATGCTCAGCTGTCCTGACAACATTCGGATTCATGCGTAATGCATTCAGAGTGCTTGAGTGGTTGCGTGTTAAGTTATTTACTCTTTTGTTGTTGTCGGCACCATTACAAATGTCCCCATTCCCCCCTCTGCCTGCCTCCACCTGTCCCCAAGTTATTTCTCTTTTGGAGCAAAAATGTGAAAATGACACCAATAATAAGGCTGTTACACACTTGAAGCATTTCCATATTTGAAAAAGGTTTTTTTTAAATATTTCTATAAAGATGAAAATTATCAAGGCAATCTAGAGGTTTCGTAAGGTAGTATTTACTTTTACTCTGTTTACATTGCAAGTTTTTACAACTTCTATCCTAGACAACATTTTGTGAAACTGCAGTGTGCCATTGTTCTCACTGGGTGAGTTTTCATCTACTGCCCAGATTTCAAAAACAAAACGAGAAGTACGAGGAGGAAGGCAAGGTCAGTCACCCACTTGGGATAGGATGCCAGTGGTGCAGGCGGCAAGACCGCACTGTGCAGATCCTGCTTCATGTAACACCCGTATGTCCCGTCTCGCTCTTTCTGCTCGTCAGCCTCCCCCAGTTACGTGTGGAAACAAGGACAAGAGTTGAGATAACAGCAGGGGTGCCACGGGCTAGAAACACATAACTTATTTCATGGAAGCAGTACAGGGGCAAGTACTCCTGGTCACCAGTGAAACTTGGGCAGTGAGAGGACTAAATAGGCTTAGGTTTCATCTGCATGGCTTCAGTGGAACACATGGGTGACAGAGCTGTCAGCCTAGAGGTGACATGGTCATGGCTTGGGCTTTCCATCCCCTTTCATAGGTAATACTCATTTGCTATATCATATTTTCTATTTATTCTTGTCTATCTTTAACATACCTTACAAGTTACTAATTTTGTTACTGTCTGTACTTAACACATTGTCAGAATCCTGCCTATCTCTGTGCAGTTACCTTTGTTACTCGTTACCTACAGTTAACACAGCCTGTGGGTTTTGCCCGTATTGCAGAAGCTGTTAATTTGCTCTCTGTCAACACTTCTTGTGAGTCGCCTCCACCCTGCGTGGCTTCGTGGCTTCTGCAGCAGAATCGACTGTATTCCAACAGTAGAGCAAATGCCCATTACGTAATATTTGGATGATGATAGCATATGTTGGTACAAAATTCACTCTTGTGTTTTTAAGTTTATTTTACTCCCCATTATCCCTTTAATGGATGTTAATCCAATACAAAATTAATACTTTCCTCTTTCTCCTAGAGCGTCCCCGTATACGCTGCCGAACTGGGAAGGGAGTGAGGGTTCGGAAGAGTTCCTTGGCAAGGAGTTCATAAACTCTGTTGATGGCCTCCTGCTAGCTGAAGGCCATTCAAAACTTTAAGGGACCTTGAAAGAAAGAATTATTTTCTAATTGCCCATGGCAGAATATGGATATTAGCTTAATCTGTAAAGGTCCCCTTTTTTAAAACTTGGTTTTGTGAGAATTGTCAGAATCCCAAGAAAAACAGTTAGGAAGGCACCAAGAGAAACAAAACTCAGAGCTATCTACAACCTTACAAAACTTTTATTGCCTTGAAAATCTTAGCTATCATGACACTATTTTAGAAAATATTTAATGGAAATATCAAAGCCATGTAAAATCACCCTTAATTATCATTATGAAGTGGTATGCATTAAAACATTTTGCTCTGAACTGTATATTTTTTTTCACAAAGTAAGAATGCATTCACTCTGATCGGATTCTATAGTATTAAAAAAAACACAGTTCTTCTGTGAGACTTTGTCCCCTCTGCCAGGTGGTCTTCATCTGTCCTCTTCTTTCCATGTATAGAGCCAAGTGAGTCATGGTAGATAATGGGTAATATTTATAAGGTCAAAAACTTGTGTCTTTTTGGGTCTTCTCTGCATCCCCCCACCTAAACAGGGGCTTGGCACGTAGTAGGTGTAATAGTTAGGGTAAGTATTAAGCTGTTATAACCAGGAGCCAAATACAGTGGGTAAAACCCACAGAAGATTTCTTGTCTTTCACTAATGAATGTCCAGGGTGAGTAGGTGACTTTGCTCTACAGCATCAGTCAGGGGCCCCGTTCCTTCTTTTTGTCACTCTGCCATCCCTAGGGTGTTGTTCTAGTCCACATGTTGTGTGGTCCACACCAACCCACACATCCTCTCTCAGGATCTGCTCCTCTGTGGGAAGTGTGGGAGAGAAAGAAAGTGAAGGGCAAGTAATTTCTTCTATAAACCTGATCTGTATGTTCCATACATAGCCTCTCCGGGCCTCCTGTTGACCAAGACTGAGTCTCATGGTCATCCAGCTAGAGGAAAGTTTTGAATTATAGTCTTTTCTACACACTGTGTCTCTGGCTAAAACTCAGGTTGTGTTTTTGAGAAGCACAAAAAGAGAAGATGGGTAGTCAACAGTAGTGACTACTTACTAGTAAGTAGACACTAAGTAAAAGTTCAGAAAAATTTAGATAATTATAACATTGGTCCACATTTTAAAATGAAAAACATTCACGATTTATTAAAATACTTGAAGGGGCAGGTGGTATAGTTGAAAGGTCAGAGACCTGGATTTGGCACTGTCCATAACTAGCCGAAACTCTGTTTACATTCCAGATAGTTATACTGGCAGGAATTTGAGACAATTCCAGGTAAAACGTGTATAATTTTTTTCATTGCATAATTAAAATGAACAGATTTCATCTTTCTTAAATTTTTGAAATGTGTATTATTTTGCCATTTTCAGTAGCAATTAGTATCAGAAATAATATATAGTTTTAAATTCAAATAAAAAATAGTGTATATTATAGAAAATAAGTATTTGGCTGCAAATATTTTGAGGCCTTTGTATTTATAATTTTGTATTTCACATTTCCATTGATTTTCATGCCTAAATGTGTTTATATTCTATTATAGATGGGAGTGTTTTAGAACAAACTCTGAAAATGGGATCAGTTTTTCAATAGCATGATACTTAAAATATTTATGTTCTTTTGTTCTCCAGCCTAATGTTGATCTATCAGTTGCATTGTTTATAATGTTGAAAGTAAAATTTAGTAGTTTCCTACATGTTGAAGTACATATTTTCAATTCTCATTATAAAAACATATCCCAACTTCCTCAAAATTGTGATGGTGAATTTTAAATTCTGTCTCTTTGTGATAAGTGTTTGAGTTTAACTTACCACTTATAACTGTAGTGGCCCTGTAGAGTAGCTTCTGCTTGTCGTAGACTGTTAATTATTATTACTTTCTTTGTGGTATCAAATCAGTTTTCACATCATCCTCCTACCAGGTATTTATTTACATGCTAGATTAAATAATAGAGGTAAAACTGAAAACGTTTAAATTTGCTTTTCTTAGGATATGTCAGCTCAAGGATCATCTTCACAGCTTCCTAAACCTTTTGATCCTGAGCCAGAAGCTAAATATGGCACACTGGATGTGACTTTCGACTATGACTCACAAGAACAGAAGCTTCTGGTCACAGTGACAGCTGTCACAGATATCCCAACATATAACAGGACAGGTGGCAACTCATGGCAAGTACACCTTGTTCTTCTACCTATAAAGAAACAGAGAGCAAAAACCAGCATCCAGAGAGGACCGTGCCCTGTCTTCACGGAAACATTCAAATTTAACCATGTTGAATCTGAGATGATTGGAAATTATGCAGTTCGATTTAGACTGTATGGTGTACATCGCATGAAAAAAGAAAAGATTGTGGGGGAAAAGATTTTTTATTTAACAAAATTGAATCTTCAAGGGAAAATGTCATTACCTGTGATATTGGAACCTTCTTACAATCATTCTGTGAGTATCTGATCAAATAGCCCACATACAGTTAAGTTCGTAGTATGCTCAATTTTAATATATACGCAACATCCTTTTCATTCTATTTTTTACATAGTAATATTACCTTCACAAAATTTCTAAGCCCTGAATAGGTAGGTATAAATTTTTCTCATCTATAGAAGTTGCCCTTGAAGATTATATGATTCATTTTATGTATTTTATCCTTCACAGAGTCTATCCCAGTATCTTAAACACTTGTTCCTTTGTTAAACATTTATTGGATGGTTGATTATGACATCATCTGAATGCCATATAGAATATACTGTTTTCTTTCCAGGGTAGAAGTAGGTGATATGTTAAGAACTATCTAGCTCCATATCTTCTTTGATGCTGTTTGCTTGTACAGAAGAGGTACTGCTCCCTAGGTCTTGACTTCTTTCCAGAACTGCAATGAAATAATTTTTAAAGGTTCAAAACTCCCACAAGGCATTGCGGATCGTCAGAAAGCCACACTATTTATTTCAACCAGGGAGATGCATTATGCCACATAGTTCCTTAGATTATGAGAAAATCTGTGATACGCTATAAATGTAAATTATGAATTAAATTTACTTATTTCTGTTATACTGACTAAAAAACATTTGTATATTATAAATATACAGATTTCAGAATAGATTTATATTTTAAAACAATGGCATCATATTTTAGGGTTGTTTTAAGCTTTTAAATATGTAAGCATAAGTCTGAGATTAGACCCTCATTGAATTTATACCATGCAGCATTTGATCTTATAGGATTGTAATTCACAATAGAACCCCATACCATTTTAGCTACTGATCACTCAGATTAATTAAATAATGAGAAAGTTTAAAAGTCATACTAAGAATGGAACAATATTTAATTGACCTTCACTTTTTTCTCTTCCTCTGATAAATTGCTTACTTCATTTTTTTAAAGGCATTTCCTAAAATTGTCCATTCTGAAATTTTAAATTGTAACAAGTTATTAGTTTTCCTACTCAAGGCTAAATATTATCCTATAAACCCATAGGGATATACTATATTTACTGTCACCATTTGGTTTTTAAATTTTTAAGTGTTGAAGTGTTTGTGGTTGACAGCTTGTCTCTTTAGTTACAGAGGTTCATAAGTAGGAACAATTTTGTCCGAGAGTTGTTACATCAAGAGCCATGATTTAGATAAGAGCAGATGATTTGGATGGGATTTTGGACTTTGAGATGGTGAGATTTAGATTCAAGTGTTGGGTCTTTTTACTTTGAACTGATAATGTAGTAGGATGAGACTTTTAAGAGCCTTAAACTAGGGTGAATACATTTTACATGTCAGATGTATGTGAACTATGGGGGCCAGGGGGCGGGTAGACTGTAGCAGGCAGAATTCTAAAATAGTCCTCATGACCTTCATTCCCTAGTGTTACTCCTGTGATTATGTTATATTAAATGGCAAAATGATTTTGAAGAAGTAATTAAGGTTATTAGTTGGTTGACATTAAGATAATGTATTATCTGGGTGGGCCTAACTCCATTATGGGAACCCTTGAAAAGCAAAGAGTTCCTCTTGATTGGTAGCAGAAAAAATTTACTTAAAGCATGAGTGTGATTCAATATGCAGTTCTTTGTTGCTGAGGTGCACTGGGTCATCGTAGAAAGACCTAAGAGTGGCCTTGAGGAGCTGAAGGGGAGGCCTCTAAGACCTCTGGCCAACTGCCTACAAGAATGTAGACCTCAGTCCTGCAACTGCAAGGAACTGAGTCTGGCCAGCACCTGAGTGAACCTGGAGGAAGATTCTTCCCCCACTGCTGGGTAAGAACCCGCGGAGCTAACGCCTTGGTCACAGCCTTGTCAGATCCATAACAGAGAAGCTAGTTGAACCCACCCAGACTTTTGACTTGCAAAAAGCTACAGTTTGATCCCATTTTTTATAAAATTATTTCTGTTCCTACTATTTGTACATATTTATAGAATGATGTCTGCAAGATGTTCACTTAATAACAATTTGTGGATAGTAAAGTTTAAGGTGATTTTTATATTTCCAACTTTGTTTATTTCTGTATTATTTGGGTAATTCATGAAAATCATTTATCAATTTAAAAAAAATGGAGTTAGAAATGGTCAGGGAATTTGGACCCTGGGCAGTTTAGTGAAGGTGAAAAAACAGGCCAGTTCCTAGGGAGATTTTTTTTTTAGGGTAAGCAAAGGAATAAGAGGAAAAATACGACCTTGAGGAAAACTTAACTTTTCTTAAGTTCTAATGAGGAGGATTCTTAATATGTGCCTAGATGTCTATATTTATTAAGTCTGGTTCCATATTTTATGTCCGTGTAGATACAGAGAAGTTATAGGAAGTGGACACGGGAGTGGGTGGGACTGTCTGAGGAGTGAGAAGAGTGGATCCTCAGGAATGCCTAGATTTAAAGATTGAAGAAAGGGAGGGGTAGGGTAGGAAGAAAGAGGTAGTAAAATGTCACAAAAACCAAGAATAAAGTTATGCAGGAAGATATAATCAACTTTGTCAAATGCTGCCTATGGAACCCATGTTGAAAACTGTCCACTTCATTTAGGGTATGGAGGTAATGGGTAGCCATAGAGGGACCCAGTGTTGGTGAGGCTGGAGAGGCCGGAGTCCAGACTAGGCTGGCAATCATGTGGACAACTTCTCTACCAAGTTTGGCTGTGAAAACATGAAGAGAGGACAGTATTTGGAAAGTGGGGGTCCTGGAAAGATGTTTTTCAGGTTAGGAGGGACTTGGTCATGTTTAAATACTAAGCAAAGGCTGAAATAAAAAGAGTGTAATAAGTTATAGGAGAGGTAACTGAAGAAAGATAGTTGATGTGTCTGGGATGAACAGAGAGAAGCAAAAGTATTTTCAAGGTATTTATTGAAATTATGGACCATGAAATCTAAGTAGAATAAAGAGAGAGGTGAAGCTAGAACGGGATTGCTAGGTGGGGGGGTAGTAAGAAGGTCAGTGGACTGAAAGTCCCGAAGATCTCAGGGAACACACATGAGAGGAGTGGCTGAGGAAGAAACGGGGAAAGTTCAGGGACTGTGGTTAGAAAGGAGAATGGTTTAACTTAATGTGACGAGATGACAGGGGTCCAGAGTGTGATGGCGGAAATGCGCATCCGAGATGAAAATGAAAGGTGAAGTCACTGGAGAGGGATAAGTTGGTCAGGAATGGTCAGGAAAGGGCAGGATTTTGGGTGGCTTATCCGCATGGATTTTGAAGTCACAAAAGATGGTGGCAGAAATTGAAATGTAAAAGAAGACTGAGTCAAGAGTCATTGTTCTGGAGGAACGAAGAAGAAATGTTTAGGGAAGGAAGATGAAATTTTCAGGATAAAATGTTTATGTGGACAGGAAAACATGATCCTTAAAGGAAAATAGTTATTCTTTTCCACAATTTTAGAGGAGCGATGTTTGAAAGAGCAGAAGAGGACTTTGCTTCCTGATCCTGAAGCCTTTTGGGAATGAGGGAATAACCAGGATGAAAAGTCTGCGGAGGATGACACATCCGCAGAGAAGAAGCGGGTTTCAATTAAAACAAGGTGTTGGGGGCTTAGAGAAGAAACTCAAGTTCTGGCAGAGTTTATCACAGGTCAGAAGTACCAAAGGCATCATGAAAAGATTCTAAAAAGGAGGCACATGATAGAAGTTTGTTAGTGAAGAAGTTCAGAGACCAACAGAATGAATGTTAAAGTAGAAGACACAGCCAGTATCAGGGATTTGTCTTCATTTACATTACACCAAAAAGTCTTTGGTGCTTGGACAGTGATCGCATTGAATCCGTTGGTTGCTTTCCGTAGTATGGTCGTTGTAACGCTACCAACCCTTAACAGTACGTAAGTACAGCGTATCCTTCCATTTGTTTGTGCTCTCTTAAATTTCTTCAGTGTTTCACATTTTTCAGATGGTAGTTATTTCACTTCCTTAGTTACATTTATTACTAGGGTGTTGTTTTATGCAGCTATAAATAAAATTGTTTTCTTAATTTCTTCTGATTGTTTATTGTTAGTATATGGGTATATGATGGATTTCTTTACATTAATTTTTTCTCCTGCTACTTGACTGAATTCTTTTGTTAATTCTATTAACTTTTGGTGGGTTCTTTAGGGTCTTCTATATATAGTATCATGTCATCTGCAAATAGTGACAGTTTACTTAATCCTTTCCAATTTGGATGCCTTTTATTTCTTTTTCTTGTCTGTTTGCTATGGCTAGGACTTCCAGTACTATATTGGATAAAAGTGGTGACAGTGAGTATCCAAATGTTGATTCTAATAATAACTTAACTATTTGACTGTCAAATCTCATATTTTATTTAAAGCCTAATTTAAATCCCACCTCTATAGAAATTTGATTTTTTCTAATATAATTTAATTAGTTGATCTTCATTTGTCTTTGTATACCAAATATTTAGTGGTGATTGCTTTATAAATGGTGAATGGATCAATGGGTGAATGAGTGCATATGGTGCATATTATTTCTAAGTTACTGCTTCTGGTGGGGTTTGTGGGGTTTTTTTTGCAGCTAATTATGCTTTATTTTTTATCAGACTTGTTCTCTGTCTTTTAGATTTTAAACTTTTTGAGAAGAGAGAGTATGTGTTTTACTTAGATGGTATTTTTTATAGAATCTAGAACATAGGTATTTAATGAACATTTTTAAATTGATTCATCAATATGTTCATATAAACTTGATCATTTTAAAATTCTATATATATATATGGAACTTATATCTATATATATATGGAACTTATATATATATATATGGAACTTATATATATATATATGGAACATATATATATATGGAACATATATATATATATATATATATATATATATATAATTACCTGATAGATCCCAGTATCTTTAAAAACAGTCCTATTAGGAATCTTTTTTGACCTGAATCAAATAAGTATGCATCTCAGGGTAAGTAAGGACACATCAGGAATCATTTTATTTTTAAATAATTGATGAATTAGGGACATACATGCTTTATGGTTTCACCTTCTAGAGTATATGGTGCCACAGTTTCCTAAGAGTGACCAAACTTCCTTAAGACCTAACTGCAGTTTTGATCTTCCTTTAATAACTTGTAATTTCAACATTTAATTTCTAAAATCCTTGTATCTCAAAAATAGCCTATTTTTATGTTAATGGATTGAATTAATTTAGTTTGATTTTAGTACTATTACTTTTATTTCTAAGAGAGGTAAATTATTGCTTCTATCTATAATTGAACCGTGTATCCCTCTGTGAATCATACTTTAGGCTACATTAGCAAATACCACTTAAAACTTAGCTTCACCTATTTTAATATTCACTGTAATTCATGTACTACCATTATCAATAAAGATCTACATTTTTCTAAATGTGGATTACACTTCATCATAAAGCAATTTAAAATACATACTTCATGATAAACTAACGATCACAGATAAAAATTACTGCTGATGGAGAGGCCGCATGGGTGCAGTTCAGTTCCCTAGACCACAGCAGCAGTGAGTCCTGGCTCCCTCACTTACAACCAGCTGCAGACTCACTGAGGGACAGCTGTTCAAAGGGAGAATGGGGGGGCCTGCGTTGGTAGGGAGGGATAACTAGTCTCACCAGGAGGGTTGCTGTCAGGTAAATCTTCCCATGGAAGGGAGAGGCTAAACTAGAGCAAAGAAGGAAGCTTTGTGTGTGTGAATTAGATTCTTGGTTTGCAGGATAAAAAGAAGTCAACTTTAAATGTTAAGCCTCAATAAATTTTGAAAAATGCAAGAAATTGAGTGAGGAAACGGAAAAGTTTGTGACTAAAACTTTTCTTCTAATATTTAGTGCAGAGTAGAGAACTTCGAGCAACTCACTGGCATTCTTTTCGCTGAACTATCCAAGTGCTAATCTGTAAGCTGCCGAGTACTGCCCCGTATGCTTTGTGTAGTGTATATTATTTTTTAAAAAACCCAGCAAATTAAAAGAAACTTAAAGTACTGGTATTGTCCTCTCATGCTGTGTTTTATCTTATGCAGTTAACTTTTCCAAGATACAGATTTCAGTTGGTTGTAACAAAAACTTCATGGAAAAAGAGTACTATTTGGTCATTTTAGACTGGAGTAAGATAGGTAAATTTGGGTGCAAGTGAGCAACATATTCTATAATTAAGGACACTAAAATTCATTAAAATAGAGCAAGGGGGGATAAAATAATATTCTTTACAGAAACACGTGGAGATACGTAACATTTAAATTCTAAATATTGTCCACTATTTAAAAAATTGTTCCTTTGTAGAGTCTAGTTGGTGAACATCCCGAATATATGCCAGGCTCATTATTATTACCAACAGCTGTGAAATTACGTTTATTTTTTTTTCAAAGAAGTACTTTCAGTACTGTCAACAGTTCTCTTTCTTCTGGATTGTTTCACAATGATAAAATAGCTGTGTCTACTGTGCTTCTTGTTTATTATCTTACCATTTGATGGACAGATGATAATAAACAATAACATTGAATGAGGTTGTTCTTGAGGTCTGCCCTTTAGAAATAAAAGAAATAACAAAGAGAAGCAACATTTTATTTTTCCTTGTCATTTCCCCAATCATGTTAATACTAAATAGCAGGGTAGTATCCAGTGGGCAAATGTGTTTAAAAAACCCAAATCTTAATTTCGGGATTTTCACACTTAAAGTCTTAAAAGAATTTAAAGTAGTAGATTCTTCATTGGAAACCTATTAAGGTGGTACTATTTTTGAAAAATGCTAGACATGAAAAGGTATTTTGTCAGAATATATTTTACAAACTAACCAATAGTAATAATATTGCTTTTAGTGTTTGTTTTTATCTGAATTAATAATGTGGAGGACATTTCTTCTGAAAGAATTGTGGTTATATCTTCTGCAACATTTGTTTTGAGGTTGGCAGGGTTTAGTGCTACTTTTCCAGGGTAATGCCTGTTTAGATGTGCAATGAGAATTTAAAGAGAACTAATTAATACTAACCACAAAAAAAAAAGGTTTTTTCTCTAGATAACTTGAAATTTAATTTAGAAAAGAAGCAGTTTTATACTTGATGCATTTATGTTCCTGTGATGATGTATGAGCTTAAGGAATATTGAAAACAGAAAATCATAAATAGGTAAGATATAGCCTTTATAAACAAGGACAGGTGTAGGAAAAAAGAACTTATTTTCTATATTATTATTGATTGATTTTAGAGAGTGGGGGAAGGGAAGGAGAAAGACAGGCAGAGAAAAATATCTGTTTGTTGTTCTACTTTGTTATGCATTCATTGGTTGATTCTTCAGGTGCCCTGACTAGGGATCAAACTGACAACCTTGGTGTATGGGGACGCTGTTCTAACCAACCAAGCTATTTCACCAGGGCCAAAAGAACTTAATTTTTAAGAATTAAAGTTGAAGGGAATCTTTTATTAGTGGGTTTTCAGTCTCATCATCACATTTGTTGTGTAGATTCTGTAGGGATGTATAATGAGACAAATAAATATCTATTTGAAACTCACATTTTATTTTACTCTGTTCAGGGCAAAGAATACTTATGGTCATAAAATAAGTGTACATGATAACCCTGTATATAAACTTTTGATGCTGTTTATATTAAGCAGACAGATAGAATGAGCAGACAGATGGAATTTCCTCAAAAAAGTAAAAATGGAACTGCCTTTTGACCCAGCAATTTTACTGCTGGGGATATAGGTTAAGAATCCCAAATTACCAATTCAAAAGAATTTATGCACCCCTATGTTCATAGCAGCGCTATTTATAATAGCCAAGTGCTGGAAACATCCTAAGTGCCCCCAAGTCAATGAGTGGATCAAAAAACTGTGGTACATTTATACAGTGGAATACTACACAGCAGAAAGAAAGAACTCCTATCTTTTTGACAGCATAGATGGAAATGGGAATATCATGCTAAGTGAAATAAGCCAGTTGCTGAAAGACAAATACTGTATGATCTCGCCTATGAGAGGAATCTAATGAACACAGTAAACTAACAAACAAAACAGAACCACAGGCAGGCATGGAAAGATGGAATAGACTGACAGTGACTGGAGGGGACAGTGGGGGTAATGGTGGAAAGAAGGGGAAGGGACTAGTTAAAAAACATGTATGAATGATTCATGGATATGGATAAGTGTGGGAATTGACTGGGAGCAGGAGGTGGGATGGGCAGAGGAGGGCAGAGGGTGAAACATTGGGGCATTGTAATAGAATAACAATAAAAACTTATTTAAACAACACTGGTTATAAGGATGCTCAAGGAATGTAGTGGGGACTTCAACAGCATAAAAAAGATCCAGTCAGAAACAAAGGACACACTAATCAAAATAAAGAACAATTTACAGGGAAACAACAGTAGAGTGGATGAAGCCAAGAATCAGATCAATGATTTGGAACATAAGGAAGCAAAATGCAACCAACCATAACAACAAGAAGAAACAAGAATCCAAAAACACGAGGATAGTATAATATAAGCTGCATGTGAGACAACTTCAGGAGATCCAACATATGCATCACAGAGGTCCAGAAAGAGAAAGAGCAAGAAATTGGAAATCTGTATGAAAAAATAATGAAAGAAAACATCCCTAATTCGATAAAGGAAATAGACATGCAATTCCAGGAGGCACAGAGAGTCCCAAACAAGATGGATGCAAAAGCCCCACTCCAAGACACTTCATAATTAAATGCCAAGGGTTAAAGATCAAGAGAGAATCTTAAAAGTAGGTAGAGAAAAGAAGTAAGTTACCTACAAAGGAGTTCCCATAAGACTGTCAGCTGATTTCTCAAAAAAAACTTTGCAGGCTAGAAGGTACTGGCAAGAAATATTCAAAATCATGAAAACCAGGGACCTATAGTCAAGATTTTATTCTACCCAGCAAAGCTATCATTTAGAATCAGAGGGCAGATAAAGAGCCTCCCAGACAAAAAAAACTTAAAGTTCATTGTCACCAAACCATTGCTATATGAAATGTTAAAGGGACTTTTTAAGAAAAAGTTGTTCAAAAGTATGAACAATAAAATAGCAATAAATATGTACCTATCAACAACTGAATCAGAAAAACTAAGCAAACTAGAAGAACAGACACAGAATTATGGATACAGAGGGCATTTTGATGGTTGCCAGATGGGAGGGGGTATGAGAGAATGGGTAAAGAGATGAGGAGATTAAGGAGTACAAATAGGTACATAAAGTTAACAAATAGTTAACAGAATAGCCATGGGGATGTCAAGTACAGTATAGGAAGTGGGGTAGCCAAAGAACTTATATGCATGACCCATGAGCATGAACTATGGTGTGGGGATTGCCTGAGGGAGAGGGGGTTGCTGGGTAGGTGGGGCCAAGGGGGAAAATTGGAACAACTGTAATAGTATAATCAATAAAATATAATTAAAAAATTAAAAAAATATTAGTTAATCTGAAATAAAATAGATTTCCTTAATTTAACTTGAATCAGTCTATCATAATTTATGGTTTTATAGTATAGATATTCTCTGGTGTTACAGAAAATAATGATTTGTGTCTTTACCTCTTACAGTTGTTTCTAAATGCTGTGTAAAAACCTGTTTACAGTGTTCTTACTGTATGTCACTTTGGGGAGCTGATGTTTAGAACAGGGCTGGTTACATTTGTGCTAGTAGAGAAAGCTAGATGAGCTAATAGAAACTAAAAACTTGGTAAGTTTAGTGCACAAAATTTTTAATTTCCTAATGTATAATAAAACTATATAACATAATTAGTTATTTATCTTGTAATATTCTATAATAAAAAAGTAAAGTGTAGTACTTGAATTTTAATTTAGTTCATTTTTAAAGGAATAAGATGCCATTTAGTTCATGGAAAACAGCATGTATTGTAAGTACTTTTTTCATATTAAACAATTTATTCTGGAGGGTATGTTTTACTTGAAATGAAAGCTGATGTTGTCCCTTAAGTTGTGTTCAAGTTTTAACAATGGTTTCTTTATACCAGCCCATTTATGATTTGTCATATAAAATTAAGTAGTTATTAGATTTTCAAGACCGAGCTTATTTTGCACTTAGGAGAGTTGTCGCAGCATAGAGGTCGGGAACACAGAGGCGCTGCTGTCTCTGCTTTCACACCTGTTTCGGTTCCCTGCTTCTTACTGACTGTGTGTTGTTGGGTGCACTCAACCTCTGTGTTCCTCATTTCCTTCACTTGCAAAAGAGGATGATAACAATAATGGCCATCTCATAAAATGTCTGTGAAAAGAGAGAAACCATGTAAAGAATTTAGAACCTCTCTGGCACAAGGCAGGAACTTGGTAAATATTCACTAATATTGTTTATTGGGTCTCATTCACATGTGAATCAATTTATTGTCCTAAAGTAATCTTAGGTAGGTGTTAGTAGAAAATACTGTGATGGGCTTTCCATGTGTCAAAGTCAGAAAGCAGCAGTCTGGAAAGGAAGGGAGCGACAATACAAGCAACTAGCAATTCAGGCCTTGAATGTTTTTAAAATAGAACTTTTTCAAAATATATTTTGAGTAATTATTAAGTCTGAATTATACATTTTTTAATTTTTTAAATGTATTTTTTTGGTTATTTTCCATTACCATATATCCCCCTTTTACCCTTTCCCCCCACCCCTGCAATCACCATACTGGTGTCATGTCCATGAATCTTTTTTCCTTTTTATTTGATCCTTTCACCCCCTAACCTACCTGCCCCCAAGCTGTCTGCTCCCTATCCATGAGTTTTTCTCTGTTTTGCTTGTTAGTTCAGTCTGTTCAACAGATTCCACATATAAGTGAAATAATACAGTGTTTGTCTTTCTCTGACTGTCTTATTTCACTTAGCATAATGTTCTCCAGGTCCATCCATGCTGTTGCAAAAAGTAAAAGTTTCTTCTTTTTTTACTGGAATTTTAGTAGAGTTCCATTGTGTAAGTGTCCCATAGTTGTTTTATCCACTCATCTACTGATGGACACCTGACCCCTTCCAGATCTTGATGATTGTAAATAACATTACAGCGAACCTAGGGTGCTTACGTTCTTTCCAGTTAGTGTCTGGGGTTTCTGCAGTTTTACTATTTTCAGGCATAAGGAGTAACTCATACATTAGCAAAATATATCAGGCAGCTTAGGCTAAGTTGTTCTGAGATAACAAACCCTGAAACTTTTAATGGCTTATAACCAACAAAGGTTTTTTTTTTTTTTCTTGTGCTTCATGTGGGTCAGTTACAGCTCTGTTCCTTGTGGTCTTCACTGTGGGATCCACCCTGGAGGGGGAGGTTCTTTCTAAAACTTTGCTGGTTGTCAGAGGGTGTCCCAAACTAATCCTTGTCTCTTAAAGCTTCTGCCTGAAAGCTGACGTTGCCACTTTCAGTGTCTCAAGCAGGGGTTGGGGAGCTTTCCCTATAAGGTGTGAGAGTTCATTATTTCAGGCTTTGTAGGCTTCCTGTGGTCTCCACTGCGTATTCTTTTTTTCTTTTTAGTACTGTTTTAAAGAATATTAAACCATTCTTAGCTGTTTAAAAAGAACAAAGCAGGCCACAAGCAGCATCCAGTTTGAGCGTGTCACCGCTGACTTCTGGTCTAAAGTTACGTGATGTCCAGAGTGAGGGGCCGTGAATAATTGTAATCAATATTCCGTATAAAAAATTGCTCAACTGCTATTACCTGTAGATTAACATTATAATTTACTTATCAGTAGTTTGTAAGTAAAGTTTTGCTTTTATGGTATAAAAATTTGCTCTCTTAGAGCAAACATTTTCCTGTAAATCTTAAGTAGTAAATTTGCATAGCAAAGTCTTTTCTAAATACTTAGCCTTGTCCAGTTATCACAATTTCTGAATCCAGATTCTTAACTTATAAAAACATTATTGGACTTGGCAAACTTAAATATGTGGCAGATTTTCATGGACATTAAACAAGTTTGCCTGAACTGGCACCAGAAGAAAATGCAAAGGACACTTTGTTTATCCTTACAGTTAAAGGTAATGGATTAACCACATACACTTACTTCCTCTTCCTCATGCAACCTCCACGAAAATGATAGCATCATATTTACAAAAATAAGTACACACACATACACATATTCATATGTTCATTCACAAGGTCAAGGCAGACTGGAATGAAGGCATTAGCACATGTGAGACATCAGTTTCTGGATGCTGTTGTGGACAGAGGGTGGCAGCTGACTGAGGACGGTGGAGGAAACGTAGAGAAAAGTGCACGTGAAAAGGAGGAGAGAGCTAATCTGATCCTCCGGACTGTACCTGTTTCTGGGGAGAGTGGAGGATGCCTCGAGTCAGGATTAAAAGTGAGAGTCACTAAAAGTCTATAAAATGTGTTGTGTTTCCATCCAGCATGTGTAGTGGCAGGTTTAGGACTAGACCTTGGCCAGTAAATCTCATAGGTTTCTTCTCCAGAAAAACTCAGTGGTTCTAAGGAAAGACCACCTCATACTTATATTAAGGATTCCTCACGGAAATTGCCCGGACCCCATCTAATCACATTTATGCTCACCAGTGAACAAACTGTCTGAGAGTGTAGGCTTTTGGGTCAGCTTTTTAGTGAGGCATTCTTAATTGTGACTCAGGAGACACTAAGGGAAAACCTCCCACAGGAAAGAGAAAACACAGAATAAACAAACTTTTTTTTTTTTAATTAACCCTCCAGGATGAGTATATAAAGGAGAAATGAAAAAAAAAATTTTAAACTAATTCTAATTAGTCATTTTCAGAAAAAATTGGTAGGATATTGTAAAATATAATGCCTTACATTGTATGAAGATCTTTTTTTTAGAGTACTCTGAAAAAGGAACAGTCAGAAGATGGGGATCCTGTAAATTACGAGTATGACTGACGAAATGAAACATGTAGTAGAAGGGTCAGTGCCGGGACTGGCAAACTGGGGCCATGGCCAAACCCAGCTCACCACCTGTTCTGTAGATAAAGTTCTGTTGCAGCACAGCTCTGTCCACTCGTTTACGTCTTGTCTGGGGCCCCTTTTGTATTGCACCAGCAGAGTGAGGTGTGATGAGATCATGTGGCTCATCAAGCTAAAGATATTTACAGAAACAGTTTTCTGACCCTTAGTTATAAGATAGAAATGAGAAAAACCTCCAGACACAGAAAATAAAAATAGAGTAGGAAAAAAAAATAGATGGTAAGACTAATAAAATTTGAGACTTAGAGAACTTAGGAAGATTTATAGCATGTCTCAGAGGTGATTTCATAAAACTGAGGGAAGGAGGTTGTGTTATAATACAAGAATCAGATAAACAGTCAAAGTCGTAACAGACTCGGATACAGAGGACATACTGACAGTTGTCAGGGGGTGGGGGCAGGAGGGCTGGGGGGAAAAGGTGAGGGTATAAAGCAGTACTAATTGGTGGTTACAGAATAGCCACAGAGGAGTGGGTTACAGCGTAGGAGATAGAATCAGTAATATCACGACCACTACGTGTGGGGGCAGGTGGGCTCATAAAGCAGCAGGGCTCCACTCTGCACAGTACATGATTTTCTAGCCGCTTCTCTGTGCATCTGAAACTAACAGAGAATAGTAGTGAATGTGAACTGCAATTGGAAAAAAATACCAGAAAATTTACCAAAGCTAAAGGGCTTGAGTCTCCAAATAAAAGACCCGAACAATAAATGACAAAGCCTAGACTTAGACTCACCATTGTGAAATTTCAGAACACCAAGGGTAAGAGAAATGCATAAAAAGTCCCAGGTAATATAAAAACGAGTAAAGATTAGAATGGCATCAGAATCTCAACTACAAAGCTGGATGCTAGAAGAGAGTGAAGCTAAGGCTTCAGAATTGCAAGGTAAAGTTATTCTCAGTATATTAAGTGTTTTGTATTTATTACCTCCTTATACCCCATTGCAACACTATTATGGGTATAATTACTTTTCCCCATTTTACAGAGAAAAATATCTTTCAGTGACCATCCCAAAGTCATTGCATTACAGTTGATGGCTTAGCAATCTAGAAGTATTCCTAAACCTTTCCAGTTTCTTTCCCGGACTTCAGAGAAGTACATTTCCCAGACTCCCAAAGTTCCAAATGCTAATCAGGTTCCACCAAGTAAATGTGTTCCTGTCTGATTCACAGGTGAGGGTGCAGCAGAAGCCCTCTTCCTTCTGCTTCAAGGCAAGGACGGTCAAGGAAAGATGTTCTTGCCCTCTTGCAGCATTCTGGTAGCTACCTGTCAGGTTCGTGGATGCTAGAGGTGATTGTAGTGGCAGCCGTGACTTCCTGATCCCTTGATCAAACTAAACTAATTCTGCCTTTTAACTCACATCTCCCCACCTTTTTGGTAAATGTAGTAGCTCCTTTAGTGGGTCAGCTTTTCAGGGTTTGAGGTGTCATTCCTGCAGGCCCCACCTAGCTCCTCCAACCATTCTGTGAGCACCTGATTTCTGAATGAAACCCCTTTTTTCTGCCTGCAGTGATTTCTGGTTCCTTCAAGGAGCCCCGACCAACTGCGTCCATAGTTAAGGCTTAGTATTAATGCCGGAATAGGGATCTGAGATTTTTTCAGATTTTTAAATTTATATCAAGGTAATTTAGTTCATGCTATACAAGGACACTGTCAGTTATAATTAGGGTTTGATTCTAGTTAAAATAGTTTTTAACATAATTTTCTGAGAATAATTTCATTTCATTAGTAGAAGAGGAAAAAGAAAAGTAACATTCAGTTACCTTGTGCTGGGTACAAATTTAAGCACTTGATGTACATTAATTCATTTAATCCTCACAATTATCTCTAATAATAGTTAACTTTTAGCCTTAATTTATAGCCGAGAAAGCAGGCATCGAAAGGTTGACTGAATTGCCCAGGGTCACACACCTAGGAAGTTACAGAGTAGGAGTTTTAATTCATCTGCCTCCACAGTCTGTGCTGTTAGTGATTCTGGGCTCCATTTATCCTTAATCTTAGATGACTAAATTGGACCCAAAAGAGGGTTGGATTAGTCTAGGGATGCTGTCGATAGGACCAGCTTCAAAGTATGAACATGTCTTTACTCCCATGTACTTTAATTGTATTAGATGTGAAAATGTGAGAAGCTCTAAAATGTCAAGATTGTGATTTTGAGGGAGAAGAATCCAGTGTAAAATAGATCCAGGAATGAAATCTCCAAGTGCTTTTTCATAATCAGCCCTGGTATCCTGCTAAGAATATACATAACCAAAATCATTTCGTGAAACAGTGCTGAACTCCTCTTTGTTACTCTCTCTGTGCCATTTCTCTTTAAATATTTATACTTTTGGAACTGTTACATTTCTTGGTCATTTCTTTCATTTTCTTCGGTACCTGTGAGTCTGAACCCTAGAATGTATGGTGAAATATGTTAACTCATTAACAGTCCTAAAATCTCACAGCTCAGATCAGTTTAACAGTTTACTAAATTGTGTTGGTTACCCATGTAGAACTAGAGGCCTTCGATGATACGTT
Organism: Tonatia bakeri; assembly: GCA_004024845.1. Lineage (NCBI taxonomy): Eukaryota > Metazoa > Chordata > Mammalia > Chiroptera > Phyllostomidae > Tonatia > Tonatia bakeri. The sequence continues at coordinate 402,414 of PVIA01000553.1, forward strand.
CCTTAGTGAGTGGGGTTCTCAGAGCAGAGGTCTGAGTGTTGGAAACGGGAAAGACGGTGGAGTGTGTTTTTCCTGTTAGTCCTCCCCGGTCCACACACCCCTAATGAGCGTGTTGTGTACCTGTTTTTACTTCCAGGTCCAAAGTTCATCACAAGTCAGCGTTGGGAGTTTGGGTTGAGGCTAAATATTTCGAAAGCACCAAAGATTCTAGGGGAATTTAAGTACTATTTAGACTTCCTTTTTAATGGAAAATAAGGCATACTTCCCATCCCCACCCTCACCCCCCTGGCAGGGGCTCTGGCAGTCTGGAAATGGGCACCCCAGGGAGTCCATAAGGAGACCCTCCATTGAGGAATGCACAGTGTAGGCAGCAGTGTGTGTGTGTGTGGCTGCGCTATTGCTGACGGCTGCTGCGGTGGCCCTTGGAAAACTTCCTCTTAGACGCTGTTGGCCGCGATTTGGTCCCATGCTCATGGCTTCTGCAAGAGGGACTGGAAATGTTAAGTGTCACAGTGAGAGGAGAGCTCTTCCAGCAAGAAATAAAGAGGTTGGGAATGGCTGCTGAGTGGGCAACCAGCAGTGTTCGCTGTGGTTTACAACCAGGAATTTTAGCGGCAAGCTTCAAGTTTATATTTTCATGAGTTTGCAATTATGCTTTTAAAGTCTTTTGGAAGAATATATATAAAATAAATGATTTCTCCTTTAAATTTCTCTCCTCTTTCCAAATATACATTTTATATTTAAAAGCTATTATGATAATTTCAAAGTAGATTTATAAATGTAGTCTCTTCACTAGTGAACAGCTGTCTTACACTGTTAGAGCAAGCAAAAATTTACAGCTCTGCTATACCATGTCTTTCTCCCTTCACTCTGACCTATTTTTATCTTTTTTCTAGTAAGAACTTGACTTTTTTTTTACCTTTGGGCTCATTTGTTTCATATTCCTACATACATATTAGAAATGCCACTCCAAAAAATGAATATTTACAATGTAAAGTTAAAAGCTAAAATGTTTGTTCTGAAATATCTACCACCCAGCCCTCTCTTTCTTACAGTTTAAAAGCAGAATTTCTCCATGATTTGTATCAGGATCTCCCAGAATGCTTTTTTAAACAGATCTAGTGAACAACAGCCTAGAAATCTTCCTTTTAAACACATGTCCCAAGTGATTATTGAATAAACTAAAATTTCAAGACTATTGGTATAAAGAGTGTTTTCCCAAAAACACTGTGGATGTGAATGAGCCGAGGGATATATGAACTTTGGGGTAAGTTCAGAGAATATATTTTTGTCTGTTTTCTGTATTTCCTCAGCTCTTTGGATTCAGTTTATTTAAACAAAGTTTATGGTAGCACTGAGACATTAGAACTCCATTTTCGTAAATTGACAAATTCAGCATTTCCTGGGCCTCATTAGCAACACCAGTTTGGGGAAATATGCCAAGTGGCCCATTAAAAGGCCTCACGGCCTCTTTAGAGTGTAGTCCCACCTGGACTTTCCTAAAATTCACACTGTAAAATCACATAGGTAGGCAATGAAAATAGCGTTTACAAATTTGTTCCAAAGCAGTATACATCATGATAAAGTGATAAAGACACTGCTGTTTCTACAGCTATTAGCATTTCATTTCCTGGGAGCTGCTTCGAGTGCTCTCGTGAGGACGTGTGCAAACACGACAGTAATAGCACCGCGTGCGGTACCTCAGGTCGCTGGAGAGTTCACCGTGCACCGCACTAAGCCTCTCAGAAATGTCCTTCTATGTTCATTCTCTAATGAACATGTAAATCTTTTTTGCTATTTCATTCGTCATTAAATTGCTCATAACATTCAAAATTTGACTCAGAACTAGTCTTCAAATAGTCTGTTTGATAGCATAAGAGAATTGTCATTGTCATTTTAAAGTTTAAGAAATGAAATTGGAAACTCAGGGTGTTCATAAATTTACACTAAAAGTGTCATTGTCCTAATGCCTTAGTGGGGATATTCTTAAGATTAAAATTAGTACAGAGAAGTTACACAGTCCCTGGGACTTAGGAAGCACTCAGTAAATACCAGTTTTACCTAACTTCATCGTCATCACTGCATTACCACTGCCATTCACCACCACTTTCACCCTTTACCTGTTAAAAAAAAAAAAGTTCAGTTTTTCATTATGTTCACAATCCATTTGTCCCCGTTAACATTATAGATGTATAAGATATGTCTCATTTTTGATATGGGTAGTCTTACTAATGTAGAAGCAGAACTTAAATAAAACAAATGTAAATTTTTGAAGTTTTAATTTTACACTAGTACAGTATAGACCACAGGTGGCAAACACAAGGTCCGTGGACCTTGTTTTATCCAGCCCGGCACCTTGTTTCTACCTGGTGGCAGTGCCATGCTCCTTGCCCCTAGTTAAGGAGTAGTTACATTTCTGCAGTTGTAAAATTACATTTGGCCCTTTGAAGGCAACCACGAGGCTGATGTGGCCCCCAGTGAAAATTAGTTTGACAACCCTGGTATAGACCATACTAAGTATTTTTTATGGCTTAAATCACTTTTTCGTAGAGGTAAGACATATGAAGTATTCTCCTTTTGAGTAGTATTGTATTAATATATGTGTGTACATTACATTGCATACATATTTACATATTGTTTTAATTTTCAAATATTTAGTGCTGTACTTTGGGCATTCAAAAAAGTAGTCAGGGGGAGTAAAATATTAAAGAAGTATCAGTGAAATGATAGTTAAAATATGAAGAGAAGTTGTCTTTTTAGAAAATCTCATACCCTCATTTAATTAATTGAAATTACTCATGAAGAGCCAGAGATTACATTGAGTAAATATTTGCATCAGTTAAGATTTTGTCAATTTCAAGTGAATGCAAACCAGAATGCAGTATGCAAGATCCGGAGGGTAGGTGTGTCTTCAGGCATGGCTTGATCCAGTGACTCAGTAATATCTCTAAGGTGTTGGTTTCTCTCTCTTCTGCTCCTCTCCTCCATCCTGTCTTCTGTGTATCGACTTCATAATCAGGTATCACTCAGTGGCCCTCTTGAAACTTTTTCTCACTAAGTTCCATGCCCATTCCAGAACCAATCACTGGGCTACAGGGATGGGCTGTACTGGTGAGATTAAGCCCTGGAGTGGGCAGTGGGTCCCCTCCCAAAGGACATTGGATAAAAGATGGAAAGGAATACCTTCAGTACTCGAAGTGATGATTGGGTGCTAAGGAGATAACCAGCTAATATCAATATGATGTTTATGTAAATGTCTTCAAATAAAATCCATTAAAACTTTATTTTTTTTAAAGATTTTATTTATTTATTTCCAGACAGAGGAGAATGGAAGGAGAAAGAGGGAAAGAAACATCAGTGGGTGGTTGCCTCTCCCACACCCCCCACTGGGGACCTGGCCTGCAACCCAAGTTTGTGTCCTGTCTAGGAACTGAACCGGTAACTATTTGGTTTGCAGGCCCACGCTCAATCTGCTGAGCCACATCAGCGAGGGCAAAATCCATTAAAACTTCAGGATTGGCCATACCATGAGTGAAATTCTATTTTAACCAATTTGAACATACCTTAGAATCAAACATGCTGTATTTTGCCATGTATCATGCGCTCCCATATGTAATGTTCACCCACATTTTTGGCCTAAACTTTCAGGAAAAAAATTCATTTTAATCTTTTAATTAAGTTTTTTATTTATTTATATTTAGAAACAAGACTGATTATCATATTCCAGAATATTATTTTGCATATGGATGTTGTTATTGCTTTCTGGAGTTGCACTTTTAAGGCATGAGCTTAAATAAAAGAATGAAAACATTCATATAGATATGGAATTAGTACTACCCATGTATAATGTACACCCTTATTTTTCCCTCAGAAATTTGGGCAAAAAAGTGCACATTATACACTGCAAAATATGGTACTTTTCAGTACATCCCTTTAGGAATATTGAATTCTGTGTTTCACACAATTAGTGTCTTTCTGATATACTTAATTGGCTCTGAGCTAAATCCTAAAAAGTGTGATTCTTGGTCCTGATTACACTACTAGGACCTGTGGGGGGTTATTAAGCAAAAATGAATAGTCTCCCAGTTAGACCTGTCGAATCCAAAACTGGAAGGGACGGGGCCACAGCATCTGTGTCTTTAAAAAGTTCTGCAGGAGCCTGTAGTGTCTGAACAGCCTTGATTGTTTGCCCTGCGGAATCGATCTTGTCCCCATCCTTGTTGAGGTATAATGGACATGCAGCACTGCGGAAGTTGCAGATGTATTTGCATTGTGATGATTTGATTCTCATATACAGAGTGAGGCGTCCCACGATGAGGTTAGTTAACACATCCTTTACCTCACTCACGTAGTCACCATTTCATCGTCATGGTGACAGCATTCAAGCTCTACTCTCAGCAGTTCTCATCATACAACCCAGTACTTAACGGCGGTCACCATGCTGCACATTTGGTCCCCGGGACTGACTCACTTTACAGCTAGAGGTTTGCACCCGTTGACCAGCACCTCTCCATCTCCCTCAACCCTCCTGCTCTTGCTTCTGAGTTCAGTGTGTAAGGTTCCACATGGAAGAGAGAGATTGCACAGTACTTGAATGACTGCACCCAACATCACGTCCTAAAGGGCCATGCATGGCGTCCTGGCAGGATTTCCTTCATTTTTAAGGCTGTACGATATTTCTGTGTGTGTGTGTGTGTGTGTGTGTGTGTGTGTGTGTGTGTGTGTGTGTTTGCACATTTTCTTTATCCACCCACTTGTCTTTGGACATTTAAGTTGTTTCCATGGCTCAACTATTTGAATAATTCTGCATTGGACAGGACTGTGCAAATACCTCTTCCGGATAGTGATACTCTCTTTTTCAGATACACACCCCAAAGTGGAATCGTGTAGTAGTTCTATTTTTAATTTCTTTAAGAACTTCTGTACTGTTTTCTGTAATGGCTGTACCACTTTGCGTTCCCACCATCAGTGCACCAGGGTTCCCTTTATTCCACATTCTTGCTAGCATCTGTTGTCTTCGATGATACCTGTTCTGTCAGGCATGAGGTGATATTTTGTTGTGCTTTTGGTCGGCATTTCCCTGATGATTAGTGATGATAAGCATCTTTCCATAACTCAAGAAACTTTTTTATTTCCCTCCAGTTCTTTGATTCATTGGTTGTTCAGGAGAGAGTTGTTTCATATCCATGTGTTTGTGAATCTTCCAGCTTTCTCTTGTTACTAATTTCTACTCTTGCCGTTGTAGTCAGAGCAGGTACTTGGTGTGATTTCAGTCTTCTTTAATTTGCTAAGCTTGTTTTGTGGCCGGACATACGGTCTGTTCTAGAAAATGTTCCATATGCCTTTAGAAGAATGTGTGTTCTCCTGTTGCTGGACAGAATATTCTATATATATGTGTTTGTGTGTGTGTGTGTGCTATTTGGTTCACATCTGCTCTTTTCTTACTGATTCTCTGAACGATCTGTACACTGTTGAGAGAGGGGTGTTAAAATCCCCAGTTATTATTATATTGCCACTAATTTCTCCTTTTCTGTTAGTTTTTGCTTAGGTGCTCTGATGTTGGGCACATAGATATTTATAATGGTTACAGCTTGTTGATGGATCGACCCCTTTATCATTACCTAATGACCTTTTTGTCTCTTCTAATCATTCGTTTAGTTCTAGGATCATCTCATCATTAATATCATTATTAACTTTATAAATAGTATCGTCAAGTTGTGTACAGTCAGTGTGTCTTCTTTTGAAAACTGCAGACACTTTTTGAAGGTACCTTTAGGAGACTTGAAAATGCTGCGCTTCTGTTATAGGATGTTACTAGTCAGATTAATTTCTCTTCTAGGTTTTATTTCTTTTTAATTTTCTAATCCTGAAAATTTAAACATCAGGCTGTTTTGCACATTTATTGCATGGGGTATTTAAAGATATTGTTAGCCTGTAAATTACAAGGATAATTGTGACCAGTAATTATGGGGGAGGGTAACTGAGACTAATTGCAGTGCAGGATACCCGGATTAATCCTTCTGCTGGAGTAAACTGCAAAGGAAGCTCATGAGACATAGGGACATGCCCTAAGCATTTAAGAAGTAATAAAATTTTGAAGCGTTACCGGGTTCAATTCTAGAGAAAACACTAGAACCCCAACAGATAAACACAGTCCTGTAGCCACTTCCGCGTTAAAGGCATTTGTCAAACCAGATGATGCATTCTGTTATGAATGTGATTACTTACTCGGCTCTGTTTAAGTCCCCCATCTTGCCATTTGTTTCCCATTTGTCTGTCTCTGTCCCCCTTTCTTCATTTTCTCTGTCTTCTTTGGAATAATTGAATATTTTGTTATTCTGTCTCTTTTATTGACTTATAACCTATACCTCTTTATTTTGTTATTGTTGATGTTTTATTGGTGGCTGCTTTAAGCTTTATAGCTTACATCTTTAATTCACCATGCACCATCTACTTTATCTATAGGCTGAGAAACATAAAATAGCATCCTTTTTCCTCTTTCAGTCTGTGTGCTGTTGCTGTCACACACTTCAATCCCGTGTGCATCCCACAGCACATTGTTACTGTGTGTTGCTATAAATGGTCAGATGTTTTAAAGAGATTTCAAATATAGGAAAAAAGGTTTTTATGTTTACCTACGTATTTGCCATTTCTACAATTCTTGCTTCCTTTATGTAGATTCAGATTTCCATATGCTGTTGTTCTTTTTCTTCCTGAAGATGTCTTTTAAACTCCTTTTAGTGCTAATATGCTTATGACAGATTCTTTCACTTTTTGTGTCTTTCAAAAGTCATTTTTGCACCCTAGCTGGGGTGGCTCAGTGGATTGAGTGCCGGACTGTGAACCGAAACGTCGCCAGTTCCGTTCCCTGTCGGAGCACACGCCCAGGTTGCAGGCCGGGTCCCTGGTCGTGGGTGTGCGAGAGACAGCCGATCGGTGTTATTCTGGCACATCGACGCTCTCTCTCTCTCTTCCTCCCTTCCCCTCTGTCTCCGAAAATAAATAAATAAAACCTTTTTTAAAAAGTCTAGATTGTCTTTGTTTTGGAAAGATCTTTTGCTAAATATAGTAGTGTAGGTTGATAGTCATTTTCTTTTTTCTTTTCTTTTTTTTTTAGATTTTATTTATTTATTTTTAGAGAGGGAAGGTGGGGGGGGAGAGAGAGAACCATCAATGTGCGGTTGCTGGGGGACATGGCCTGCAACCTAGGCATGTGCCCTGACTGGGAATCGAACCTGCGATGCCTGGTTCGCAGCCCGAGCTCAATCCACTGAGCTACACCAGCCAGGGATAGTCATTTTCTTTGAGTTTTAAAAAACGTTACTGCATTGTTTCTGGCTTATGTTGCTTTCGACAGTCTTCTGTAATTCTTGGTTCCTCTGTATGTGATGTCTTGTTTTACTTTGGCTGCTTTAAAGACTGTTTCTTCTTGCTTAAGCAACTTAATTGTGTGATGTGCCTTGGTGTAATTTTATTTATGATTTTTTTTTTGCTTGGGTTTTGTGAAGCTTCTTGGAACCATAAGTTTACAGTTTTAATTGAATTTGAATGCTTTTTGTCATTATTTTTTCAAATACTAATATTGGCCCATCGGCTACATTTCTGAGACTCTAGTTACACATGGGTGAGATCACTTGAAATCTTTCCACTGCTTGCTTATTCTCCTTTTCCCCTCTGGTTTGGTTTTGGGTGTCTTCTGTTGCTGTGTCTTCAGGTTTATTCATCTTTTCTTCTGCAGTGTCATTTATGTTGGTAATCAAGTCCAGAGTATTTCTCATCTAAAATGCATTTTTCCATCTCCAGAAATTAAATTTGGGTCTCTTTTATATCTTATTTATCTCTCCATAACATGGTCATGCTTTTTTCTACTGCCTTGCACCCTGGAGTCTAAAGTAGTCCCTCCTTATCCATAGGGAATTATTCTAAGACCCCCGCTGGGTACCTAAAACCATAGATAGTACCAGACTCCAAGCAACTTCTTTAGCTCTGCTGGAAATAGGGCAGCAACTTCTTCCTCAGCAGACTAAGCCTCCTTAGCAATTATGTTTTTTAGTCCAAGCCTGTTATTGAGTCTGCATAACCATCCATTGCCTGCAGTAAATGGCTTGGTGTCACTTGTTTCAGGGGCTCTCTTGTTGAAGTCTTTGTATAGGCTCAGTACTTTTAGGTACAATGTGTTGCCATTAATTAGAACACATTTTCTGCTCATGTCTTCCACCCACACACTTAATGCCAGTTCCACCCTAACGTAGCGCCCGCATGCACTATGCTGTAATGTTCGCAGTCTGAGGTACAACAGCAGAACTGGCACACTGTCCTGTCTTTCTCCACAGTTCCACAAATTTGTTCTCACCATAGACCTTAGCAACCTCCGCATACAATTTTTTTCTGTCCTTAAGTCAAGAAATTTCACCTTTTTGCCTAAAGAATGAACTTAATGACTTATCTTTGGCTTATCTGAATTGCCAGCATCACTGCTCTTGCCTTTGGGGCCATTGTTAAGTCCAATAAGGGTCACTTGAACACAAGCACTGTGATACCTTGACAGTTGATCTGATAACTGAAACAGCTACTCAGTGACTAGGGGCAGGCAGCATGAACAGACAGATACGAACTGGGCGAGGGAATGGGTCACGTCCTGGGGGGACTGAGTGGGACAGCAGGGGATTTCATCAGCTACTCAAAACAGCACACCATTTAAAACTTATAAATTGTTTCTTTCTGGAATTTTTTATTTAATATCTTCGGGTGGCAGTTGACTGCAGGTCACTGAAACCGTGGAAAGTGAAACTGGATAATGGGGGACTACTATATTTATAACAGCTGTTTTAGTGTTCTTTTCTGTAAGTTCTATCTGTAATTTCTGAGTCTTTGTCAGTTGACTTTTTTCCTTCTTATGTATTGTATTGTATTTTCCTCCTCCTTTCTTGGCATGCTTGATAATTTTTTATTGAATGCCAGACATTGTAGATTTTATATTGCTAGATGATGAATTCTTTTGTCCTTAAATATTTTTGAGCTTTTATTTTGGGTGCAGTCGGGTTACTTGAAAACAATCTAATTCTTCCGAGGTTAGCTTTTAAAAGTTTTGCTACACAAAACCAGAGATTCTTCATAGTCTAGGGCTCATTGAGCCCCACCTCTCAGGAAGTGTCCTTCTAATTACTCAACCCAATGCCTCATATTATGAGTTTCCACTGCTTGGCTTTGCAGAGTGTGAATTATTCCCAGCTTGTGTGAGTTCTAGTCGGTCTGCCTGATCCCTTCCAGTGCTTCTCTCCTTGGTTACTGGAAGGAGAGTGCTTCTCTCCTTGGTCACTTGCATACACTAAGCAAAATTCAGCTGAAGGTTCAAGGTGTATCTTTTGAGACTGCTGGATCTTTCAAGAGCTCTTTGTGCTGTTCTCTACTTTCTGATACTTTGCCTTGTTAAATCTTAGTTACCTGGCCTCCCCAAATTTTCTATACTGCGCCCCCAGACTCTTCAGTTCTCCCTGTCTACACTATAGCCTAGAAACTCCCTTTCAGCAGTGATTTGAGCTGCCTGCACCGCCTGTTGGCAGATACGTGAAAATCATTGTCTCACTCATTCTGTTTGGCTTCTTTAACCTATTTAAACCAAAAGTTAATCCAGTTTCTGTTGCTCTATTCTGACTGAAAGTAGAAGTTACAAGTTGAATTTTAAAGTCATAGGAAATGTGACAGACATAAATATACAAAACAATTTTGGGAGGAAGAAACACAGAGTATTTATACCCTAGATCTTAATTCCTCCAGAAACATATTAATGAGGTTGATATGATATTAATATAAGGCTAGGCCAGCAGATCATTGTAACAAAATAGAAAGTCCATAAATAGACTTATATAATTGATTTTCAACTAAATTGCCAAGGTAATTAATTCAATAGATAATCACTGTCTTTCAACCGGTGCTCTAAAATACCTGGATATCTGTAAGAAACAGTATGAGCTTCCACCATATATACAAATTAACTCAAAATGGATCATGAACCTAAATGTAAAATCTAAAACCTACAGCTTCTAGAAGAAAACAGAAAATTTTACCACCTTGGAATAGACAAAGATTTTGTGTGTGTGTGTGTGTGTGTGTGTGTGTGTGTGTGTCTTTTTTAAAATTATATTTTATTGATTATGCTATTACAGTTGTCCCAATGTTTTCCCCTTAGCCCCCTCCTCCCAGCACCCCCCTGCTCCCGCAGGTAATCAATCCCCAAACCATTGTCCATGTCCGTGGATCATGTGTCTGAGTCCATTGGCTGCCCCGTTCCCCATGGCTGCCCTGTATCCATCTATTTGTACTCCCTAATTCCCTCACCTCTTTACTCATTCCCCCATGCCCTGCTCCATTCTGGTAACCATCAAAACGCTCTCCTTATCCATTTTACAGAGTAGAAAGTATTACCCCACATATGTCTGACAAAAGACTTATATCAAGAATATAAGGAACTCTTGAAACATGGTGTTAAAAAGATAAACAGTATGATCTTGGGCATAGGATTTGAAAAGACACTTTCTTAAAGAAAATATTCAGAGGAACAATAAGCATTTGAAAAAAAATTCTCAGTATCATTAACTATCTTGGAGAAGCAAATTAAAACCAGAGTGATATATTATTACACAATCACGGGAATGTCTAAAGTTAAAAAGACTAACAATACTGTTGCTGAGGCTGGGGAGTGCCCGGAACTTTCATACACCGTGGTATGGGTGTAAAATACTAGAGTCACTTTGTTTCTTGTTGAACTTGTACATCCCAGCAATCCTATGTATTTATTGAAGAACCTGAATCTTTCATAGAAGCTTTATTAATATTAGCCAAGAATCAGAAACATCCCGGGTGCTCATCAACAGACGAGTAAACCAGATGCCAAATCCGTCATACTGTGACATACATATCAATAACAAAAACTAACGAACACTGATGGGACAATGTGGTTAGATCTCAAAACATGCTGAGCAACACAAGGCAGACACACAAGCGTATGCACCATATTTATATGAAGTTAAAGGAAACACTGGTCTGTAGTGACAGAACTCAGGTCAGCGGTTGTTCTCAATATGGGAGGACTGACTGGTAGGAAGCACAGTGGGACACTCTCTGGTGACTGAACATTCCGCATGTCAGTCGGGAGGTTGTTACCCAGAAGTGTATAATACACTTATCAAAATTCATTAAACTGTACACTCGAAGTTGCTGCATTAATACTGTAAATACATCCTTTAATAGAGTTTATTTTCAAAAATCAAAAAATAAGGTAGGAAAGAATATAGAACAGAGTAAAAGTATCACAAAATAACATGATAGATATGTCAGTAATAACATTACATGTAAATGGACTAAATACTCTAAAGATACTCATATGGGTTTTTTTTTAATTGTGTTGTTTAAAAAAACTACTTAAAACATTAGGTTCCTGTTAACTGTAAAGAGGCTGATAACTTACTTCTCGCTGACAAGTTATCTGCCACAGTTCAGTGGACAATACAGCAGTAAAGCACTTCATTATTCCTGACAGCGTAGGCAGCGTTAGCATCAACATGTTTGCTTCAGTTTCCCTGTCCCCAAGGTCCATGGAGGCGGTACCGGTGGGCCTGCCAGTCAGCTCGGATGGGGGGGCTTCTGCTCCACGTGGTCGCTCAGGAGTCCATTTGTATTTTGTCCAGTTGCTCTACCACATATCCTGGGGCAGGGATCGCCACACTGACTCTGGAGAGGGCCCAACAGCGAGTACTGTAGGCTTTGCCAGCCACGTGCGGTCTCTGTCGTACATTCTCTCTTTACAACCCTTAGAAAACGTAAAGCCCATTCTTAGTCACAGGCTATAGAAAAGCAGGCCACAGGCCAGATTTGGTCCACAAGTGTACTTCACCGACTCCTGCTCTAGGGCACCGTCATCACCCGGTTCTTCAAAGCTGGGTCTCCAGTGCAGCCAGGTTCCGAGCGATGAGAAGGGGAAGGGAGGAGGCTCACACAGTGTCTTAGGCTTGGGCCCAAGGGTAGCATGCACCTCTTCTGCTTACATTTCGTCTTCAAGAGGTCAGTCACATGTCTATACCTAATTCCAAAAGGAGCTGGAAAAAGTGGCAGCCTTGTGCCTAGAAGGAAGAAAACAACATTTTAATGGACAGTCAACAGTTTCTATCACAACTGGAAAGAGGCAGTGGGGGAGAGAGAGAGAAGGCGGTGTCACAGAAGCCAAGGATTGAGTTTCAAACAGCAAAGAGTCATTGGCTGTATTAAATGGCTCTACATGGTTAACCTATAACCTGTTAGATTTAACGCGAAGTTCTCACTGGCGATCTTAAGGACAGTGGTTGTGGTGGAGTGGTGGCAGCATAATGAGTTCAGGGATGAGTGGGAGCTGAGAGCTAATGCAGACAAGCTCTTTTTAAAAAAAGATTTTATTTTTTGAGAGAGGGAGGGAAAGAGGGAGAGAAATACTGATCAGCTGCCTCCTGCACACCCACAACCCAGGCCTGTGTCCTGACTGGGAATCCAAATGGACCTTTCAGTTTCCAGGAGGACGCCCAACCCACTGGGCCACTCCAGTCAGGGCTACCTACGCAAACTTTTTAATCACGTTTGATAGTGAATGAAGAAAAGATAAAGTAAAAAGTGGGGGGTGGGGAGGGTAGTGTATCTGAAGGAGAGTTTGGAATCCAAAAAGAGGTTTTTTTAAAGGAAAATAATAAATTTATTCTTATAAACTTACATAGATGACAGTTAAAGTGTACTCAACTTTGTCAATACAGTGATTCCATAAGACAGCTGGGTTTTTTTAAATCAATGATAAATTGGTGGATTTATCTCTCTGTGGTTATATTTCATGGCCATAATCTAACCCAATCTTGAATTGCTAATGAACAAAAGGGGTTTTTTAAAAATATGAATGAGACAAGCATGTTTAAAGATGGAGAGAAGAATCCAGTGAAGAGATCCATGAAAGAAGTAAACACATGTGGTGTTTTTAAGAAGGTTTGAAGAAATAGGATCTGGACAACATGTGGAGAAACTGATTTGAAATAGAGGGATATTTCCTCTTAATGGTAAGAAAAGAGAGGATCCAAATGTAACAAAGTTTATAGATATTTGAGCAGGAGATTATGGGAGATTCTACATGGGGCACATGTGTGTAGCAGAAGGCAAGAATGAGTAAGGAGAAAAGAATGGGATCAGGTGCTTTTATGAGAATGAAAAATATATAATCATTGC